>JBBBVM010000463.1:1317500-1917500 GCA_037355625.1 Petunia x hybrida
ATGGTTGGCTACGTATCCTTTTAAGAGGAATCAGGTCAGACGTAGCTCTAGCAACTTAATGCTAGATTTGTTTTGGATCTTTCTTTTCTTCATTTCATTGCGATCACAAGAATTCCCAATAAAGGTTTACAAAAGCAATACAAAGCCAAAGGCTAACAAAAGGGGTACATTATTTGGATAAGGGAAACGAAGACTTTCGGTATCCCAATCAAATGTAGTACCTCTTCACTGCATCAGCATTAACAATCATTTCAGCCATCGTGCCCTCGATGTCTGTCAGGAATAGAGCACCATTGGGCAACACCTTCTTTACCACATACGGTCCTTGCCAATTTGGAGCGAACTTGCCCTTTGCTTCTTCCTGATGTGGAAAGATGCGCTTCAAGACTAACTGGCCTTCACTGAACTTGCGTTGGCGCACTTTCTTGTTGTATGCTTTGGCCATTCTCTTCTGATATAGTTGGCCATAACATACTGCATTTAGCCTCTTTTCGTCAATCAAAGCCAATTGTTCCAAGCGGGATTTGACCCATTCAGTATCCTCGATCTCAGCTTCAACAATGATTCTCAAGGATGGTATTTCGACTTCTGCCGGAATGACTGCTTCAGTCCCATACACCAATTCATATGGAGTTGTGCCTATTGAGGTGCGCACAGTTGTACGATAACCCAAAAGAGCGAATGGCAACTTCTCATGCCAATCTCGTGATCCTTCCACCATTTTTCGAAGAATCTTCTTGATGTTCTTATTTGCCGCTTCGACCGCCCCATTTGCTTTTGGACGGTAAGGTGTGGAATGCCTATGCACGATTTTGAATCTTTCACATACTTCCTTCATCAAATGACTGTTGAGGTTGGCCCCATTGTCGGTGATAATGGTATTAGGGATACCAAATCGACATATAATATTCGAATGGACAAAGTCGACCACAGCTTTCTTGGTCACTGACTTGAATGTCGATGCTTCCACCCACTTGGTAAAATAATCAATGGCGACCAAGATGAATCTATGCCCGTTTGACGCCTTTGGTTCTATTGGGCCAATGACATCCATTCCCCATGCAGTAAAAGGCCAAGGAGCAGACATTGTGTGGAGCTCCAAGGGAGGCGAATGTATCAAATCTCCATGCACTTGACATTGGTGGCATCTTCTCACGAACCCTATGCAATCTCGCTCCATGGTAAGCCAGAAATAACCTGCTCTTAAGATCTTCTTGGCTAGCACGTAGCCATTCATGTGTGGCCCACAAATTCCTGAATGTACCTCGTTAAGGATTCTTGAGGCTTCTTGTGCGTCCACACATCTCAACAGCCCCAGATCTGGGGTTCTCTTGTACAGTACTCTTCCGCTCAGAAAGAAACCATTTGCAAGACGGCGGAGGGTTCTTTTCTGATTGCTCTCTGCCAGCGCTGGATACTCTCCATTCTTGATGTAGTTTTTGATGTCCAGATACCATGGCTCACCATCAAGTTCTTCTTCAACCATGTTGCAATAAGCATGTTGGTCCCGGACTTGAATCTCCAGTGGGTCAATGTGAGTTTGGTCAGGATGACTAAGCATGGATGCTAATGTAGCCAAAGCATCAGCCAACTCATTGTGCATTCTTGGGATGTGCCTAAATTCAATAGAATCAAATCTTTGGCAAAGATTTTCCAGACATTGCTTATACATGATGAGTTTCATGTCTCGAGTTTCCCATTCACCCTTGATCTGATGTACTAGTAAGTCGGAATCTCCGAGCACTAGTAATTTTTTGATGTCCATGTCTATCGCCATGCGTAGACCCATGATGCAAGCTTCATATTCTGCCGTGTTATTGGTACACCAGAAGCGAAGTTGTACTGCTGCCGGATAATAATGACCTGTTGGAGATATGAGAACAGCCCCGACGCCATCTCCTTTGGAGTTAGAGGCCCCATCAAAATATAGCTTCCAATAATGATCATCTTCTGAAGTCAACTCCTCAATTGTGTTAACCTCTTCATCAGGAAAGTATGTTTTGAGAGGTTCATACTCATCATCCACTGGATTCTCGGCCAGATGATCGGCCAAAGCCTGGGCTTTCATTGCAGTACGGGTGACATAGACTATGTCAAACTCTGTGAGTAACATTTGCCACTTGGCGAGCCTTCCTGTTGGCATTGGCTTCTGGAAGATATACTTCAGTGGGTCCATGCGGGATATGAGGTAAGTAGTGTATGACGACAAATAATGCCTTAATTTCTGTGCTACCCAAGTGAGGGCACAACACGTTCTTTCCAACGAAGTGTACTTAACCTCATAATCCGTGAACTTCTTGCTCATGTAGTAAATAGCCTGCTCTTTCTTGCCTGTGGCATCATGTTGTCCCAGTACACAACCGAATGAATTGTCCATCACCGACAAATAGAGGAACAAAGGCCGGCCTGGCTCCGGTGGGACCAACACAGGTGGATTTGACAAGTATTGCTTGATTTGGTCAGAAGCCGCTTGGCATTCTTCGGTCCATTTGACTGCAGCATCTTTCTTTAGCAGCTTGAAGATTGGCTCGCAAGTTGTAGTGAGTTGAGCGATGAACCTACTGATGTAGTTCAATCTTCCGAGGAAGCTCATGACCTCTTTCTTGTTCTTTGGTGGAGGCAACTCTTGTATAGCTTTGATCTTTGAAGGATCCAACTCAATGCCCCGTCTGCTGACAATGAAACCCAATAACTTTCCAGCTGGAACGCCGAATGCACATTCAGCCGGGTTCAACTTCAAATTGTACCTTCTGAGTCTTTCAAAGAATTTCCTCAGGTCTTTAACATGATCCTCTGCTGTTCTTGATTTGATTATCACATCGTCCACATACACCTCAATTTCTTTGTGTATCATATCGTGAAAGACGGTTGTCATGGCTCTCATGTAGGTTGCCCCAGCATTCTTCAAGCCGAACGGCATGACCCTATAACAAAAGGTTCCCCAAGGTGTGGTGAACGCCGTCTTTTCTGCATCATCTTCATCCATTAGGATTTGGTGATATCCAGCATAGCAATCCACGAAAGAATGAATCTCATGCTTGGCACAACTGTCTATGAGAATGTGAATATTAGGCAAGGGGAGATTATCCTTGGGACTGGCCTTGTTCAAATCTCAATAGTCGACACAAATTCTTGTCTTCCCATCTTTCTTCGGCACCGGCACAACATTGGCCAACCAAGTGGAATATTGAAGCGATTGAATCACCTTTGCTGATAGTTGCTTCATGATTTCATCATGGATTTTCTTGCTCATATCTGCCTTGAATTTCCTCCGAAGCTGCTTGACTGGAGGAAAACCAGGATTGATTGGTAACTTGTGAACCACCAAATCTGTGCTCAAACCGGGCATGTCATCATACGACCAGGCAAACACGTCTCTGTAGTCAAATAAAACTTGGACTATGTCATCCTTCACCTTCGGTAGAGCGTGCATGCTTATCTTGGTTTCCCTGACATTATCGGGACTTCCCAAATTTATATTTTCTGTGTCATCTAGATTGGGCTTGGGCTTATTTTCAAATTGTTCTAACTCCCCATTTATTTCACTCTCGGCTCTCTCCTCATCATATTCTTCTTCAAAGATTTCTTCCGTATCAGCCTCTTCCATGTCGTCTACCTCCTCAACTGTCATTTCATACTCACTCCACATCCCATCATTAATTTCCTTTAATTCTGGTTGGTTCAATGAGACCAAGTTAAACCGTGTGTTTAGATCAGGGCGTGATTTCAGCATGCATGTCATGTTATTAAGGCCATCAGAAACATAGCTACAGAAAGAAATAAAACAAAATCAGGAAAGTAAAAAGATAGAATAAAGAAACAAGAAGCAATGTCTTGCTTTCCATTGAATTTGAAAGATAAAAGGGTTTGACATCAATAACGAGCAAAATAAATATACTTGGATTACAACCCTTAGAATAACCAAGTATACAGAAAGGATAACAAAACTTGCTACCAATAGCCCCCCCTAGTGGGGAGAGGCGTGGAATCCCAGTTGTTCAGCTTCACATCAGGGCCAATGTCCTGGGTTTCTGCATTGCTAGGTCCTTCACCAGTTTGCACCATGTTGATGCCAAAAACGTGCCTCAGATCTGACAACCTCTCCCTTTGCTCTTCCGTCTCCTCAGCATTTTTGGAAATGTTCTTGCCTCCGTTGGACCTCGTGAAAGATTGAGCGAGGCAAGGGACAGGCTTCTCTAGAGACCATTCTTGTTTCTTCATCTTTCTAGCTCTTGCTCTGTCTGCAGCTGTGGGCTTGTATCCCAGACCATAGGTACCTTGAGTGCCAAGAGGACTAATGGGACGCGGCATTCCTTGTAGCCCTGCTCCAAGACCTTTCCCGGGTTGAAAACCGTGCTTCAACATTTCTGTAGCCATCATGACTGCAGCTTCTGACAATCTTGCTTGGGGCAAAGGCTTGCCTTCAGGAGCTTCTTCCACATTGACTGCTTCAAAGGCTTGGTACATCAGAGTTGGGCTATCATTGGTGACCTCGATAACTGGAATGGACGGGTCCTTATAGATTGACAAATCTCCCTCTCCGTGTACCAAGATCATCTCACGGTTCCACTCAAACTTCACAGTCTGGTGCAAAGTTGACGGTACTGCTCCTGCCATATGAATCCAGGGCCTTCCCAACAATAGGTTGTAAGATGAGTCCATGTCGAGGACTTGAAAATCAATAGCAAAGTCCACAGGCCCAATTGTCAGTGTCAGCTCGATCTCACCAATTGACTGTCTTTTTTCTCCATCAAAAGCACGGATAGTCATGGTGTTTGTTCGAATTTTGTCCATGTTGATTTTCAATCTTTTCAAAGTAGATAACGGACAGATGTTCAGACCAGACCCACCATCAACCAGCACTCTCGTGACGTAAGAGTTGTCACACTTAACAGTCAGATGCAGAGCTTTGTTATGGCATGTGCCTTCCATAGGCAATTCTTCCTCAGTGAAAGTGATCCTGTTGACTTCAAAGATACGAGCAGCAACAGCCTCCAAGTTACCAACAGTCATTTTATCAGATACATGAGCTTCATTCAGGACTTTCAAAAGAGCATGACGATGCGCCTCAGAATGCATCAGCAGGGACAGCAAAGAAATTTGAGCAGGGGTCTTCCTCAGCTGCTCCACAATGAAGTAATCTTGCACTCTCATTTTCTTCAGGAATTCCTCTGCCTCTTTCTCGGTGACAGGCTCCTTGATGGGGCCCTGATTTTCCCTTGCTTGTTTTGCCTTTCTTAACTCTTCTGGGGTAAAGCACCGTCCAGAACGAGTAAGCCCGCCAACTTGTGTTGTTTCCGCCACAACCTCTTTTCCTTTGTATGTTACCAATGCCTTGTCATAATTCCATGGGACAGCATTAGTATTTTTCATATGAATCTGAGGTGCGCTCTTTATGATAACAGGCTCACACAGCCTGTTCTGATCGTTTTCACTGGGTGCCCTTCTGATAACCAGCTTTGGTTTGGCCGCACAACTTGCTTCCCCTTCATTTTTGTTGGTTCTTTGGATCACCAACTTTGGCTTTTCAATCATCTCCTCCTCTCCCTCAATGGTTCTTTTCAATGTCAATACTGGCTTGTTTGGCTGGATAGGATGCCCCACTTTCCCCGGCACAACCGAAAGAAATGGTTGCATCCTTTCCACTCCAACTATTATAGCATCAACCGACACTATTGGCCTTGCAGATTCATCTTCAAATCCCCTTTCACATATACCCACCATGTGTACATTGTGGACTGGCAAAGGATTACGATTAATGTTCGGCGTTTCTGCATCTTCGATCACAATTTGGTTATTGTCAATCAGATTTTGCACTGCCCTCTTGAGATAATAGCAATCTTCTGTATCATGCCCTGGCGCGCCAGAATGGTATTCACAATGCCGAGAGTGGTCCACTTTCCCAGTGGGTTGCATATTTCCTTGGATTGGCTTTATCATATCCAAAGATCTCAACTTCTCGAAGATACTAGTGTAAGACTCTCCGATTGGTGTGAATTCTCTCTTTTTCTCCTCTCGGCCTCTCCTGAATTCAGCTTTTGGACGGAAGCCTGCAGGACTTCTTGGTCGGTAAGTAGGGTTTGGCGGAGCCTGATAGTTGTTAGGTGGAGCTTGATGAATGTGATATGCATGATGTGGGGCTGGGGCACGCCATTGCTGATAGGATGTTGGAGCATATGGTTGTGCTGCATGTACAGAGTATTGGGGTGAAGGCATGGAGTATTGTGCATTTTGTGGTGGGTAATAATGTTGTAAATGGGGTGTTTGGGGAACTTGGTATGAATTATGTTGATTCCACTTTTGGGAACCTGACCCTACCATGGATACATCCTCTTTCTTCTTTTTCCCGAACCCTGCTACCCCGGTCTGCACAGCCTGTGTAGTCGCCTTCAATGCAGTCTGGCTCACAATCTTGCCAGTTTTGACTCCTCTCTCTATCATTTCTCCCATCTTGACGACTTCACTAAACGGTTTCCCAAACGCGGCAATCAATGACCCATAGAACGCCTCATCTTGCGCCTCGATGAACAAACGAACCATGTCGTCGTCCGGAATTGCGGGGCTTACTCGAGCGGCCTGCTCGCGCCATCTGAGGGCGTACTCCCTAAAGCTTTCGCTTGGCTTCTTTTTTATCGCATCCAAAGAGGATCGATCTGGCAAAACTTCGATGTGGTACTTGTACTGGTCGTAGAATGCCTGCGCCATATCCTCAAATGACAACCATTTAGTTAAATCCTGCCTCATGAACCATTCGGCAGCTGCACCCCCCAAGCTTTCAGAAAAATATGCTATCAGCAGTTTATCTTTCTTGACCCCTCTCATTTTGTTGCAGTAGGTTTTCATATGTACTCTCGGATCTCCTTGCCCGGTGTATAGATCGAACTTTGGCACTATGAACCCTTCTGGCAGCTGCAATTCGGGGTAGGGGCAAAGATCCTTGAAAGAGATGTTAGTATGATCTCCATACCCTTGAATGTTCCTTACTGCTTGTTCTAGGCCCTTCATCTTTCTCAGAACCTCGCTTTCATCAAGCTTTCCGGAGCGATCACCCTCAACCTGAGACTCACGATGGAACCCCTGATCATATGAGTTACTGTGTCGGAAATGGGGTTCATGGTGCTGACCATAATGATGATCCCCAGCCTGGAGATGTGATTCACCGTTGATTCTGTCCATGACAGGCCTAGCTGGGCCTCGAAAAATTGGAATCTGTGGCAAAGGTGGGCCATACTGTCCCTGTGGTGGATGCGGCGCGTGAGGGCGCACTTCAGCTTCTTTTGTTGGACCATGACTAGTGCCAAAACCAGGGGGATAGGTCGGATCCTCTACCGCCATAGATGTGCCTGGTGCATGCTGGCCAACTGTTGGCGTAAGCCCCTCCAGGAGGTTTGGCATGGGAGGAGGTGCACGACCTGTGGTTATGGCATGATGCATGTCTACCAGGAATTGCTTCAAAATCAGGGCCTCTTCTGCCGTCCCATCATTTCCCTCAGTACCAGCATCAAATTTATCTCCTTCAGTTGCCATGTTACCAAATGGAATTTCCGATCCTTTTGAGAATGGGGTAATGACAGAGTGCTGCACCAAATCACTGGTAATCTAGTCTTGTCTGCAAATAAAACAGGTTAGGAAACACAATTTTTACAAGTTAATCATGCCTACAAGCCTAAGGTCGTCATGCGTCATCCCGAAACGGTTTAGATTAGATTCCCAAGTGTATTGTTTGAGTTTTTCTTTTTTCTTTTCTCTTTTTTTTTCTAAAATTTTCGCCATTATGACGATGTAAAAACATACTCAAAATTTTCTCGCCACATAAATCTTTACAAAAAAAAATTTTGATTCGACATCACAACCCCAAACAGGAAACGTATTCTTTTTTTTAAAAAAAAAAAAAAAACAAACTCTACAAACTGAAATTCACCCTACTTCCTCTCTTTCTTTCATTTTTTTTTTTTATTTTTTTTTCTTTTTTTTATCTTTTCTCTTTTGAAATCTGCCCTTTTCCCGATTTGGTCAGCATGACGACCCTTTCTTCTAAATGCAACACAAAAAAAATGCTTAGGACGTATCTCGACGCCAAGGAGTCATCCTAGACAAGTGCGGTACCGGTGTGCCGCACCTCACTAAGTCAAATATGATGCAGATAATTGGGCCTAAAGGTTTAACTCTAGGTGACACAAGTGACTCGGTGTCTAGACTGGCTCATAACCCGGTAGACAAACCGGGCGGAAAGCGCATCAGGGCCGTCCGGAAACAGTGTGTCCGGCCTAAAACCCTGTCATGCCTTCCTCCTAAATCATGGGTAATTTTAGTAAGAAGGCCCAGATGCTACAAGCAATCTGGTAAGTGTACGTGTGCAAGTGTTCCAGAGACTCAGAGGTTTGCGGAAGAAGACAGTTTATATACTGTTCAACAATATCAAAGCAGTAACATTCAACTTTCATGTGATAACGGCAAGAATATAACAACCAAATATTTAATAAATTAAAAATGCAACAATTTCATCAAAGCCGGAGAGTCGCCAAGCTGTCACGACCCTTTTTTCACGACGCGCAAAACTAAAAGAGAATATAGGATTACGCGCATTCAAAGGTTATGACGGATGTTCAAAAGGTACACAATTATTTAAGAGAAATCGGAGTCGCCACTTGACAAGTTAAAGGTGTGCCAAGTCACCAAAGTGGTGTACCTAGAACACCCTTGACTCGTCTAATAGTCTGCGTCAGAAATTCGGGTAAGGTTCTCAGTTGACTCTCGGGAAGGTATTAGGCACCCTCGAGTCCTGTGCCGAGCACAGTTGCTTTATTGTTGCAATTTTAATTATTAAATATGGTTGTTATATTAAATGCCGTTAATTTGAATTTAAACTTTGATTCAGAGAAGGGTTAATTCTTATCCAACCTTAAAGAGAAACAAACAAATTTGAAAGAATTTAATTAATTTCAAAATAATTAATTTAGAGTTAATTTATTCTACTCTTCTCGCTAATAAAGCGGACCACACATCACATTTGTCATTATATCTATATCGAGTGAAAATCTTATCGACCCTATTGATATGCCTAATCGTGCTAGATATTAAGTAGTAATATTCGAAATAAAGTCCTAGCAACAAGAAAACTAAATATGACTATTTATCTAATTAGTGGCAAATTTAATAAAAATAAAAGACTAATTTTAGGGAAATTCGGCCAACATCCTAAGAATCTAATACGACTATTTTGAGCATTTTTTTTTTTAATTTTGTGTGCCAAAATTAGGTGATTACACTACCATACCTAAAATTTCGGCGGCTCTCGGAATGCTCCAAGTCCCCTAGCACTATGTCCTCGTCCCCTTGTACGTTTTTGAAGTTATGAAAGTATGCCTGGCATCTTGTTCTAATGTGTGCCTTTTCTACCAAAACTTTATCATCTTCGTCTTTAATGCACCTCACTTGATTTAGGTCACGTGCCCTCGACTCTCTCGCATTGGCAAGACAATAAAATTTTTTGTTCCTACCCTTGCCCGCTAGTTCTTTATATAAGCATTCAAAAGTTGCTATTTTAGCCGTTGCAACTACTAGCGTCGTCTCTTTCTTCGTACTCTTATACCTCTCCCTATTTCTCCATTTTTCCTCCTCGTCTTTGCTCTCCATCAACTACTTCTATGCATCCTTCTTGGCTTTTACTTTCCATTAAACCTCTGCATTCCACCACCAATCCCCTATATGTCTACTTAAGGTACCCTTTGATACCTCGAACATCTCTTTTGCTGCTTCTCGGGTATAGTTAGTTGTCTTAGTCCATACACTATCTGTATCCTCACCAATCATCTCAGCCCTCATTTCCATCAACCACTCCCGTAACTCCAAAATTTTATCATTAGTCAAGGCCCCCTAGTAATCCTTGGGGGGAGGGCATACGAAGCCCTCTTATTTCTTTTGCTTATGATCTCAAGATTTATTACCAAGAATTAATGTAGGGTTGTAAAATTCTCAGTCGAGATAACCTTACATTCTATACATAAATCTCTATCACTATTCCTAAGAAGTAGATAAATAATTTGTCTCTGCCACCGTACTACGAATGTTGATCAAGTGCTCATTCTTCTTCTAAAAACTTGAGCTAGCTATCACCAACTGAAAAGCTTTTGCAAAAGGGAAAATTTCATAACTAACCAAATATATGAGATAGCCCTACTGTTTAATAGACACATTTACTATACATCAATGGCTAACCAAAAACATGCTAAAAAATAGGTTCATGCATATCCTGAAGACTTAAAAGTCTGCGTGAAAATCTCAGAAGATCATCGCATAACTGAATCTGTATGGAATCTCATCAGCCAAAATTTCAGGCATCCCACCAGGCACGATCTCAAAATCTTTCCCACTATATATATATCCATATATACAGTGATATTTACCCTAAAAATATTGCTGAAATATTCACAAATTTTAAGAGCAGAGTAATTGGAAAACACATTCAAGAGAAATCAACATCCATATTGAATATTGTATTGCGTGAATATCATCAGAATATGTCACCAATTAAGGTTTTGATTCAATATGAAGGAGAATGGATTGATGAATACAAATTTATCAACTACAAAGCTGATGGAATTCTATTACAAGAAGACTGCTTATATGCAACGTTTATGAGTGCAATAGTTTCTCAACTAGCAGTAGATACATCTAAATATACACTTAATGTCCAGTATCAAATTGAAGAAGGATTCCAACCAATCTCCATTAAGAATGATATGGGTGTTCAACTTTATATCGAGCAAAAAAAAGCAACAAAGATGAGCGAATATCTACTTTGCATCACAGTAAGAGAAAAAGTCCAGGAAGTTGATTCCAACACCAATGCAATGGTACTGGGTACGAATATTTGCAGGGATCAAGGTCCAATCCAGGATACCTAATGAATAATTATTTCATATCTGATATATATTTTATACCACCCTCTAGTTACAACAAGCTGATATGCAGATACAGAATACCTAATGAATATTTAATGCATATCTGATATATATTTTATACCACCCTCTAGTTACAACAAGCTTATATGCAGATACAGAATACCTAATGAATATTTATTTCATATCCGATATATATTTTATACCACCCTCTAGTTACAACAAGCTGATATGCAGATACAGAATACCTAATAAATATTTATTTCATAGCTGATATATATTTCATACCTAATGGTACTGGCTTACGAATGTTTAAGATGCATATTCGTTGCATAAAAAAAGGAGGAAATTGAAGAATTAAAACGTAGTAAATACAGATTAATAACTACTAATAAATAGAGTCCAACAGAAAGTCACATCTTCCCATAAAAATAGGCACGGTTAAGGGACTTAAACTGATTTTGAAAATGGCTACAAAAAGAAACCTACATATGACTAAAGGTCTAAATACCACAAATAAGTTAATATGTATCTATTTTATTTAATTAACACTTTAAAAAGTCTATAGACTGTAAAATTTCCTTTGCAAAATGCAAAAGGGAATCCCTTCCATTGATCATATCTCTACAACCAAACCAGCATGCACATCATCATAACCCCTCGAAGTTGAGCTGATGTGGGCATGAAGTATCCTCCCAAGAAAATCTTCTCTATTTGAGAGATACCTCATACGACCTCTTTCCAAATTCTCCCAATAAGGCCTTTTAACCTCCTCACCTATTTGTGGTGCGTAAGCAGTACCGATTTTCAAAATAAGTCCGTCAATAGCTAGGTTAATAACCATCATCATGTCATTCACTCTCTTAACCTCTACCACTTACTCCTGAAGTTCCCTATCAACTAAAATGTCTACTTTATTCCTACATCACGAAGCTCCAGAGTACCATAATTTATATATGTCAACATATCGTGCCTTAGTTCCCACCCATTTGGTTTCCTGAACACAAGCTATGTTTATCTCCATCTTCTTGAGAATCTTCACCAGCTCTATGGATATCCATGTCAGTGACTCTATGTTGAAAGACCCAATCCTTATTCTAGATGCACCTTTGACACCGTTGTCCCTTGTCCTGAACCCCACCCCAACCTCACTTAAGAAATCAATTTTAGTCTACCATCATTCACTTAAGCCACTACTAGGCTACAAGGCTACTCACTACGTCAAAGCAAGAAAGGAAGAAAGGCAAAAATATCAATATATATATTATTAACAACAAGAAATCAAGGCTTTCTAACCCACTATACCGAAACAATACGAAGATAAATGCACAAGAAAAACAGCATAAAAGAAATAGATAATGCAAGTGAAGTGAAGGTGAACAAAGAAATCAATATTGCAAACTGAAATTTGAACTTAGTCATAATACGAACTTGAGCATAAAGAAATACTACAAATTACTAAAGACTATGAAAACAACACGAATCTGGGAAAAGCAAACTATTAGAGCAAATTAACAATAAAGTATAGGAAACTAAAGTATAACTGTTGGAACTAAAAATCAACAATTCAACAAGCCAATCAGTTTGGAGACACATTCGAAACAGTTGAAAGAATAAAAAGAAACATATTTTTATGATTAAGCAAAACATTTTGATTTGAAAATTGTAATTAATAAAGAAGTGATATGTTGAATAAAAGAAATGACATGTCAACGAAGTCCTATCAGTTTTTCTTCCCATTTGCAAAGATTAGAACAAGGGGCACTAGAAAAACCTTAGAGTCGACGAAGTTATAAGTTGGAGAAGTGATCAGTTGTCTACTTTAGTAGCATCATGAAATTTCTAGTCCATTCATGAGTATAATATGTCTGTAAATTACATATTATATCATGTCAGCAGTTGGTGTTTAATACTCACGGTCAACTTATTTCAAATATTTAATAGACGTCACATTCAATTAATATGGCTAAATTTAAAAACCTAACAAGTTTAAAAATATATCTCTGTATTTAATCTTTAAAAGTTACAATTTACTTTTCTCATGAACGTCACACTTAGTTAACACACCATTATAATTAGAGTAGTAAGAGAGAAGATTATTGCTTTGAGTTATTCCAAACTTAAAACAAATTTAATTTGCGCATAAGAATACTATTGGAGGGTAAATATTTCTTGGCCTTTAAAATGGGGCTTATGTGAGTTTTGATATTTTCTTTTTTGTCAATCAGCTGCGGCAATGCCTCGATGTTTACATCAATTCAATAAAACTAACTTTTGAATAAAAATCAAAGTGAATCTATGGTTAAATAAAACTTGTGTATATGAAAGATAGTGTATTAATTAATAGGTTGGTGGTAAACACTAGGCGGGCTAGGTTTTTACCATTAGATAGGTGGAATAGGTAAAAACATACTCACACCACGGGATATGCATCAAACTAATAGATGCATATAAGTGATAATACGTGACTCAAGTATCAATTAACAGCAGTTAATATTAATATATTTTAATCTCAAAAAATCACTTAATCATGATAAACTAATACTATGATTGTGGTTAAACTTTTACAATTATTATTTACATCAGGGTAGGCTTCCTACAATATACTCATTCTAGAGGTGCGGCCCCTTCCTCGAACCTTGCGTGAACGTGGGATCCTTCGTGCATCAGGCTGACCTTAATTATTATTGTTAATTTTTTTTTGTAAAAGTACAATTCGAAGACATTTTTAATAAAATATAGAGACATTTTATCCTAATTATAAAATATAGAGTAAATAAGTACTTAATTATGAAATATAGAAAACAAATAAAAACTATAGGAAGAGAACATAGAAAAAGTACTAGCCTTCTTCTCCTGATATGATTCGAAAAGTGGAGATTCAAGCAAATTGAAGAATATGTTCTTCAACCCTCAAGAACACTATCAAAATTGGAAGACAAGCAATTAAACGATACAAAGTAAGGATAGAAGGGATACTGGATAGATATGAAGAAATAAAGGATAGAAATGAAGTAATGATACAACTAATCAAACTAAGTCATCAGTGCTTACCCCTATTAATTAGCAATCAAATACTAGAGTAATATCTGAGGAAGAAGATATTTGAAATCATACAATGGATAATCTCACACAAGAAAATTCAAGAGAGATCCAAGAAGAGGTAAATGAGATTCTACCCACACACACTCTCACTAGAGTATATTTAACAATCATCAATCAACTAAATGTCTAATTACCCTTAATAGTACTATATATAGTAAACCCTAAGTTGATTATAAAATGACTAAGTAACGCCTAGTACTAAATTAGTAAACTGCCTGGAACGCCCTGCATTGCGACCACGCCTAAGGTATCACGAACGCGCTATGTGACCTGAAGCTTCATCGCGATCCCGAGACTCGTGGCCGCATACTGGAATTTACCGCTTCGATGTGACCGCGCTCTGAGTTTTGTGATCGCGCAATGTGGTAAGAGGCTTATACGCGGCCACACCTATTGTCTCGCGATCGCTTGCATCCAGATCCTGCAAGCTCCTAAAGCACTCCAAGTTTTTTATGTCGATTATGACTTCTTCACGGCTTCGCCTGCTTATCCATATCAGATCATCTCCCCATTTTTCCTTTTTCACTCCTTTCCCTCTCTCTCCAAACCCACACTGCCCGTCGAAGCTCTAATGACCCTCCCCCTCCCCCCACATCTGCCACTTCTCCGGTGTTGTCCCTCCACGCTGCGATGCTGCCCCTCTTCTCAGTCGTCATCCCTCGCACTTTTTTTTCTTTTTTCGGTGACTCCTCCACCGAGTTTTGTTGCTGCTTCTTTTACTCAAGTTTTGAAGCTTATTCTCTAGTGTATTTGGTGAGTTCCATTCATACTTTGTGATTTCAGTTAAGATTTGATATTTTATGATGAAGGTATTTTTCGGTCATATCTGGTGTTTTCATGTTAGACCTGGTGTTTTCCGACCAGATATGGTGTTTTTCGTTCAGATCTATTATTTTTCTCGTCTTTTTATACTATTGTATTCTATTGTATCTACTTTGTATTTACATTGTTTCTAGCATTTTTACACTTTTCTACTTGTATCTACAGTATTTCTAGTGTTTCTGTTGTTTCTAAAGTATTGTTTCTAGTATTTCTGTTGTTTATACATTGTTTCTACTTGTATCCACATTATTTTTAGTATTTTCCGTTGTTTTGTATATGTTATGTATCTTTACACTTTTTTGTATCTCATGTATATCTTTGTATTTTTTTTTTTTTTGAACATTTGTTTGTGTAATTTTTGTATCCCTATACTTCATTTTTACAATCTCTGTGTTTTTTGTATCATGAAAGTCTCTACTGAATTCTCCAACGACTTTTTTCGATTGGCGTAATCAGATCGGCGACGGCGGCAGCTAGCGGCTAGTGTTTCCTTTCTTTACATTTTTTTACCTACTTATATAAAATATATTACGGTATTATGTTTAGTAATATCATATTTATTACCATTTTTTGTAATTGAGACTTTAGTTTTGTATACATAAGTGTATTCCAATTCTTATTACTGTACACACGAACTCATAACTTGCCTTTTGTTTTAGAGCTAATTAATATGTCACATTTAGAATAACCTTTTCTTCTTCAACCTCCTATTCTGTAGCCGAATTCCATCCATCTTTTGGCAGAGTAAGATGCGACTTTATTGACTTTATACGTGCATGCATCGAGTTATACTAATTAAGTACTTCCAAATAATTTATCCTACATAAATTCATGCATATTCCTGGATAGAGTATCTTCGAAATTAGAGTAATATAGTACTAATAGTCTTCAAAAAAAAAAAAAAACTGTCAAATGGAGTAATAGAGTAACAGTCTTACTATTAGTACGGTCCTTTTTAAAAAAGAAATTATTTGTACATCGTGAGTCGAGAGAAATCTTGAGTTAGTTTTACAGATTCCACAATTAGAAGGGAATGAATAGTCATCAAATTCCGTCAAAATTCAAGTGGACTAAAACAGTCAAATAGTGATACTATATATCTTAGCCCATTCAATATTCAAATTTAAATTACATGTAAATCGCTGTGATACACGTTAAATGGTAACCTATTAATCTATTATACAGGTTGAATGACACTACAGTGTGAAAAGAATTAGTATATGCGCAATATTTAGATATAATAGAGACGTTATGAAAATCTTATATTGTTACGTACTGTATATAACTTTAAGTGATTTAGCTATAAAATTTACATATAAGATCAACTGGTTTAGCTATAATCCATTCATAATGTGAAATTTTAACACTATCAGATTATCATTAATGATAATTTACCTATAATGTTGAAATTAGATCAGTAACCTGATAAATAACTAAAAAAACTTTACAACAGATAAAATTGAACCTATTGTGTAAAAAGCCTCTTACACTGAAAGTAGGTTTATTTGTTACGATATATTAAAATACAATGATGATATAAAAGCTCTTTACACCGTATACATAAATTAATATGATTGTTCTAATCTTGAACATGCTTCCATCCAACCCTACGGAAATAAATCAGGGTCAAGTCTTTTTTCTTTTTCCCTGGCCAATTAAAATGGAATATATCATGCATCTATAGTAGATTCAATTTTCTGTAAAAAGAAAAAAAGAAGAAGATTCAATTTCCTGTGTACGTGTGTATGTACGACTCTTTTTACTGTTCAACGTTCAAAACCAAACTTCCCTATTTACAAGCAGGTTTTCAAATTTTTATTTACTTGGTATACTTAGTCTTGCTAGATCCTAACTAATTCCTGCGTCTTTCTTGTATACTTCTCATTATATAACACAACATTTTTACTATAGCAACTTAATTTTCCACATCAAGAAGAAAAGAAGAAGATCAACGATTCTTTTGAATCAAATAAATATATCATTTCTTAGTAACAATTTTGCCTAGGCTAAATTAGTTAAAACAATGACAGTAAAAGGTGGGACAAGTCCTGCTTGTGCTGCATGCAAATACCAAAGGAGAAAGTGTTCTTCCGAGTGTGTATTAGCTCCTTATTTTCCAGCAAATCAACCAAAAATGTTCCAAAATGCACATAGACTTTTTGGTGTATGCAACATTATGAAAATTCTCAAGCAGTTAGATGACGACGAAATGAAGGGCGATGCAATGAAATCAATCATATTCGAGGCTGAAATGTGGGAAAGATTTCCCGTCTATGGTTGTGTGGAGTATATTTGTCACCTTCGTCAACAACTACAAGTCGCCCTTGAAGAACTTCATTATGTTTATGCACAACTCGCTATCTATAGAGAACAACAACAATTAGCCATGCAATGTGGTGTTACTACTCCTGATGAAATACCTTTTGTGAATGGGATGACAGTAGGTCCATTTCTCACTAGTGATGGAGAATCTAGTGAAGGTGGATTGAAACCCTTGTTGGGTTCGGATTCTTTGTTAGATTTAACGAGGAATAATCATGTTACATATGATCATAATTCATTAGCATTTGGAATTCGAGAAGAACGTGATATTTCCCAGGAATATGAGTGTCTAATTAATCCCTTCAACAATATTATGGCTGATGATAGGCAATCTTTTGTTGAAACCAAAGAAGCTTGTGACTCGAGGTATCGTATATTATATTCGTACATCTATTTGACTATTTTGACTACACCGTACCTAAAATATCACATTTATAACTTTTATATAATATTGATTCAAGTAAAATAAAATACTCCATCCGTCCCAAAATAAGTGTCTGGGTTTGACAGGGCACAGAGTTTAAGAAAATAAGAGTTGCATAAAAGGAAAAAAGCACTCATTTTGGGACCAAAAAAAAAAAGATAGACACTCATTTTGGGACGAAGGGATATTAGATAATTGTTTAAAAGTTAGTTGGATTGAGAAAATATCACATCAAAGTTTAAAAGTTAGACTAATAGAATGAATATTTTGAAAGTGGATAAGATAAAGCCATAGAATAATTATGTTACTAAATTTGAGACATCTTTAAATAGGAAAAACATATAACATCACATTAATTACGAGGAAGGGGTAGTACTACTAATTGAATGGAGTAGTTTCATTATTCTTTGGATTTTATGTTACTACTAATTAAACTCATGAACATATATACAATCAAGCCTCTCTATAACGACGTCGTTTGTCTGAATTTATATGGATTTGATGAATTGCAGCTCTGAATCATCGTGGAAGGATACACAATATGTCGATAATTTATCTCAGGATGAGCTGAGGAATGCAGCTGCCTGCTTCAGCCTAACCAGTGCTGTCACCTTGTGACAATTACTAGAATTTATGGCTCTTAATTTTATCCTTTTGAACTTGCTTTTAACCTTTCCAATGGGAGTACTATTTGTCAGATTCAGTTTTACATATATGAATAAAACTTCAAGAAATCTTGTAATGATGCTCTTCTAGCTTTTTTCCCCCTTCTAATTCCCACCCAATTTCCCTGCTTTAAGGCTTGATTACCAAATGTTTTGGCATCAAAGATTTTGACATTGAGTCCACTGGCAACTGGCAAGGGAAACTTTGCTTCGTAATTGTATTATGAATGAATTTTGAGTATAATTAACCTTCTCGGATCACCAACAAAAAGAGAAAACATAAAATGCTCGAGTAGCCACATTAACGTTTGCATGTTTCTTAAATTAAGCTTCAATATACATCTAGAGAAGAATAAATTAGTTGGTCAAAAGTGCAAAAAAGGACGTACAAAAAACTACTTTCATTTATGAAATTTGTAACATGGGGTACGGTTGGATTAGAGGGGAAAATTACTGAATACATGTACTCCCTCCGTCCCACTTTATTTGTCGTAGTTCGGATTTCGAGAGTCAAACGAGTTTATCTTTAATCGTAATTTTTATGTATATCTTTTAAATATTTTGAGTTGTAATTTATTGTGACTTATAGTACTGTTCATGTAGTTTTCAAATATGTAAATTTTATTTAAAGAAAGTTAAAGATTTTATATCCTAATCTACGGTCAAAATTTAATAAGTTTCACTCTCGAAACAGTAATTATGACAAACAAAATGAGACGGGGGTATTAATTAGCAAAACCTCAAATTGATGACAATTGAAGAAGTTCAAGAGAAATATGAAAGTCATTTACATTCCCTAACTTTATTATAAAAATCAAATTCCTTCTTCAACTATGAAAAGTAGTCGTTTTTCCCCTTCATCAGATACAATATCTATTTTACCCTTGATAATTTCATTCAATCCATGTGATATATTTATTGTTATTATATATTTTTTAAGCAAGATGTTTTTTCTATAATTTAAATAGTATTATATATTGTTATGTAATTTCAGTTCATTAATATTATAAATAATAAAAATTTTGTTATGAAATTATACAAATCAGTCCGATGCTAGTTTTTATGATTGGTAATTTAGTCAAGTGCATTATGTATGTATGTACGCACGCATGCATGAATATATGTAACAATGTACCTCTCTGTATTTTTTTTTTGGACTAAATGCATACGTACGCTGTTAAAGTTTGACTAAATTTACTATACACATTCAAAATCTACGAGGGTACAATAAGTAATACCCCCTTGAACTACCTCAAAGTAGTTCAATTTACCGTAAAACACTCAAAGTCTACGGGGTACTAATAAATAATACCCCCTTGAACTACCTCTAAGTGATATTAACACCGCCTTCTTTAGACACCTGATAAAGAAAGTTGCACTTTCTAGCCACGCGTATGGAGCATCATATTAAGCCAAAATTTGTTGTTTTCCCATTTCTTATATACGGTCAAACCCCATGGCAGTATTTGTCTGAAACTTTCATGGCTGCTATAGTGAGGTGCTGTTATATATGTATACTGGCGTTTGACGTTTACATCTCATTTAGCCGTTATAACCAAAATATACACAAAAAATACATGTTAATTTTAAAATCTCAATAAATTTTCATATTTATTATTTAAAAAATGTAATGGTTATACATTATTAATAAATTCATAACTTGTTTAGCCACGTCAATGTACTTATTCTTCTTGCTAAGAATGTCTCCGATAGCTTGACGACTACCAATCTAAAATTTTTGCTTCAGTTGTTCATGTGTGACTTTTGGATTGTCTTCTTTGTATTGGCATATAGCTATCTTTGTTTCTAGAGAAATAACTTGACGTTTAGACCCCATATTACACATAAATAAAGAATATGTGATTGGGTAATGTTATTTTAAAGTTAACAAGTCCAAGAAGAACTCATACTATGGTAGTTAATATTTATGGCAACTATTATAAGAATTAAATGATTAATTACAAACTACCAAGACATTAACCAATTAACGAAAAAAAAGGTACAAATGTTAAAAAGGAAAAAAGAAAAATGAGTACGAAAAAGAGTAGAAACGTGATCTCCTATGTAAAAAGGAAAAAAATATGAAATTTATTCCATTGTCAAACTATACATACTTGATATAATTTTATAATTATTTTTATGGTATGAATGTGAAAAATAAAATATATTTATAGTACAAATGATTATCATAAATATTTTGTATTTTATTTTATACACAGTATATTTCTTAAAAAAAATATAATTACGTAATATTTGAGTATGACTATTATAGAGAGGTAATTTTACAAAGAGCGTTCAGCTATAGTGAACGACATTGCTGTTATAGGTAGAATGTTGTTATAGTGAGGTAAAATATAACATACAAAATCGGTTCTACAAAAAAATAGTCCGTTATACTGAAATATTGTTACAACGAGGGGCTGTTATAACGAGGTTTGACTGTAAAATATGTACAATATAGGATATTTTTATTTATTTTTATCTTTTTATCTTTTCTTGCTTTATTCTTTTTTACTTCAATCTTCCCCCATCTTTTCCGCTACTGCCACCACCCCATCCTCCACCACCACCTCCACAAATAAAAGACTGCCAACCTAATGCGTCTAACTTTTTTATCCTTTTTTTGTTTTGTTTTATTTTCTCTTTCTTCTTTTATGTTCAAATTTGTGAACAATAATATGAGTATTAGCCATGCAAACTTAAAGTGCAAGCTCCAAACACCATTGCTAGGGAACGCCAATCCCTAATTGACTCAACTACTGATAAATTAGAAAACTCATTTGTGATTTTCAAGATTTTAAGGTCTTCATCTATGGAGTTTTGATACTTATCTTCAAAAATCTTTCCTAAATTAAGTGGATGTGAACTACAAAATCAAAACATTAATTAAGGGGTCGTTCGGCATGTAGTGATGGGTATTTAATACCCGCATGGAACTATGACTAATGTAATATATTGTTCGGTTTCCATTTGCATACTTAGCACAAAATTCAGCAATAACAATATAACGTTTGGTTGGTTAGTTTTCTTTTCCGCATTATTAATACCCGCATAAGTTATGCGGGAATCTATGTATTATTTTATGTAGGGTAAAAGGTGGTATTCATAATGTGGGTATTAGCAATGCATGTATTAAAATTTAAAATGATAAAATTAATCCTCATAATAATAAGGATATTTTAAAATTTTATTTAAGGAGTAACTAAATATTTTAAATAATAATATTGTTTGTTAATTGTAACATATCAGTAATTCAATAAATAATCTCTATGTTATAATATATGCATAGCTAATACTCATATTATTAAACCATGCATAACTAATACCCGCATTATCAATACCCACATTATTAATACACACATTATTAATACCCACATTACAACTATCCGTATTAATAGTTAATATGTGTGTAAAAAAAAAAAACTTCAACCCAACGACCCCTAACTGCATAAAATTGATTTGAGCACAAATAAGAAGAAATTGGCTGGGTGGAGGAAGCTGGGCGGGTCTAGTTAGAGGTGGGTAGCGCTGGAGAAGACAAAAAAATGTGGAATCCAAGTTTTATTTTTATTTTTTTAACTTTTGAATATAAAATAATCATAAAAAATAAAACCATGTGTCATTCCATAATTGGTACGTGATGAGCTCAAATTTTTTATAAGTTGGGGTTGGCAAACTAAGGTTGTACTAATACCACTTAGACGTAGTTTAAGGGGTACTAAGACCCTGCAAACTTCGAATGTATCCCAACAAATTCGGCCAAACATTAAGGGAGTAAGTATATATTTTGCCTTTTTTTTTAAGAGTTGTATGGGTATTTATTTAAAGTTTACTTTCTCTTTGATTATCTTTTTTACATATGTATTTACAAGCTTAATTATCATCAATAAACTTATAATTTAAAATACATTTAAGTATAAATACATCATATTTTAAATGTGCTATAAAATCAGTCGCAATTTTCAATATCATCCTTTGGTATTGCATGCATTAAGTATATTTTTTTGAAGTTCACTCTATTTTATTTTCAAATGAATAATAGAACTTGAGTTTTGATTTCAATTAAAAAAATTATCAATACAAGAAAAATATTATTAATCTAACTTTTTGTATTCAGTTAATTTATTAAATTACTTTCGTCATTAACTTATATGGTGATTATTTTCACTCACTCTCTATATTTTAAGATAATATTTATTTATTATATAGGTTAGTAATATTAATAGAAATTATTATGATATTAAATAAAAAAAGAAAAATAAAATTTTAATAATCTAGAGGGTAAAGTAGGTATTTTAAGAATTTTAGAGATAAAGGAGAGAGAATGAAAATTGCTCATAATAATGAGGGGGGGGGGTGTGGGTTTCTTAAACAAAGTTGAGTGGTCTAAGTAAGGGTGTCAATGGTTTTTGAAAAACCGATCTAACCGACCAAACCGAATCGATTCTTAGGTTATTTTTACCAAAACCGATGGTTTGAATATAACTCTATAACTGTACCAAATAATTAGGGTAGGTTTTTTTATAAAATATAAAAAATCGAAAAAATACCGAACCGACCCGAATATATATATATATGTGTGTGTGTGTGTGTGTGTGTGTGTGTGTGTGTGTGTGTGTGTTTTATGTTTTATGTGTTAAGTCTAAATATAAATATAAGCAAACATTTTTAGTCGAGGTCTTGGACCCTGAGGTGATGGAAACACGACGGTGCATATACTAATTAGCACCAAAAGTGCAAACTACCAAACTCATCCGCACTCATATAATCCTGTTGAAACTAAATCAATTGGTACGACTAATAAACTTGAGCAAATATCAAGCTACTAAGTGACCGAAATATCAAATATTTTTCTACTCGTTTAAATTTCTCTGAGCATATACTTAATCTTTTATTATTCTAGTTCTTGAGTTATATTTAATCACTATCTGTCAACTCGTGTTATTTAGAATTCTTCTGTCTTTGCTTCATTGATTTTATAATATCACTATAGAATAATATTTTTTTGATTAATTGCCTTATAAATAAATTTTACCAAAGTCATGTATATGGTATCGTATTCTATTATCTGCTTAATAGAGAGTGACAATCACTTGTAGCTCGATACTGGAGAACGAAAATATGTCGAGTACTTAAATATTTGTTATGACCAGTTTTTATTATTTATTCAAATGTTATCTTAAATCATATGTGTTATATTAAATTTATAAATATTTTAGATAAAAATGGCACATTCTAATAATGGTACGACTCTACCACAGAGTTCTAAAAAAATTTACCGAAAATTAACCGAACCGAACCGAACCAAAACCGAATGAAAACCGACATGAATGAGACGGTTTTGAAAAGTCTTATTTTGTGTTATGCACAATAGAGTAACCGAAAAATTGATATGGTATAAATTTCATGAAAAAACCGACCGAACCGTTGATACCCCTAGGTCTAAGTGATTTTCACCCCAAGAGAAATAAAATGGCACTATTTATTTATCGACATTAACTAATCAAATTATTAGAAAACTAATGAGATTAAAGTATACAACATTTGATTCAAGTATCAAATAAAAGTTAGCAAAATATTTCAATATTTATAAGATTTAATAGGATATTAACAAAATGTCATCTTCCCTAAATTCTCGTAGTGCTGGTAAACTATCACTTCCTTCGTTCTAGGTTTCACATCTTATCCACACCGGGTGTATGCACCAAACCACATTAATTAATTATGGGTAAGTGATTTAATAAGGTTAAAACAATATTAAATTAACTATGGTTAAGAGCCTGTTTGGCCAAGCTTCTGAAAACTGCTTATTTGAGAAGTGCTTATTTTCAAAAGTACTTTTCATAAAAGTACTTTTGGAGAAAAGCAGTTTGTGTTTGGCCAACTCATCTGAGAAGCAGTTCTGTCAACAGTTGAGTAGTAATTTGTGTTTGGCCAAGCTTTTGAAAAAGTACTTTTGAGTGTTAAATTACGAGTAAGGACATTTAAAGACTCACTTTACAGTTATTTAACTAGATGAATGATTTTAAACATTTATTCTCAAATACTATATTTAATTTTTTTTTATTTAGTAAATTTTTTTCAAATACAACATTCATAATTGAATATTCTTGATCTATACCTTAAAAAAGATATTATTTGATTAAAAATTTGTAATAATAGTGATGTAGGTGTACATAAAAAAAATAGTGATTAAAAAAGTAATGTACTATTTATATATTATAATCATTAGGCTAAAATATATAGGGGTAATTAGGTATATAAGTATTTTTGGTAAGGATATTTTTGGAATCATAGAAATTAAAAACAGCTTCTGCTTCTACTCAAAAGCACTTTTAGGGAAAAGCTACTTTTTTCAGCTTCTTCCCCACAGCAGAAAAACAGCTTCTGCTGCCACTCAAAAGCACTTATTTTTTCCTAGAAGCTTGGCCAAACACCTCCAATTTTTCAAAATAAGCACTTTTGGCTCCCTAGAAGCTTGGCCAAACAGGCTCTAAGAGAGAGAAGCATGTATGCCAACTAAAAACTTACCCACACCGGGTGTATGCACCAAACCACATCAATTAATCATGGGTAAGTGATTTAATAAGGTGAAAAAATGTATTAATTAACTATGATTAAGAGAGAGAATCATGTATGCCAACACATGTCATGTGTATATTGGATTGGTGCATACAGCCGGTGTGAGTAAGTTTTTTCCAAATTGTATATTCAGTAAGATTGTATTCTTTGGTAATTACCCGTTTTAATTTTTATATATCAAATAGTATGCCTTTCCTGAGCATAATAAGAAGTATTTTTCGATCAAAAAAACATTCGGATTCCAGTCTTACTATAAACAAGAATCAAATTTATCAATATAATTATACAAGTAAAAGTCCAAAATCACTAAAGGAGCAAGACATCTGAAAATAAACCACCTAATATAACAATTTGAAGCAAGAATGAAGCCTAGATTAAAGAACACGTTTTTTCAATTAAGTAATAGAACATAATTAGTTTGCATACATATAGTTGAATCAATTCACACACTAAGGACTATAAAGCACACAACCCATGGAGGCACTTAGCAAACCGAGTGTGTTTGATTGGGTATCCCCCATCATCCTCTTTTTCTCAAACTCGAAGGTACTGGATATTACTGTTTCTACAACAAGATTTTGTTACTTCAAAAGCCAATTTTGAGTCCCTTGAGCTAAATGTTATTCTCCTTTGGTGCAACTCTTTCATTAATTATTTCTATAATTACCTCACTGCTTGCTCTAGTTTCTGTTGATCTGACAAGAAGAAAACACTCTGGTTATAGTGAGAGCCTAGGAAAGGAGGATTACATTGTTCATTTTCTCTGGTGGACATTGATGTTTTAGTTTATTTTTTAAAGAAGCTATCTAGGGTATTCGTCTATGAGGTTTTCTTATAATAATAGGTTAGAAAAAAACCCTTAGTAGGTCATATATACTGGAATTGAGGGACAGTGTTGCATGGTATTATTTTGGATGAAAAAGGAAAATTTGATGATAAGCCAACATGCCAAAACTATAGAAGAAAATGTCATGCTGACCACTATTTGTGTGTTGTGACTCTGGTTATCAGTTACTATTTACACATATGGCCTCTTTAGTATGATTTCTAGCCTGATTGTATCAGGTTTACAAAAAACTTTACCTTATGTAATTAAGCCTTCGGACAAAGTAAAAAAGAGAAACGAAAATTTGAAATTGAAATTGAGAGAGAGAAAGAGAGAGCATGCATTATTTTAATTTCAAGTCACGTAAAAAAGTTTTACTTGAGTGGAATCATGCAATTGTTGCTAAAAGGAAACTAAATTACATGCATTTCATGCTGTTTTTTAGTTTAATACTCTCCCCCCTCTCCAAATGTGCTTTCAATGTTAATAAAAATTGCATTACCATTATATCAAATTTTCTCAAAACCCTTATTATATCCATATTCTCTTGTACTTGCAAATCTTGATAATGGGGAGGCCTCCTTGTTGTGACAAAACAAATGTGAAAAGAGGTCCTTGGACAGCTGAAGAAGATGCAAAAATTCTTGCTTATGTTGCTAGTCATGGAATTGGTAACTGGACCTTGGTCCCTCAAAAAGCAGGTATGGGTAATGTATCTTAATTACTAAATATATAAATTGTGTGTTGATCGTAGTTCCGACAAATTCAACTCAATTTTAAACGAAATATATAAATATTTATTATGTTAAAAAATGATAGAAACATATGTAATGTATTTTCAATGAGTTCAACTGAATCCAATTTTATTAAACGAAATATATGTGAAAGATCAGCAGAGCTGGAAGCAACGTAGCTCTAACAAATTCAACTGAATCCAATATTTGAAGGTCTCAATAGGTGTGGAAAAAGCTGTAGGCTAAGATGGACTAATTATCTGCGTCCTGATCTTAAACATGACAACTTTACTCCTCAAGAAGAAGAGAGCATTCTTGAACTTCACAAAACCATTGGTAGCAGGTTAATTTTTTTTCTCTTAAACTTCTTTAATTTGGTTTGCATGAAAAGATTTTAATAAAGGGTGCTTTAGGTATGATAGAAAATGATTTTGGAAAAATGTTTTCTAGAAAATTTGGCTGATGGGAAATATTTTACAAGACAAACATATTCCACGAAAAGTGGAAAATGACTTTCCTTACCTTTGGGAGGGAGCTGTCATTTTAATTGATAGAACTCTAAATTCATATGGTTAGATTAAACAATACTTAGACATTATAATCAAACATTTAATATTCAAAATTTTCATCAAATCGTTATCCGGTTTGCTAATATTATTATCATACTTCTAATAATTTCTTTTTTAGAAAAAAAAAAATACTTTTGATTAGCAAATACTCCCTCTGTTCCAAAAAGGACGGTATGTTTCATATTTTCATTTGACTCTCGAAATTCGAAATATGTCATTTATTGTGAAACGAAGGGAGTACCCAAAAGCATTTTTGAGAAAATGACTTTTGTTATACCAAAAACACCCGAAAGAATTTAGAAGTTTAAGGAAATGAAGATTTGTTCTTTAACAGTGTTGTTTTTGTATGTTTAAGGTGGTCTTTAATAGCAAAGCAACTGCCTGGGAGAACAGACAATGATGTGAAAAATTACTGGAACACAAAGCTAAAGAAAAAGCTAGTGAACATGGGAATTGATCCTGTTACACATAAACCATTTGCTCAAGTCTTTGCTGAATATGGCAAAATCAGCAATCTCCCTATTCAAAATGCAAGAAATCATATTATTTTGTCAAACAATTCCACTGGCAAAAACCAAGTCTTTCAAGAACCAAATCAATTTCAATTCTCAAATGAAACTCCTCATGATACTATTCAAACACACAGTTTTAGTGAAGTCTCTTCCCTTATGTCTTCAGCAACTTGTTGTAACCCCACACTACGTAGCTCCTCGCCTTCTTTCTGTTCTGTGCAATCTCTTGTTGATAACCAAGAAATCTCAAGCGTCCAGTGGGGCACAGTTCGAAACTCAGTGAAAGATGTGCATGTCCCTTTGTTTTCTCCCGTGAAATCTTGGGATCATATCATGCCATCGTCTTCGTCTACACCTACGTGGAGCGAGTTTATACTTGGTGATACTTTTCCACCCATATATACAGAGCAAAACCAGAGGACATGTTTGTCAAAAGATGTGTCAACTTCCCTTCAGAAGGAGAATCCTAGTTGTGTGCAAGTTACTCAAGTTGAGGAAAAGAAATCTGTGGATTCATTCGTGGATAATATCTTGGCTCGGGACAAGCAAATGCAACTGGATTATCCTCCACTTCTAGATGTATACTTAGATTATTGACTCTTGATTTACATGATGATACAATTTCACTAGTTGGAATAAATGTCATGATACATTTGAAGTCAGTCCAATTCTAGAATCCTAGAGGATAAGCAGGAAAATATAGTTGTCCTTTTCTTTGAAGAAATTTGATTGTAATGATCCAATGTGTCATAGGAAACTATGGATAATCTCATTATTAGGCAACACAATTTGCAATCCATATGAAACATGATTCAACTGCAACCTTATGAAGAGGAAACAACTGCTTAAGCAAATAGCTGGAACCATCGCATAAGCTGGCTATCAAAACATATTTTCTGGAAACCATGCAGATTACTAATCTTCATCATCATCTGCAAAAAATGTTCCAGTGAGATTAGGATAAGTGAAATACAAAGAATCTACCAATAGACAACGCATAGCATAAAGGAAAGCAACCCCAACAGATTTAAGAGCCCAGAGTAGTAAGTTTCAGAATGCCTACACCATAAGTCATTGATGCAAACACAAATCAAAAACTTGATTCTATCCCATGGTTGAACTGTTCCTTCTGTTTGTCTTTAGAAGGTATGCAAACACAAATCAAAAACTTGATTCTATCCCATGGTTGACTGTTCCTTCTTTTTGTCTTTAGAAGGTACGTAGATTACATATTGAAAAGAGAACGACCTTAACACCAACTTGGTCTTAACTGTTATTGCAGGACAAGAATCAGTAATCCTTCTGTAGAAAAACAAAAAAGAATGATTTGTGCAATAAGGCCCTATCCTTGTAAAGATTCTAGGAAATCTAACATGCTATTTTCATCCTTTACAACTTGCAATACACCAAAAAGACAAAAGCTTTAATATAGGTATTTTAAGTAGTTGTATAATATCTTTGTTTCCTATAAGACTTCTGGCATTTCTCCTTCCATATATCGAAGCATATACATGCAGGGGTAGAACTCCAAATCCTTTTTTAATGGTTTAGTAATGCCACTGCAGTTCCAACAATTTAGCAACTCTTTGACCATCGAAAACAAAGAAATAAGATAGGTGGGAAGAGACTCGAGAATACTATTAACAAGTCACTCTTCTTCCCAATGACAGATTGCCTTTTCCCTGTAGCGCCTTCTTTCGGCACCTCTCAATTTTTGTCACACCTGTTTTGAGTTGTATCTCACTCCTAAAGACATGCCCATATATTTGGTAGGAAGCTAACCAATATGACAACCCAAAACTTCCTCTAACCTCTTCATATCCTGGAAATCATTGACAACATACATGGAGCTCTTTCAAATTTATCTTTAGACCTGAAACTACTTCAGAAAGTACTAAGAACTATCTTAGTTGTGATGCTTTGGCACCGCATACCAAAAGACTATTATCGGCAAGAAGAAGATAGGAGACATCTACCTCAGTATTCTCCAATGTACCTAGTCTAAAGCCTTCGATCCATTAAAGACCCATTCACTAAGAATCTGACAGAGGTGATGCAAGTTCTGATCCACTAGCAATAAGGACTGCATCTCTGCTTTTTCTCCATTTGATGAATGTCATCTGTGAGTCCGCAACCAATATGTCCATTACCATTTGTAATCTTTCAGCTAACATCTTGGAAATGATTTTGTACGAACTCCCTAGTTACCAAATTAGCCTAAAATCTTTCATTTCCAGCACCACCTTTTTTAGAGATGAGAGCAATGAAAGAAGGGTTGAAGTTATTTCCTAATATTCTTGTCGGATAAAAGTAGTCAGGTGCAGCCATAATGTTATCCTCCGGAACTGACCAATAATGTTTGTAGAATGCATAAAGAACCCATGTATTCCTGGAGCTTTCCCCCATTCACAATTTCTAATGGTTTCTTCCACTTCAACCTCCGAAAAAGGTCTTTGTAGCCATTCTATGTCACCCTCTCATGTTCTGGGACGGTCTGGCTTGAATGCTGCTCTCGACGCTCACTTTCCTTATATAAATGTTTGTAGAAACTAATAATCTCCCTCTTGATTGTTTCTTCAAGGTCACCTGTTAACTGTCAACTTACCAATGGCGTTGTATCTTGTATTTGCATTTGCAATATTGTGGAAAAGTTTGGTGTTTTTATCCCTGGCCTTGATTGTAAGAATTTGGACCTTTGCCTGTTCAATTTGTTGACCATCAAGTGCCCCTTTTTCATCCACAATTTCTTAACATTTTTAATTTGTTAAGCACATCTATCTTTCTTCTATCAAGGCTGCCTATGGTATTACTACTTAAATCTTTCAATTTGAGTTTCAGCAATTTGAGTTTTCAGCAAAGAACAGAACATAATCTAAATAAACTCTAGCATCAAAGGAGTCCCAACTTTTGGTTTCAAACCACACTGTTCCAAACTTGAAACAGGACTTTCTCGGAACCCACCTAACACACTGTAACCCTACTGGATTATGATCTGAAACTGCCCTGGGTAAACAAACTGACTGAAGTTGCTAAACCTGTCATCCTAGTAAGTAAAGAATAAGAATCTATTCAACTTCTCTACCTCTGATTATCACCTCTAGCCCAAGTAAAGCTACCATCACAGAGATAAGGATCAATTAGTTCCATATTGTATAAAAAATGATAACTTTGGTATTGCTGAAGTTGCCAAATGCCCCCTAACTGCGACGAGTTCAAACCAAAGCTCCCTTTTACATACTTTCCAATGTGGTGCATAAAAATATCAAACAACCCACCTAAAAACATTCTCTGTACTTACAAGCTGTATAGAAATTGAGTAATCCCACCATAACACAATCAACTAATCTTCAGTTATATTCTCCCTCATAACTTTGGTATTGCTGAAGTTGCCAAATGCCCCCTAACTGCGACGAGTTCAAACCAAAGCTCCCTTTTACATACTTTCCAATGTGGTGCATAAAAATATCAAACAACCCACCTAAAAACATTCTCTGTACTTACAAGCTGTATAGAAATTGAGTAATCCCACCATAACACAATCAATTAATCTTCAGTTATATTCTCCCTCATAATTATCACCCCTCCGATACAGTTTATCGTTTCCAAGGTTCGGTCATTCAACCATCTGTTCGATCAAATTTGCCTCGTTTCCCCTTGCCATTTCAATTTTCTTTTGAAGCAATATAAATCAGCCTTCCAACTATTTATTAGTGATTTAATAACTCTCTATTCTGCTACAGTTTAATCCCCTCAAATTCAACAAATAGTTTTGACTTTCACAGTAATTAAGTGCAACTGGATTCCTTTCTCCATGAGTTCGTTGAGCCCTGTATTGAAGTAGCTTCTACTCTTAATAACCAGTTCCTAAAGGGTTCCCCTGATTCAGACTTTGAAACCTTTAGAACTGGTCTTCATTTTCTCTACTTGCATCATAAACTACTCTCTGCAATTTTCGGCAACAAGCAGCTCTGCTTTGGGTTGCAACCACTCAGTCAAAAGAGTTAAAAAATGAAATTATAGTATTTGAAAATAGTTATCAACCCTAATCAGAAATTTAGATTTGCATTTATGCGCCATTTAAGCAATTTAATATGGTATTCAAACTTAACCCTCATTTTATGCTTAAATGTATTCCTTCTTGTACTAAGTCCGTGCTTTAATCTCGAATGTTATCAGTTCCAGTACGTAGACCAAATAAAACAATGCAAGCAAAAGTTCCAGGCACAGCGACGCAATTATCAGGGGCGAATTCCCTTAGTACTTGAATCACTAGCAGCATTTGACGTCTTTCCACGCTTTTCATCCTTAACATTGATGAGACAAACAGATAAAATCCAAAAGCTGTGACTTATTAATCGAGTACAGCAATCGACAAAATGGTCTCCTCAGTGAAAAAAATGAATACATTCGCAACCAAATTAAACTCGAATATATTACCTTAATCAAATAAAACTTACCATACTTTTTACTTGCATTGAATAATTCTTAGGTTCAAATGATTAAGTCTATTTCAGAACTATTAAATAAAACAAGCTGATGTTTGAGGATATAATAACTCAACAAAACATATTTAAAACTTAACGTCAAAGGGAAGGATAAACATTCAAAAAGAATCTGTATTCTCTATAATTCTTAAAAAAAATGCACCAACTTATTTCAAGACTTGTAAAATATGTTCTCTTAAAGAAAGGATACCAATTGGCAGTGATAGCCAATATCCTAAAAGAGTTATTGGTGACGTCCTAAACAGGTAATTCACTATTCTAAAGACATCCCTATAAATTTGCAGGAATGTAATGAAGAACGGTTCCCACATTTCTAAGGATTCCTCTATCAATTGCACTGACCTCCCGTTGCCTGACCAACGAAAAAGGGATTTCTTTAACAAAACAAATCGCCGTGATCAATCCAAGATGAGTAGACAAGGGCGGAGCTAGCATATAAGCCACTGGTTCGGCCGAAACCAGTAGCTTTTGGCTCAATCCTTATATATGAACTTAAAGTGTAAATATTTTGAACCCAGTAACTCAAATAGTCAGTGGGTTCAGTGACTTTCCGATCCCATAAAGCTCAAATCTTGGCTCCGCCTCTATGATTAGACCATCTGAAGTTGGCCACAATGTTTGAGCTATTACACCAAAAAAGGAACCTTTTTTCACATAACCCATTTCTCATGTGTATCCTTCAATAACATTTTAAGGAAAAGATTCAATTTTTAACACTGGTTATGAAAAAAGATTCAGCTTTTACGCTTGGCAATCCAAAAAGATACAATTTTTAGCAAAGTTGTCAATAGATAACAAAAAACACAAGTAGTTTAGAAGAAAGAGTACCAAAATAACGGCGTTCATTAGCAAGTTTAGCTTTCTCAAGCAATTTATCAAGATCTTGATTACTTTTGTTTTCCCATTTGACCATTTGATTAGCAGCCACTGCTCCTATTCCCATTCCCAATAAATGTTCCCATGGATCTATAAAAACAAATAAAAAACAAATCAGCAACAAATTAAGAATGAATTTCAAGAATTGAGAAAAAGAAAGAAAAGAAGGATGATTACGGCGCATGTAAGGGAGTTTGCGGAGAGCATTAGAGTACATTTGAGTACCCAATCCTAATAGGCCTCCCACCATTGTTGCACTCAACACCATCTTTCTTTGATTTTTTGCTCAAAGAATTGGAAGCTCCTCTTCTCTTCTGAGTGTAGAGGTTGTAAATGAGCGTGTTTGGGTGGTCTTATAAACAGCTTATTTTAAGTGGTTTATAAGTCAAAAAGTGACTTAAAAATCACTTTTCGAGAAGTTAGGATTTACTAAGTCACTTATGCCTTATAAGTTTAAAATTTTTTAAGTTACCAAACATATATTAATGGGCTTATTAGCTTATAAGTCATTTTAAAGCTCACCCAAACGGGCTCTATATATAATACTATTGTTCATATGGACTAGAGTCTAGAATTGGTTGACTACTATCTAATATTCCACTCTAATCCTCGACTTTCATGATTTTCTATCTAGAGACATGTTTTCGGTAATCTAAAGGTGGGTCATATCACGCCTAATCACCTCGTCCTAGTTCTTCTTCGATATACCTTTATATCTCCGTAGACCTAGCACTATCAACCAACCAGAGCATCTATTTATATGCTCCTTTTTACATGTCCGAACCATAGCATCCGCACTTCTCGCATCTTGTCCACCAATGAGGCCACTCACAGCTTGCCGCGTATGACCTACTTCCTGATCTTATCCATCCTAGTATATACAACATCTATATAAGCGTTTTCATCTCTACTACGCTTATATTCTAAATATATGTGTTATTGACCAGCCAACACTCCGTCTCATACAACATAGTTGGTCTAACAACCATTCTATATAACCTACCTTGGAGTCTAGATGGAACCCATGACACGAGATGCTATGTTTTTAATATATTACTATTATTATATAAACGAGAGTTAGAGGTGGTTGGGGCCTTTCCTTGCCGACCTCAAGAAGCTACTTTTTGTGCTACTCATTAAAATAGAGCCACTTTTTGGCGGAACTTTCCACAACTAGTGAACCACATGAGCACTTTTAGAACTGCTAATTATAATGTAATCAATTTGTTTAAATAGTTAAAAATCACTCACAACTTCAGAATGGGACAAAAATAGTTGAACATGAATTTCAGGAAATACTCTTAAGATTCGAACTTGTAAAACTGAACTTTTAAGACTATGTACAGAAGTTCTGAACTAAAAAGCTGAACTTTAAAATATTATCACAAACTCTTAGAGAAATAGATATGCTTAATAAAGATTCTACAACTTAGTCGATCATATTGGGAGCTCAGGTTGTCTACGTGAGTTATGTTGATTGTACATCCTCGATTTAACAAAGAAACCATCATTCCAAGTTATTGTTTTTTTATTATATAAGGAATTGAAATTATCGAATGGGAAAGACTTTGATAATACTCTTTAGCGACTAGACTAAGGCTCTATTTGTTTGCACTTAATTAAGTGAATTTATTATTTTAATATTTAATTACTTAATAAGAGCTTATATTTAATTGTTGATTGAATTTAGAAACATCTTTGCTTGATCTTATGATGATATGCCTGGTTTGAGTACCGACATTGTTACTCACAAGTTGCCAACTGATCCATCATTTCCGCCTATTAAACAAAAGAAGAGAAATTTCAAAACTTCCTTGAGCAATTATATTCTAGAAGAAGTGCAAAAGCAGTTGACCTCTAAGGTGATTCGAACTCTGAAATACCCACTTGGTTAGCCAATATTGTGCCTGTACCCTAGGTTAAAGTTTGTGTTGATTATCATGATCTTAACAAAGCGAGCCTGAAGGATGACTTTCCGTTCCCAAACATTCATATCCTTATTGATAGCTGTGCAAAACATGAGCTTTAGTTTTTTGTCAATTTTTGCCGGTTATCACCAGATTCTGATAGATGGGAAGATGCTGAAAAAACCACTTTAATCACACTTGGAGTATATTTTGCTATAGAGTTATGCCCTTTGGTTTGAAAAATGTTGGGGCACACATATGAGAGCAATGAGAACTCTTTAACCGCCTTAGAAGGTATGATTTGAAGCTCAATCCCGCAAAATGTGCATTTGGTGTTCTCGCATGCAAAATGTTGGGTTTCATTGTGAGCAGGAGAGGTATAGAATTGGATCCGTCTAAAATTAAGACCATTCAAGACTTGCCTCCTCTGAAATTCCGAAAGGAAGTAATGAGTTTTCTTGGCCGTTTGAATTATGTAAGCAGATTCATTGCACATTCCACGATTATATGTGAGGTGATAATCAAGCTGTTGAAGAAAGATGTTGTAATTGAATAGATAGAAGACTGTTCAAAAGATTTTAATAGGATTAAGGAGTATTTATCTAATTCGCCTGTGTTGGTCCCTCCGAACTTAGAGGACTATTGATTTTGTATTTCTACGTATCTGAAAATGCACTTGGATGTATTTTGGGGCAACCCGATAAGACTAGCAAGAAGGAGCAAGCAATTTATTATCTAATTATAAGGTCACACCTTATGAAGCCAAGTATACTCTTTTGGAGCAAACTTGTTGCGCCTTGACTTGGACGGTACAAAGGTCGAGGTATTACCTCTATTCATATACATCTTATCTTATCTCAAGGATGGATCCTTTGAAGTATATCTTCCAAAATCCTATGCCTACTGGGAAGCTAGCAAAAGGGCAAATTCTATTAAGCGAGTTTGACATGATCTATGCCACTCAAAAAGCGGTTAAGGCACAAGCATTGGCGGATCACTTGGCTGAAAATCGTGTCGATGATGATTATAAGCCATTGAGAACTTCCTTGACGAAGAAGCCTTGTTTCTTGTGAGGAAATATCTTCAGAATATGATAGTTGGTGCCTATTCTTTGATGGAGCCACAAATTTTATAGGCGTTGGTATTGGATTTGTCTTAGTTTCTGAAACGGATCAGCATTATCATGTTTCAGCTAAACTCAGATTTCTATGTACTAACAATATGGCTGAATATGAAGTATGCATTTTGGGTTTTCCATTGGCGATTGATATGGATATTAAAGAGCTTTTGGTGATCGAAGATTCTGATTTATTGATCCATCAAGTGAAAAGCAAGGAATTCAAAGATCCTTTCTTATCTGCATTGTGTCAAGAAGTTGTGCAAAAGGTTTACTACGAATTAAGTTTAAGCATGTGCCTAGAATTCAAAAAAGTTGGTCGATGTTTTGGCAACTTTATCTTGTATGATCCAACATCCTGACAAGAATTATATTGATCCTATTGATATTGAATTGCATGATCAACCCACTTATGTTTCCATATTGATGAAGAGAAAGATGGCAATCCCTGGTATTATGATCTAAAAAATTATCTCAAGATCTAGAATTTTTCAGAAAATGCAACAAGTGTTCAAATCTAAAAATCTAGTATTATATCATTTGGTATCAGAGCCCGGTTAATGTTTATTTTTATAAACACTGTCTAGGTATTGATTTTTTATATTTGAAAATCACAAAAAAAAATCTAAAAATTCCAAAAATAGAAAGTTTGGGTCTTGATTTCCTTATTGTGGCTTTGTGTTTAAATTAGCCGTTGTTGTTTGGATCTTGATTTGTGTTTATCTAATGATTTGAAATAGTGAAAGTGATTAACCCCCCTCCCCCCCCCCCCCCCCACAAAAAACCTCCATTGTTGAACCTTTGAGCTAAACTTGAAGAAACTTGAAATTGAGTTTTGATGATTTTGTAAATTTTTCAAAAAATTGATTGTTGGGGTTGTTTCATGAGGATGTAAGGAACGTGTAGTTAAATTTTTAACACTTATGATGTTTATTAAAGTATTTCGGATTAAAAGTTGTTTTGTGAAGAACGTGTTGAAAAAGTTGAAGAACAAGAAATAGGTCTTGAGATTCATTTAGTTTGACACAAATTCGAGTTAGATTTTTGTTCTTAGTGTGTTTGTGAAGCTTTGCGTGAAACTTTAACACTTTTGGTGAAGATTTATCTTGGGTTTTGGATCAAACAACATGTTTTGGAAGAAAAGCTTGAAGAACAAAATTCAACTTCTGGGTTGCTGCTAAAGGTTCACGATCGCGACCAGATTCTCGCGTTAACGAACTTGGATCTCTGATTGTTCTTCGCGAATGTGAAGGGTAACACACGAATGCCACTCACAAAATTATGATAAATTCACGATAGTGGCTGAGTTCGATGCGAACGCGAAGGGAAATTTGAAACTTCTTTAATTATGGATCATAAAACTTGTGATTGAGCCGTGGGAATTGATTTGCAGCTGCTGGTATTATGATGAAAGAACATTGCAGTAGTTGCCCGAAGAAGAAGATGAGTAGTAACTCTTAGAATTGAGATTTGCAGAAATAGCCACATGGGGTCTTTTTCTCTTTATTATTGCAAATATATCCTCGGAAGATGATTTTAGAGGTTATGACTCATATGGTGATGCTGGGAGTTGATTTGATGATTGTGGAGACTATGGCTCTTATAGTGATGAAGCAAGTTACTATGATGATCATGAAGCTTATGGAGACTATGAAGTCTGTGGAGATGAATCTGATGATGAAAACCCATATGCTTCTAGTTATGAAGTTGATGATAGTAATGCTTCAAGGTACAATGTTCCCACTTACTCTTCTTATGATGAACTTGAAAATGTAGATAGCGAAATAGAAAGAATTGATAATAAAGTTTAATATACAGATTGTTCATTTGCATCTTCTCTTTGTGTTTCTAAAAATAAACAAGAGAGTAGTAGTGGTCTTTCTATTGGTTTGAGAAGAAGTGATAATTATTCCATGAGAAAAAAAGAGTTTACATCTTCTAATTGTACTAAAAAGTTCAATATTTTTAATTCTTGTGTGAAAGGCAATTTGAGGCCTAAAGTGGGAAAATGTGCTACGTGTGCTACAAATGATTTTTCTTGGTCGAAAAATGCTTTGAGAACTTTGTTTAAATGGAAGCATTTGTAGTCAATCATGAGTGTGATGAAATTTTTATGGAGCAACTTTGGGAGGAAAGAAAGAAATTCTTCCATATATATTGTAGGGTTGGAGAGTACACTTGTGCTACGATAATTGATTACAAGATTCGTACTAATGTTACAAGTGTTTCTGTAGTTGAGTAATTACAGTTGGAAACTTGTAGACATCTCTTTCCCTATAGGTGGCTTTGGTTGAATGAAAATTGGTTCGTGGAAATTACACAACAAGTGTGGGTAAAGTTTAAAATTGGCAATTATCAAGATAAAGTGCTATGTGATGTGATGCCAACAAATTTTTAGCCTGTTTGGCCAAGCTTCTCAGAAGTCAAAAGTAATTTTTTTTCAAGAAAAAAGCGCTTTTGAAGAATTTTGAGGTGTTTGGCCAAAAGAAAAAAGTACTTTTGAGAAGAAGCAGAAGCCGTTTTTCTGCTGTTGCAGAGAAGCTACAAATTTCTACTTCTTCCCAGAAGCAGAAGCAGAAGCAGTTTATTATTTTTTTAAGACAAAAATATCATTACAAAAAATATTTATTTGCCATACTATATTTAATTATTTTAACCAATATATTTCTTAAATATAAATAAAACTTTGTTTCTGCTTCCATCTTTTGGTTTAACCTTATTTCTGTTGATTAAAAATCATAGTATATTTTTTTTATATTTTATATTTAAACTAAATGAAAATAAAATATTAAATTAACTCTTTTATTGAAAAAATATTTAAATCTTTGATACGTTTAAATAATATTAGTCGCATAATGAATCTTAGTAATGCACTTTTTCGTAATTTGACGCTCAAACGTATTTTTTGTAAAAATTATCAAAACACAAATTGTTTAGAAAAGCACTTGTCAAATGAGTTGGCCAACCACAAACTGCTTATTCTTTAATAGTACTTATATGAAAAATATTTCTGATAAAAGTACTTTTCAAAAGGAATTTTTATATGGCATAAACACTTATTAAAGTTATAAACATAAAATATACATACTACCATTTTATTATATACCATAAACAAAAACTAAATGTAATGGATATGTTATGGCCATTATTCTTATGAAATATATAGAGTACATTGTGTCTAAATTTAAAGATAATATATATTATATTATATCCATTACATTGTGAAAAAGATAAGAACTTGCAAAAATTAAATAATGTCTAGTTAGTATGCTACTATATATACCATATATATACTATATACTTTGAGGTATTGCATAAATAATATAGTATACAAGTCTAGATATGGGTGTATACCTTTAAGGTATACTGTATAAATAATAGTATACAAGTCTAGGACATGTAAATAGTTTATGGGTAGGGCTTGTAAATATGAAACTTATGGATAGATGTGGATAAATATTTTAATTTTAATGAGTATTTTCGTAAACTTCAAAAAAAAAAAAAAAAACCATGGGAAATATCTTTAAACATGACCGGGGCAAATTGAGAAGTCTCTTAGGAAGTTTTCAACTATAAGGTACTACTGGCAACAAAGCAAATTTTGTATGAAATTCAGCCAGATGAGAGTAAAGAAAAAGAAAACTCAATTATAATTGGGTTTACCAAATCAAAATATTTTGAAGAATTACCGAATTGGAGAATAATAAAACCCACCAAAAACTAAAATATGGTTGAGATATATAGTCACATGCCATCAACCCATAAATACATGTATATACATGAATCTTTTTTTTTTTTCTTTCGAAATATACTGCAACGGTGACACATTAATTATGGGTATTTGTATGGTTATGTAAGAAACACCAAAGTTAATGGGTCACACTTAAATTTCTCCTAATACTCCGGCTAATTTGTTATTCAATTCAACCATAAAAGGATTCATAATTACTCCACGCCAAACTCGCAATAAGATAAAGAAGCCTTTAATTTTGACCCTCAAATCTTACCAAAATGGCTTCTTTAAGTAAAATGTCAATGCTTATTACCCTCATTTTATCCCTCTTAATCATATTTTTGCAAAGCAATGCACAGGAGGATACACTTACGAAAGCTTGCTTGAAGACTACAGATCCACAATTTATTTTAAACCATTTGAAAGCTGACAAGCAAATCACAACATCAACAACAAATGACTTGAACTTAGCATTAGCTATTATAAAATCAATTATAGCTCAAACAAGAGCTACACATGATTACATAGCAAAAAAGAAATTAGAAAATCCAGCATATATTAGCTGTGAAATCTTGTGGCATAACATGATCTCTGGTTTTGAGAGTGTTTTAAGTACTACCACTCAGAACAAAGGCTACAAAGATGATGATGATGACTATAGCTTTATGGTGGCAGGTGCTGGTGCCCGCAATTGTATGATATCCCTTCAGAAAAATAATATTGTAGATCCTAATATCGCGCGAGCAGCTGAGATAGTACAAGGATCCATAGCAGTTGCTAACAACATACTAACAAGTATTAAACCTAAGACAACTTAGGAATATAACAAGTGGAATATGAACCAATGGCATTGCATTCTTGATAAGAAAATTAACTCAGCTACATTGTTAATTGTCATATTTTCAAATTCTGCATGGATAGCTGTCCGACACTGTTTCATATGAATCATATTGTGTCATTTTGTACTATAATGAATCGCCTATAATTCTTTTGGTGATGTGTATTTACATATTCTGTTAGCACGCATTTATCCATTTAATTATCTCTCAAGACGTTCTTTCATGTACGGGCCTGGTTCTCTCTTCATGGGTCAATCATTTGATATTTTTTTGTTTAATAATAGTGGTGGTGAGGTTAAAACTTATTACTGTTATCTGCGTTACTACCATCTTGAAATGTATGATCATCTTATCTAAAAATTTAAGCTGTTAAAGAACATACTTTTATTCATTTAGTTATGTACCAACAGTTTGTTTGGGGTAATATTATTTCTTGTTTGATTGTAGGTATTATATTTTTTTTGATTGTGTTATTGTACTACATTTAACACGTTTACTAAAATATGTCAAAAACACAACAGTTAGAATTTTCAAAATTACAACTGATAGATTAAGAATAAAATAATGGATCATGGATTTGATGGTATAGTAGATTGATGGTATACCAAATTTTGTAAAGTGATACCAAAATGATTTTCAACTTCCTCTTTGGTTCTCAAAATGATACCAAATTCATCAAATTACTGCTGCAACTTTACAAAAGTGACAACCTTAACGTTAGGGCTCGAGGCATGATTTGATTGAATCCTTTGGATCGAAGAAGTTCTTTCGGTTCCCGAGGCTAGATGCCTCGGGCAAGAAATAGATTCTGGCTACAAGTTACCGCTCGAGGCGATTAAAAGATAACCGTCACGAGCGCGTGTGGTTCACCCCTCGGTAAAAATTCATTCTTCGACGAACAGGCTCTTGTCTTTTGTAACTGACAACTGTTGTTTACACATTTAAGAGAGAGATCATGGTCTGACCACTATTGAACGTGGAGTACTGGTCATTAAACACATTTATTTCTATTTTTATTCTTGTGAGGAAAATATGAAAAAATATCCACAAATATATCAAAAACTATTATTCTTTGTCTCTTAGCTATTGTCCCCTTTTTTTAATATAATTTCTTGTCATTATACAACTTTGATACCAATAGTTGCTAGTTAACCCAAAACAAATTTGATTTATTGTCCTAATCAGATTTAGACCAACATAAATTGGCGTCATCTATGGGGAATTAACAATAACATTTGTTCCAAAGCCATGTTCCTAGTTTTACATACCATTCTTACCTAATTCATTCAATGGAAGACAATACAATTAACTCCGACAACACAACGGTCCAAACTCCTGACCCGGTCACTGGCGTTACTTTGTCAGGTGGTGGAATACCAACTGACTCGAAACTATAGCTCGGCTTAATGCCACCACCTGGCTTAACACCACCACCTAGCTTAACCTCGCCAACTGGCTTAACGCCACCAACCGATTTAACACCATCCACTGGTTTGACTCCGTCAATTGGTTTAACATCACCAACTGGTTTAACTCCCCCAATTGGGGTTACTCCACCACCGACCGATCCATCTTCATCAAGTTCAAGTGACCACTTCCAAGTATATGTGATGACCACTTTGCAATGGCTTCAAGAGCAATTTATTGCTTTCTCTGGAAATGGGAGAAGCGCAACAAATTCCACCGAGCCTCCACCTGCCACACTCAATGGAAACATCTCGAACGTTGTTCCTACGGGCGCAACAACAGGGGGACTTCCAAACGGGGCCGCATCTGGTGGCTCGGGGTTTGCTCCATTGGGAATCAATCCTTCGGGGCAACCCCAACGGTGGCTGATGAAACTAGCGTCACATCAGAATTTGAGAAATGGAAGAAAGAGTTTGAGGCCAGCATAGAAAAGCAGCTCAAAAATGTCCCAAGAGTCAAGAAACCTCAACGAGCTATAGATATTGAGAAATGCAGGCAACAACCTTTCAAGCCCGAGGCTGCTCTCTCTTCTATTCCCAAACATTTTAAGTTGCAAATTCTGAAAAAATACGATTGGACAATTGACCTCGTTGATCACATAACTGAGTATATGGCTATGATCAAGAGAAATGAATTAACCCTGGTGGAAAGAGGGTCAATGTTTCTTAAAAAATTTATTTATACCCTTGAGAAAGGAGCTGCGCTGGTACATGCACCTCCCCTCCGAGTCAATATCGAACTTTGAAGAATTGGCTGACATGTTTATTAAGCCCATACTGGAGCCTAGAAAATTCTCAAATGAAGGGAGGATATCTCGAGGTTAAACAAAATACCTCGAGCCAATCAAGGATTTCCTCGAGCGATTTTAAGCCGAAAGGATGGACTTGCTGAAAATGGATGATAGTTTGGCAGTCAAGGCTTTCGAAAGAAATATAAATGTAAACAATTCCGAGGCTGCTGCTGAATTGAAGAAAAACCTCCAGGAGTATCAGGCTCAGACTTGGAATGAACTGCACGACAGAGCTTCTGCAAAATTAAGCTCGAAGAGGCCGAATGGAGGATGACAGGTCGGTACAGTTTATACCCAGGGCACGCAGAGTCCTCTCAACGCGCCGATGTGCCACGAGGGAACTCTAAAAGGAGATACGAGCCTTACAATCACAGAGGCAGCATGTAAGCCAGCGCCTCGGAGGACAACAAAATCTAAGTCAAAGGCTAGGGGAAAAGTTGGCACGAATGCCAATCAAAAGAACTCCTCGAGGCCATCGTTGGTATCCAAGAATAATGATCTGCCCCCAATCCCTGATTACAATTTCAATGTTTCTACTTTTGAGTTGGTAAACGCTATAAAAGAGATGACGGACCAAGGTGTGATGTTGCCGAGGGACATGAGAATGCCCCTGGGGAAGAGATCAGACTCAACATTATGCGTTTCATATGGATTATGGTCATGCCACTGAGGACTGCAAAGCATTGCGCCTCGAGGTGGTTCATCTCCTAAAAATGAGTTTGCAAGCTGATTATCTCACCGATAAAGGGAAGCAGAATCTTTCAAAGAATAGGGGCGAGGAACAGCTGCGGAAGGCACAGTCTCCAAAAAGAGTGGTGAATATTATAACTAGGGGATTGGAGGTGAACGATGTCAACTTTGTTGCTGCAAAGAAATTCGTGAAGCTTTCAATTACTGTAGAGAAAAGGACCCGAGCTGGTGGGTCGAAAAATGAAATAGTCTTTGATGCAAAATACTGTGATAGGATGATATTCCCCCATCATGATGCTCCGGTGATCATGTTAAGGATCGATGACTGCGATGTCAAGCGAGTTTTGATCGATCCTGGCAGCTCAGTAAATATCATCAATTATGGAGTTGTTAAGAAGATGTGGTTAAAAGACCTCGTCGTCCCAAAAACAACCATATTGATAGGACTCAACAACTCAATCGAGAAGACACTTGGAGAAATCACTCTTACTACTACTGTTGAAGGAGTCAATAAGAATACTGCTTTTCAAGTGATGGCCGAGGATATGGCTTATAATTTTATCCTCGGAAGACTTTGGATCCATGAGATGGGAGATGTTCCATCTATCTTTCACCAAGTGATTAAATTCCCAACCCCATGGGGAAGTCGTGCCATCTGAGGGGAGAAACACATAGCTCGTGAATGCTATTCGGTTGCAATGAAAAGTGGAGTAGCTCCGATTGAGCCATCTAAATAACAATTACTTGGCCCCGGGGTCCGATAAGGATAAGAGCTTGATTCGTAAAGAAAGCTCTCAAAAGAGAAATGGAAGAAGTCCCATTGTTTCTGACATTGAGGTACGTTACCCTTCGTCAAGCACAATTTTTTGCTTCGAGCTGTCAATGCTCCAATGCTTGGGTCGAATGATGCTTGCCACTTGTTTTTCTTTGCTTTTCCTTTTCAAGAAGCAGAGGAAACGACAAACAATGCTCAGGTTTGTATTTTTCACACCCGAACACTAGGGGATGCAAGAGGAGTTAATTCAGTCAGTCTTCGACTCACTCCATAACCGAGAACTTCGAACGGAACCCGAAGACTAGCAAACCGTACACCAGAGACTGTTTCTTTAGGAAGTCCAGTTGTTTATCGTAATCGCCCGAGGTGGCTGTTGTAATAAAAATTTGTCTAAGTCTTGTCATGACTAGGATTTATGTAATCGGCTTGAATCTCATCAATAAAACTTGATCCAGTTTCTTTTTTATTTGATGTTTGAAGCCAGTTTCTCTTTTTACGCCTCGACTCGTGAACGAGATGTCATTCTAAGCTAGCTTCATTTTATACTATCTAAGTCGTGTAATAAGCAAAAAACTCAAGTGACATGACAAACACTTTCAAAACGAAGCAAAAGATATAATATTTTGAGGCATTCAAATGTTCATTAACGGCTCAGAGGCCAGCATAAAAAACTTACAAAGTAACGACTCGGAGGCCTAAGGCTCGAAGGCCCCAAACAAAAACAAAGCAAAATAAAAAAGAGCATAGATGAAGTTCACTCGTCAGTGCTAAAAGATGAGGCTTTTGAACCTTCACGTTATTCATCTTCATCACTCGAGCTTTAATTGCCCGAAGGAAGTTTGCTCATTAGCACCTGAGCCTTGGAAACATCCTCTTTTGCCTTGGCTATTTCTTCATCTAATTTTACTCCAGCTTTGTATTGCTCGAGAGTCTTCAGCTTGGTCTGGATAATAGCCCAGTTCCTACCAACTCGGGCCCTAGTGTCTCTAGACTTCAACTTAGTTTTGATCTTGGATTTAAGCTTAGATGAAAAATAGCTCCTTCGCTCTGAAGTGTCACGACCTTTGCCTCGAGGGTTTCAGTTTGAGCCTCAAGCTCGGTCTCCTTTGTTGAGAGCTCCCTCGACTGGCTTTAAAGCTGTCTGGTCAAATAATCGATCGTTGCATTTGCTGCCTCAATTTCAGCTCGAAGGATTTTTTTCTTGAGTCTTCTTTTCAGCTTCAATTTTGAAAATGGTCTCCCAAGACTTATATAGCTCAAGCTCCAACTTCTCAGCTACTTTGCGAGCTCGGTCCAGATCAATCTCAGAGTTGAGAAAATGCTTCTCAAGCTCAGCAACTTTGGCTTGGAGTCCACTCTTTACGCGATCCCATCACTCCCCAATTTTTCTCAAATTTTCCGCTCGCTGAGCCTCAATCTCGACCACCTTCATAGCGAAAATAAAGCTCTGCAAATAGAAGGAAAGAGGCTATAGAGATGCAAATGTAATGGAGAATGAAACAATTTGAAGTAGAAGAAAATTACATGAATTACGTGTTGAGATGCATAAGCCATCAAGTCGTCGATCGGAAAATCCTTGAGGTGCTCTCGCTATGCTGGGCCAAGCATGCACAAATCGGGAGGGATGCTTATCAATGTGTCGGACGACGAGAGGTGATCAGCTTGAGCGAAGTCATCATCTATCCTTTCTTCATCTCGTGCAGGATCAGTAGTTGCGCTCTCCTCATAAAGACTTTCAGCTACCACGACTTTGCCTTTAGCCTCTTCAGCGGCTCGGTTCTCTTCGAGGTTGGCCACCTCGACTTCATTATGGGCATCGTCGTCCGTAGGTTTTTCAACGTGGCCTCGCTGAGGAACCTTAGGTGATTCACCCCGAGGGCATTTTGCTTTGAAGGGGTTGGTTGTTGCTCCCTTCATTTTCCTTGAATCTGAATAGATGATAGGGTCATGTAAAGAAAACGAGAAAAGAGATGAAGAAATTAATTGAGCTAAGGATTCAAACCTTTTGAAGTCTTGCGACTGGGACTTCCTTGAGGCTTTGGCTTTGGAAAGGGCTCCGACCGAGTCCTTTAAGTCCTTCAAGCTATCCCCAGCCTCGGGGACTACAACTTCTTTTTTCTTTTTCTCTTTCTTTTCTTCTTCCTTCGGCTCGGCAACTGCCCTGTTGGGGAAGCCTGTAAAAGAAGGAGATTGAGTAAGGGTAAACTTTGAATAAGAAAAAATAAGGCATAAACACATATTTATTGTTCCGTTTGCACGACCACTGGTTCTCATCCAATGCTGCCAAGATCATCCACGATCTCTCCGACCTCGACTTGGCATCAATGTTCACTTGGACCCTGGCAGTCAAACCCTTCAGAGGGTTGATTGGAAGCTTCTCCGCTGAAAATATGAAGGAATAATTAAAGTCTGAGGAATTGTGAAGATGAAAAAGGAGAAGTCAGGGTTCGGCAACTTACGAGTTCTATTTCATACTTTGGGAAACCCAGCCTCGACAGAAATAAGAGCAGTGGGGATGAGAATGAATCGATCACACCAGCCGCGGTCCTCGGTATCATCACTCTTTGTGATTAAAGAAAACTTGGCTCGTTTTCTCAACTGAACAACTCCATCTTTATGCATGGTGGGGTAAAAAAGAAAAATTAAATAGTGGAAAGTAAAAGGGACCTTGGCTTGTTGGCTCAGGAAATCAAGACACTGAATGACCCTCTAGACTCCGGGGCCCAGCTGAGCCAAGCACAACTTGTAGGTTCGGCAGAAGGTGTCATCTATATGATGGATTATGAGGATATAACCTATCGTAAAAGGATATTTGTAAGCAAAGGAGAGCCCGTTGATTATATCACAAGTACGATGCTCTTGGGCAGGAACCACAATCTGGACCTCGAGGCCCCAATTTCAATCTTCCCAAACCTGGTTTACGTGAGCTTGTGTAATTAGGCTCGGAGAAAGCTGAACGGGCACGTTCCTGTTCTTCTCAAGGTCAGAGGCCGTTTGTTTTTGGATTCTGAAGTCTATACCGGGGTCATACTTTGAGGAAATCACTTGATAAGGTTTGAGTTCTCCAGTGAAAGATTTCTTCTTGGGCTTTGAAGCTTCTGCGGCTTCAACTTCAACATTTCCATCATTAGTGACTTATTTAGTCGCAGCTCCATCGTCTTCAACTGATGCTCCCTCTTGGTTAGAGGCATCACGATGGTCAGAAGTGGCCTCGTTACTGCCTTCTTCCGGTGAAATAACTTTCAGCGGCACGGGTACATTTGCCAATTCACCACCTATTTCTTTGGTGTTATCGTCAATAGTTCTTTCTTTTGATAATCCATAGAAATTTTGGATAGAGCAAGTGGAAGACATGGTAGCAAAGTTTTGTAAGAAGAAAGAGTTGCAGAAAACTTTGTACTATTGATCAAAGATTTGAGAAACAGTGAAAATGGAGGCAAAATTGGTTTATTTATAGGAGAAGGGATACTCTAAGTGTTTTAAAAAGTTGTCATCATTACTTTTACGTTGGAAAGGTAAACGAAGGGTTACAACCACTCAGAAATTGCCACATGCAGTGAATGAGATGTTGAATGAATGACTACCTTTTCAAATTCCTTGGCAGAGAATTTGCCACGTCAATCTCCCGCCGAATTTATTCTACCCCTCGGAATATCCTGACTATTATCCGAGGAATGGGGGGACTATCTGTATTGGGTGAAAAATTACCGAGCCTTGACGCTAGGGCTCGAGGCATGGTTTGGTTGAATTATTCGAAAATGATCCCTCGAAGAAGTTCGCTTAGTTCCTGAGACTAGATGCCTCGGGCAAGAAATGGATCTTGGCTACAAGTTACCGCTCGAGGAGTGTTGAACCCCAAAAATTACCCTTTCTTTTAAGAAAAGATAGGTTTCGGGTATATTCCAACAAAATGGGATTCCAAAGGGTTTTCTTTGGAGTCGCCACCTAATTTAAGGATTATTAGGAACCTAAGTTAATTAAAGAGTGCAATTTTATTCCTTATTTAAAGGAAAATAATTCAGAGATTCTTAGGCAAGTGGTTCTTTTAAATTCGAAAGAAGGTCCCTTACGGGAGCACTTTCGAAAATCCGCTAAATGCGGTTAATCCGGCGATTTTCACGAATTTTACTTAATTATAATTAATTTAGGATAAATTTTAAATAAAGATAAATAGATAATGAATAATAAAATATAAATAAGATAAGGTTTGATTATGCCAATACTTAGATAACTAAATAACAAAACTTAAGATTAATTAAATGAATAATGAGATAATGGTTGATTGCTTAATTAATTAAATAAATAAAGACTAAATAAAATTAAGTAAATAAAATAAATGATTAGATAAATAATGATAATTGATTAACTGATTGGATTGATAGATAAGTAATGAATAGATAAATAACTTAATTTAATAGATAAATATTTATATGAATTCAATTAAATGAGGAATAAAATGAATAATAATTGATTAATTAAATAAATAAATAAATAAATAAGTATTTAATTGATTAAATAAATGATTAATTGAAATTAAATAAATTAGATTAAGAAAATAAATAAAGGATTAAAATTTAAGTGATTAACTAATAAATAAATTAGATTAGATAAATAGATAACTGAATATTTAATATAATAAATAAAGAGGCAATTCAAACGCGAATTATGACGAGGGTACGATTTTAATCGAATTTGATTTGCACTCATTAATTGACGAATGATTCTAAATATCCATAAATTAATTGGCGATTCGCAAAGAAATGATACGAAGCATTCATATAAAAGTAATTTACAATAATTATTCACAATTCAAATATCATTTCTATTCTACAGGGTTCCTAAAACATGCTTTTCTAAAGGGAACGGGAAAGAAGGAGTTTAGAAGATAGAACCCGAAAAATGGCTAAGAGTTGAAAAGTCGCGTGCAAAAGATGGCTGGATAACAACTCTTATATTCTTGCTTCAGGAAGCAGGCACCAGACCAAAGTGTGAAGTTGGACCAAAAGGGCTGACTTGGGCTTGGTAAATGCAGCAGCAAAGTCCAAATGGGACTTGGACATAATAGAGTTCAAACGTGAACTCATCCAGGTGGTATGTCATGCAAACAAAAACAGGGAGATAAGGATCAGTAAAGGTTCAAGAAATAGATGTAACTTCATAAATTAAACAAGAAGGATGAAACTGAACATACAACAAAACTCCTTAAACAATTCCAACAACCAAATCAGTGAGGAAGAGCGAAGCAGAATCTTAAATTTAAGGGATAGCCATGAAAACTAAACAAAATTTAACCTTCAGCCACGAGACAAAACTTTCACATGCTTAAACAAGAATTTCATAATTCATGCCAATTCAGAACCTGATCAAGCTATGACAAATTAAACAGGGTATTAAACATGTTGGTTAGTCCAAACTAGCATACATTAATGGACAAATCTTAATAGCAAAGGTCGATTCCTAAATGTGTCTTGAATAAATTATGCACGCAAATTAAACTTGTTTCATGAAAGAAAGAAATCAAACAAAGGATCCAAAACAAATGCATCTGCTACTAAAGAAACTTGACATGGTGTCGATTATGTCTTATTCATCAAACAAACTTCACGTTATCTTTTTAGTTTCAAGCATGAAGAAATATTTCTTTCTTTCTTTTTTGACAAAACAAAGAAGACCAAACTTCGACACTTAAAAGCTCCTGGTTCATATTATTCACATAAACTACAGACAATGCGATGGGTTATCTTTAATAAAATAAAATTTATTGAAAAAGGAAGCTTAATGACAGGAACACAAGTAGTAGCCATGAGAAAAATTAAACATGTCTTTAACTCACACCAAGCAGCAAAGAATAAGACTTGAATAACTAAGTTGTATTCATGAGTCTACGGTATTAACTTTAAACACCAACAGCTGAATATTAAATACTTAACCTTGAACTTGTTCAAAAGCAATCCTATTTTTTAGATTAGTGGGAAAAGCTGAAAACTTGATAAACTTACTTAAAGTTATCATCTAAGAATATCAACACTTATCCTAACTGTTTAACTAGTAAATTTCTTAAAGCAGCTTGCATTAATGTTAAAGCTATCATGACATAAATCTTATTTGAACCACCTCCCTATTTATGAAGTAAAACTTAAGATAAAGCTGAAGTTTTCATTTTTAAAGATAAGAACTCTACACAAATGACAATAATACTTTGTAGTCTTAATAAAGCAAGGATGCAAGTTCAAGCTTATTTTTTAAAAAAAAAAAAAAAATTTATAAAGTCCTTCATATTACCAAAATATAACTTCAATGCTATAAATCCCTATCTTTTCTTCTCTTGAAATAAACAGACAGAAACAACCAAAGTTTTCAAGCCAAGTTAAAGACATAATCTTTATCTAACTAGATTCATACATCAATGCCAAAATATGCAAAACTGAGAGCTACCCTTTTGAACCAATCAATCCGAATGAGATAATTTAAATCTTCATAAATTCAAACTTTATTATATTTTCCTAAAAAAAAATGAACCTTTAACTAAATTACTCGTGCACAAGATATAAAAAAAAATTGAACTTTTGACATAAAGAAACTTATAAAAATGAACTCTTGACAATGCTAATGAGTCATGATATTAAACATACCAGATCTTTAAAAAAACAACATTAGGATAGTTCAACTTATTTTTTAATTTAAGCTGATCAGGAAGCTCAGTATGGGTATAAATGTATAGAAATAGAGCATGACATCTTTTGACCTTGAATACTAACTATTGGATTAGGAATATCACCTACTAAATAAACAGAAGAAAAGGTTCTACTTAGCAAGGAAGAGAGAGAGATTAAACCCCAAACTTTATATTTAATCACTACAAGAAAAAACTTATTCATTACCTGAAATTGAGATGGTAACAGATTGAGAAAAGATTGGAAGGAAGAAAGAATCAAAGAAGGAACCTAAGCTAAACTGAAGGATGCATTTTAAAACAAGTTACAAAGAGCTTAAATAGACTTGGAACAACTCCAAGGAACAGCTACAAACCTGCTGCATCAAAACCAGGCTCACCATTAACCTCTATACTACCTATGAACACATATGCTAACAACCAATGCAACAAAAGACCCTTCACTGCCTACAACACCTGCACCACCCGCAAACCATTAAAACTAACTCCTATACTACCTGCAGCAAACAACACCCCTGAAGCCTTACATATACAGAGACAAACTCCTTGACTCCATTCTTGACCACCTTCGAACTACCTAGTTACAACCTGCTAATCTCCAAAGCCATTCCCTGAACTTCTATAAACAGCTAAAACAATATCCCACACCTCACTGGCCAACCTGAAACCTCGGCACACTCTTATGACTCCCTAGAACACTTCCTTCATAACTCCTTGCTATCAGACATGCACTTGAAACACCCTAAAACACCCTGAGACTCCCTGCTACACCAAACACAACTCCCTGAACCCTGATCCACTCTCCAAACAAAACTCCTGCCACCCTGCATACTCCTTATTCCTTCAGACCATCCAAGACAATACCAGATCTCGACCAAAACAACAACATACCATACCAGACCCTGCTACTTACTTCAAGGCAACCAGAAACAGAACCAGGACTGCAAATCAACCTCGGCATTACGACAACATCACATACTCCCTCACTCACCAATACACCCAAACAACAAAATCACCGGGAAACAGCCTACAAAATCCACCAGGCCTCCACATACACCCCCTTGTGCGAGGCAGCGATCCGGGGCGAGGATCCGAAGAATGCGACTTGAATGAATGCGAAGAAGCGATAAACCAAAATGGCGAAGCGACGACGCAATAAAATCCCAAAAAAGAAAAGAAAAGCACCACTTTGTATATGAATTTAAAACTGAAATTTATGTATATATTATGCCATTCCTTTTGCTTCCCTTTATCCCTATTCACGCCGCTGCTCCTTTTAAATTTCGAAACCCCTTTGACGGCTGCCTCCAAAAAAACCCCCTCGAAAATGAATTAAAAGAACAATATATACCTGAATTTAGGGCTTGGACTCCCGCTTGAAAATCCCAAATCGACCCTACTCGCTTTTTCCTTTCCCTTTTGAAACCAGGGTCAAAATAGTATATTCCTTTGGATCGTACTAGTTTCACCCTGATTTTCAAAGGGAATCCGAACGTTATAGCCATCTCACGGCTCGGATTGAATGATTTCGAAATGGACGCGTGAGATTCGATAGTTGCTTGTACTGGAGAGAGGGTAAAAGGGTGGGGACCAGTGGTTTTGGCGGATTGTGTGATGAGGATTGAGATTTGGAGGGAATCAGAGGAGGGGATCGGGGAGATTAGGGCTTCAGCGGGTTGAGGGAAATGGGATTTGGGTCGCGGGTGATTGGGACTGAAATGGGTGTGTGCATATATGTATTGTTTGCACAGGATAGGCTAGAATGGCATGGGCTTGTATATTTAGCCTATTTTAAGTTAAAATTGAATTAAAATAGGGATGTTGCATATCTAGGCTGAATTTAAGATATAGTAATAAGAATTAGCCCTTTTTTAGGTTAATTAGAAATTGAAGGGGTTGCACGGATAGCCTGAAATTGAGCTATGCTTTGCGAAACTTAGCCTTTCTTCCAAATTTCATTAATTCACCCTTAAAATTTTGAAATTGACTTTTATTTAGATAATTAACATTAATTAAAATTTTCGGGACAAAATTGGGTGTCAACAGCTGCCCCTCTTTACCCGGAAAAGGATGAAAGATTTTTCAGGGTAAAGAAGTTGACGGAAAACCAATTTTGTCACGATAAAACCAAAGACTCTTGATCCCATGGACCAAAAGGCGAGGCTTATGGGCATGGCCGAACTCCGGTTTTCGAGTTGCCTACATATCTCGGGCTGAAAGAGAATCAGGCCATATGTAGTTCAACGACACTTAGACACGAAAACTCGCACGATTGATTGAAAAAGACGCACGAATAGGAAAGAAACCAAATTGACACCCTAATCCGAAATGAAAGATTAGGATAGACTTGCTTGTTCGAGTGCGATTCTTCAGATCCTCGTTGACGAGTCTAGCTCATATCAACGATTGCCCCAGTTCACTGCTAAGAAAGAGTTCCACGTTATGCTCCAAATGCTGCTGCGGTGCTGCTGCGGCGCTGTTAATATCCTGTAATAGACTTGACAAACGGTAAGCGAGTAACTGCAAATAAAGCTTAATAAATGAAGTAATAAAGAAATAACGGCAATAAAACTTGTAGATGCTGGTTGCAATATCAATGATAAGCTTGTCTCCAAATCGACTAATGGGGAAATCTGGCTTTGTGAGGCAAGATGACTTCGGGTCCGTTGGTAGACTGAAAATAAAACAATAAAGGACTTCAATCCATAGAAACATAAAGTAGACTTAAATAAAATATAAGGATAAAAATGCCGCCTTTCGGCAATGACTCATGATCGAGTCTCCAGTTGTCTATGGTAGGATTCATAACAATAGCGCCTTCGATTGTTTTACGATAGGCCTCCAATTATCTATGGTAAGCTTCATGATAATGATAATAAGGCCCCCGATTGTTTACGGTAGGCTCCATAACAATAGCGCCTTCGATTGTCTACGATAGGCTTCATAAAAAGGCCTCCAATTGTTTATGGAAGGCTTTAAATGATAATGATGTCTTCGATTGTTTTCGATAGACTTCATAATGAGGCCCCCGATTGTTTACGGTAGGCTCCATAACAATAGCGCCTTCGATTGTCTACGATAGGCTTCATAAAAGCCCTCCAATTGTTTATGGTAGGCTTCAATGATAATGTCTTAGATTGTATACGATAGACTTGATAAAGAACCACGCCTCCGATTGTCTACGGTAGACCTGGTAAATGTGATGTCTCCGATTGTTTACGGTAGACTTCATAATAGGGCCTCCGATTGTCTACGGTAGGCTTCAAATGATAAGGCCTTCGATTGTCTACGATAGGCTTCAATAATAATGTCTTCGATTGTATACGATAGACTTGATAAAGAACCACGCCTCCGATTGTCTACGGTAGACCTGGTAAATGTGATGTCTCCGATTGTTTACGGTAGACTTCCAAAATAACGTCTCCAATTGTATACGGTAGACTTCATAAATAAATGTCTTCGGTTGTATACGATAGACTGGATAATAAAACCATCATAATAAAACTGTTGAGATAATGCAACCGATTGTATCCGATAAATCCGATATAAAAGGCCATTGGAATAAAACCACCAATTGTATATGATTTATCCAATATAAGAAAGCCATTGGAATAATATAATAGGGTCATTGGAATAATACCACCGATTGTGTACGATGATTCCAATATTGAAAGCCATTGGAATAATACCACCGATTGTGTACGATGATTCCAATATAAGAAAACCATTGGAATAATTCTACCGACTGTATACGATAGATCCAAAGTAAGAAGGCCACTGGAATAATTCTATCGATTGAACACGATAGATCTAAAGTAGAAAGCCCTTGAAATAATACCATCGTTTGTGTACGATGGATCCAATATAAAAGCTATTAGAATAATACCACCGATTGTGTACGACGGATCCAATATTGAAAGTCATGGTCGTCGATAATAGCATCCTTGATGGTTTGCGGTACCAATACTACTTCGATCAATAGTCTATGATAAAGTTTGGCAACAATTTTGCCAAAATAATATCACCGGTTGTCAACGGTAAATAATGACAATAAAGTGACATCTTCGGTTGTCACCAATAAGCTTGATGTTGGTACTTGTAAAATAAATGGTAGAATAGCCTGCAAAATAAAGTTTTCATTAAATTCATATGGACAAGAAAATGTCAAAGATAAAGGAGATATAAAGTGAGAGTTTAAGCCGTCCGGCTTATATTTGGTGAAGCCATAAAGAGTTGAGTGTTGTCCTTGAGCAAACTGGAGTCAATGCTTAATTCCAGATAATGCTTCCAATCTCGGTCCGTTATCTTCGCAACATTGTCCAATGTGTATGACAAATAATCTCCGAGGAATTGATGGTTGCTAGTTTTCCTCATTTTGCTGCTTTGAGAATTCCTGCACTCAAAGAAAAATTGTTAGTTTTGGGAGGGAGGGGGGAGCGTTTGATTCATGCTGACTCGAGCCTTCATCCTGCAACTGCCTCCTTCTTCTCACTTTGTCTAGATTTGCGATCCGTCCTTGGAGACTTGGCCAACTTATCTTTGTCAAGCAATACGGCTTTTTTGCGAAATCTGCCCCAGTTATGATCTTTCAAATCTTCAACTTGCCTTGCAAAATTTGCCCCAGTTGCTATCTTTCAAATTTTCAACTTATTTTTGCAAAATTTGCCCCAGTTGGCTTTTAGGGGGGAAACTAAAATTTTAATATTATAGAGTCGAGCCCTTGAGAGCGCCTACGTATCCCTCCTTGGGAATCAGACCGTGCGTAGTTCTGCTTACATAAAGCTTTTAGGGAATATGACAATCTAAGTGCGAAGCCGAATCCGAATTGGAATACCTACACATCTGCCCAGATGCGTAGTTTGGAATTACATCATCAAAGATAAACAAGCCCTAAGCATTACAAAAATCTGATCGAGTCCGATGTGGATTGCTTACTTATCCTGTTGCCATTCCAGGAATCAGACCAAAAGTAGTTCAAAATTACAAAAAAGAGGAAATAGGGGATTCCTAGGCTAGTGTAACCGAGCTCTATGTGAGTTGCTTACGTATCCCAGCCTTGGGAATCAGGTTACGCGTAGTTCGTATTACATAGAAAATTACATTGAAATGAAAAGACTGATTTTGCCGCTTGTCAAATGTAGTATCTCTTGATTGTGCTTGATTTGATATTGGCTAGGCATTTGCCTTTACCTTCTTTGGCAACAAAAAATTCTTCAATAAAATCTGCCCCAGTTTGGGTTTGTCTTGATTTGTCCTCTGCGTTGAAAGCATTTGGTCCTCCCGACTTTGTAAGTTCGAGAGCTCTTCTTTGTTGTTTGGCTCTTTGGGATCACAATGGTCCCTTTTTCAGCCTCATCAACTGATATCAAGTGTATGCCATACTCATCATCTACCAAAGGGTTATTATCAGCGGGTGTATTCCCAATGAGTTGAATAGAACCTTCTTGGATTAGAGTTTCAACTGCATTTTTTAGACTGTAGCAATTTTCAGTGTCATGTCCTGGAGCCCCTGAATGATAGGCACAATGTTTGGTTCCATCGAACCATTTCGGAAGAGGATTAGGGGTTGCATCAGCAATAGGGTAAATCACTCCAGCTGCCCTTAGCCTTTCATAAAGCTGACTGTAAGGCTCCGCTAAAGGTGTGTAGGTTTTATATGTCTTCTTGACAGGATTAGTGCGTGGCTTTGGTGCGGCTAGGTGATTTTGAAAAGTGCGGACTTGGGGATTGGTAATTTCTGATTGGTGGCCAAATGATTGCTGGTAGTAAACGGGTTGAGCATTGTAGCCTGGATGTGGATTGCTTTGGTGAGTAGGCTGTGATAATGAGTTCTTGGTAGTAATAATGCCAACTTCCTTCTCTTTTTCCTCTAAATTTCCCAAACCAGACTGGATGGCTTGCGCAGTTGCTTTCACTGTAGCAAAACTTACAATTCTCCCCGTCTTAATCCCTTCTTCAACCATTTCTCCCATCATAAGAAGTTCAGAATAGGGTTTACCCATCATAGGGAGCAAATGCATGTAATAAGAATCATCTTGGGCTCGGATGAAGTACTTCACCATGTCTTTCTCAGTCACTGGTGGTTGCACCCTTCCAGCCTGTTCTCGCCATCTCAGTGCGTATTCCCTAAAGGTTTCTGTTGGTTTCTTCTTCAGATTGGACAAGGTTATAAGGTCAGGAGCCACCTCGACATTGTACTCAAACTGCTTTGTGAAATCACCAGCTATATCATCGAACTCATGCCACTTGCTTATGTCTTGTCTGGCAAACCATTCAGCAGCAATACCTTCCAGACTATGGCTGAAGTAAGCCATCAGAAGTTCTTCTTTGCCTCCCGCAACCCTCATTCTGTTGAGGTACTTGGTTAAATGAGCAAATGGGTCACCATGACCATCATACATGTCAAATTTCGGCACTTTAAACCCGAGAGGAAGAGTAATGTCCGGGAATAGATAAAGACTGCTGTAGGAGGTGCTTTGATGTTTCTTAGTCACCTGCAGATCTTTAATAGATTGCTGCATGATTTTCATTGCTTGGATTATCTCCTCTTGTTCACTTGTCTTTCCCTGTTTTTCCACAGTTATGGGCACTTCACTTTGTGGCACATAGCTAGTGAAATCCACGTTCTTACCATTGGGGTCATGCCCATAGTATTGGGCTTCGGGATATCCTTGTCTTGGATCATTGACATTTTGAGGAGCAGCAGCCACAACAATGGGTGCTTTGGATTGTGGAAGATGAGGAGTATCTTTGGCAGGTAAATATTGATAGTGAGGCAAATTGTTCCGGTTAATGAATGCATTTGGGATGTTGTTAACTGGTGCAAGCATATGAATGACGCTGGAATTTAAAGGCGTGTTCGGATTGACAGTTTCAACATTAGGATTTAGAGTTGATAGCACGGCTGGCGCGTTTCTGTGGCTCGACCCTTTCATTCTTTCTAGTTCAGCTTGCATACATTCAATCTGTTTAGCCATTCTAGAAATTTGTTCATCAGGAACAACAACTGCTTGCTCATTAGAAGATGCAGGGATACCAGTCTGATTACCGGTCAAATCAGTCATTTTCTGCTTCACTTTGGATTAGCCGCTTAACCAACTCAGGAGTCAACACGAATCAAACTCTCTCTTTTAGGGGATAATCAAAACAAAAGGAAAATTCAAAAGGTAACTATGTTAGTTTCCAGATCATTGGCATAATTGCACACAATCACGTAGCGCGCGTCACGTAGCGCTTTGCATTTTAAACAAGTTTGACATGTGGCAATCACAAGTAATTGAGCGTAAATAAAAATGCGAACGCTTCCTACCCTGTAAGGTGCCTCTTTGTGCCAGAGGTGGGCCTAAGACGCGCAAACAAGTGGTAACGAAAAATAGTTCATGCCAGTTTTGAGCAATTCAGATTTAGAGTAAGCAATAAATAATAACAATAATTGATAATAAATCAGCTCTCCGCCTCGACACTGCAATTCCAGTATCCCGACTAACTTCCAAAAATTGGTGTCAACTCGAAATTCTAACATAGCTTATGCTCTCCACATCATCTGCACAAAATTCTAAACCCAAATGCCTAAAACCTGAAACAATCTTCCATACCTTTTGCAAACATCCACACTCCTCCATGCACAACTCCCAATTATTTTACAACATCCAGTGGTGAGATTTCCAACTGCCTTCACAATACCAGACTGCAAATCATGAAAGGCGCCAATTGGCCTTTCAAAAAAAAAAAATAAATAAAACCTCACTGGTCCTCGGCTTTAGTCAAGCCTCTCAGCTTCCTAGGTTTTGCAAGGCTCACATACCTTGTTCATAGGGCTCCTCACTGGTCCTCGGCTTTAATCAAGCCTCTCAGTTTCCTAGGTAGCCAAGACCGCACTGGTCTTCAAAGAGGGACCCCACTGGTCATTCAAAGACACAGGGGCTTCGCTCTCCTAGTATGCGACAAGCATACTTCAACTTTACAAAGTTGCAGCTGGATAATCAACATAGGCCTGCACACACGCAAAGCCATTCATGAGAGGGACCCCACTGATCCTTTTAAAGACACCAGGGGCTTCGCCTCTTAGATCTCACCATACCATACCATCTCCAAAACACAAACCAATCAAATCTGCCTAATTTTCCTCCGATCGCAAATCTGTCTATGATCTCAAATTCTATGTGGATTGCTATGACCACATAGATTCTGCTAAATTCTTTCATTTTCTGACCTAAAAGACAACATAGGAGACAAAATTCCAAATCTGATTTTGCTCAAAACATGGTTAGGACTGAGGATTCGTTATCACATAACACATAATATGCATTGTCGTTGGGTTTCAAGAACCCGTTGACATAAGGGCGGTTTCCTAACTATGGAGGCGGTACCAAGGACCGGGTCCAGACTAAGGTGTAAATGCATGCATGCTCCTAAAATCTCCTTCTAAGAGTGGGTTGACGGTTGAGGCTGACTCGACCTATGCGGGATAAACCTGGCCCCATAAACCAGTAAAACCGGCCATGACAAAACCAGGCAAACCATACCCCAACTAACTTTGGTGACACGAAAGAAATTCAGAGACCTAGGAAGGACAATGCCCTTCCTGTATTATTGCCCGTCATGCGGGCCCCCCGTGATGAAATCGAGGAGATGAAAGAGAATTGACAGGCTCCATGAGGGAGGAAATATGAACGGAATGCGGACTATGCACAAATAAAACATGCTTCAATACATTCATTCACAACAATAAATTCTACACATACTAATTTAGGCATGCAAACAATAAAAGAGTTAAACTACGCATACATACAATCAACACGTATATAAATAAAGCATATTCGTGAAAATCTTTTGGTTAGAACCATTTGCGTATCCCCAGCGGAGTCGCCACGCTGTTGAACCCCAAAAATTACCCTTTCTTTTAAGAAAAGATAGGTTTCGGGTATATTCCAACAAAATGGGATTCCAAAGGGTTTTCTTTGGAGTCGCCACCTAATTTAAGGATTATTAGGAACCTAAGTTAATTAAAGAGTGCAATTTTATTCCTTATTTAAAGGAAAATAATTCAGAGATTCTTAGGCAAGTGGTTCTTTTAAATTCGAAAGAAGGTCCCTTGCGGGAGCACTTTCGAAAATCCGCTAAATGCGGTTAATCCGGCGATTTTCACGAATTTTACTTAATTATAATTAATTTAGGATAAATTTTAAATAAAGATAAATAGATAATGAATAATAAAATATAAATAAGATAAGGTTTGATTATGCCAATACTTAGATAACTAAATAACAAAACTTAAGATTAATTAAATGAATAATGAGATAATGGTTGATTGCTTAATTAATTAAATAAATAAAGACTAAATAAAATTAAGTAAATAAAATGAATGATTAGATAAATAATGATAATTGATTAACTTACTGGATTGATAGATAAGTAATGAATAGATAAATAACTTAATTTAATAGATAAATATTTATATGAATTCAATTAAATGAGGAATAAAATGAATAATAATTGATTAATTAAATAAATAAATAAATAAATAAGTATTTAATTGATTAAATAAATGATTAATTGAAATTAAATAAATTAGATTAAGAAAATAAATAAAGGATTAAAATTTAAGTGATTAACTAATAAATAAATTAGATTAGATAAATAGATAACTGAATATTTAATATAATAAATAAAGAGGCAATTCAAACGCGAATTATGACGAGGGTACGATTTTAATCGAATTTGATTTGCACTCATTAATTGACGAATGATTCTAAATATCCATAAATTAATTGGCGATTCGCAAAGAAATGATACGAAACATTCATATAAAAGTAATTTACAATAATTATTCACAATTCAAATATCATTTCTATTCTACAGGGTTCCTAAAACATGCTTTTCTAAAGGGAACGGGAAAGAAGGAGTTTAGAAGATAGAACCCGAAAAATGGCTAAGAGTTGAAAAGTCGCGTGCAAAAGATGGCTGGATAACAACTCTTATATTCTTGCTTCAGGAAGCAGGCACCAGACCAAAGTGTGAAGTTGGACCAAAAGGGCTGACTTGGGCTTGGTAAATGCAGCAGCAAAGTCCAAATGGGACTTGGACATAATAGAGTTCAAACGTGAACTCATCCAGGTGGTATGTCATGCAAACAAAAACAGGGAGATAAGGATCAGTAAAGGTTCAAGAAATAGATGTAACTTCATAAATTAAACAAGAAGGATGAAACTGAACATACAACAAAACTCCTTAAACAATTCCAACAACCAAATCAGTGAGGAAGAGCGAAGCAGAATCTTAAATTTAAGGGATAGCCATGAAAACTAAACAAAATTTAACCTTCAGCCACGAGACAAAACTTTCACATGCTTAAACAAGAATTTCATAATTCATGCCAATTCAGAACCTGATCAAGCTATGACAAATTAAACAGGGTATTAAACATGTTGGTTAGTCCAAACTAGCATACATTAATGGACAAATCTTAATAGCAAAGGTCGATTCCTAAATGTGTCTTGAATAAATTATGCACGCAAATTAAACTTGTTTCATGAAAGAAAGAAATCAAACAAAGGATCCAAAACAAATGCATCTGCTACTAAAGAAACTTGACATGGTGTCGATTATGTCTTATTCATCAAACAAACTTCACGTTATCTTTTTAGTTTCAAGCATGAAGAAATATTTCTTTCTTTCTTTTTTGACAAAACAAAGAAGACCAAACTTCGACACTTAAAAGCTCCTGGTTCATATTATTCACATAAACTACAGACAATGCGATGGGTTATCTTTAATAAAATAAAATTTATTGAAAAAGGAAGCTTAATGACAGGAACACAAGTATTAGCCATGAGAAAAATTAAACATGTCTTTAACTCACACCAAGCAGCAAAGAATAAGACTTGAATAACTAAGTTGTATTCATGAGTCTACGGTATTAACTTTAAACACCAACAGCTGAATATTAAATACTTAACCTTGAACTTGTTCAAAAGCAATCCTATTTTTTAGATTAGTGGGAAAAGCTGAAAACTTGATAAACTTACTTAAAGTTATCATCTAAGAATATCAACACTTATCCTAACTGTTTAACTAGTAAATTTCTTAAAGCAGCTTGCATTAATGTTAAAGCTATCATGACATAAATCTTATTTGAACCACCTCCCTATTTATGAAGTAAAACTTAAGATAAAGCTGAAGTTTTCATTTTTAAAGATAAGAACTCTACACAAATGACAATAATACTTTGTAGTCTTAATAAAGCAAGGATGCAAGTTCAAGCTTACTTTTTTAAAAAAAAAAAAAAAAAATTTATAAAGTCCTTCATATTACCAAAATATAACTTCAATGCTATAAATCCCTATCTTTTCTTCTCTTGAAATAAACAGACAGAAACAACCAAAGTTTTCAAGCCAAGTTAAAGATATAATCTTTATCTAACTAGATTCATACATCAATGCCAAAATATGCAAAACTGAGAGCTACCCTTTTGAACCAATCAATCCGAATGAGATAATTTAAATCTTCATAAATTCAAACTTTATTATATTTTCCTAAAAAAAAATGAACCTTTAACTAAATTACTCGTGCACAAGATATAAAAAAAAATTGAACTTTTGACATAAAGAAACTTATAAAAATGAACTCTTGACAATGCTAATGAGTCATGATATTAAACATACCAGATCTTTAAAAAAACAACATTAGGATAGTTCAACTTATTTTTTAATTTAAGCTGATCAGGAAGCTCAGTATGGGTATAAATGTATAGAAATAGAGCATGACATCTTTTGACCTTGAATACTAACTATTGGATTAGGAATATCACCTACTAAATAAACAGAAGAAAAGGTTCTACTTAGCAAGGAAGAGAGAGAGATTAAACCCCAAACTTTATATTTAATCACTACAAGAAAAAACTTATTCATTACCTGAAATTGAGATGGTAACAGATTGAGAAAAGATTGGAAGGAAGAAAGAATCAAAGAAGGAACCTAAGCTAAACTGAAGGATGCATTTTAAAACAAGTTACAAAGAGCTTAAATAGACTTGGAACAACTCCAAGGAACAGCTACAAACCTGCTGCATCAAAACCAGGCTCACCATTAACCTCTATACTACCTATGAACACATATGCTAACAACCAATGCAACAAAAGACCCTTCACTGCCTACAACACCTGCACCACCCGCAAACCATTAAAACTAACTCCTATACTACCTGCAGCAAACAACACCCCTGAAGCCTTACATATACAGAGACAAACTCCTTGACTCCATTCTTGACCACCTTCGAACTACCTAGTTACAACCTGCTAATCTCCAAAGCCATTCCCTGAACTTCTATAAACAGCTAAAACAATATCCCACACCTCACTGGCCAACCTGAAACCTCGGCACACTCTTATGACTCCCTAGAACACTTCCTTCATAACTCCTTGCTATCAGACATGCACTTGAAACACCCTAAAACACCCTGAGACTCCCTGCTACACCAAACACAACTCCCTGAACCCTGATCCACTCTCCAAACAAAACTCCTGCCACCCTGCATACTCCTTATTCCTTCAGACCATCCAAGACAATACCAGATCTCGACCAAAACAACAACATACCATACCAGACCCTGCTACTTACTTCAAGGCAACCAGAAACAGAACCAGGACTGCAAATCAACCTCGGCATTACGACAACATCACATACTCCCTCACTCACCAATACACCTCCAAACAACAAAATCACCGGGAAACAGCCTACAAAATCCACCAGGCCTCCACATACACCCCCTTGTGCGAGGCAGCGATCCGGGGCGAGGATCCGAAGAATGCGACTTGAATGAATGCGAAGAAGCGATAAACCAAAATGGCGAAGCGACGACGCAATAAAATCCCAAAAAAGAAAAGAAAAGCACCACTTTGTATATGAATTTAAAACTGAAATTTATGTATATATTATGCCATTCCTTTTGCTTCCCTTTATCCCTATTCACGCCGCTGCTCCTTTTAAATTTCGAAACCCCTTTGACGGCTGCCTCCAAAAAAACCCCCTCGAAAATGAATTAAAAGAACAATATATACCTGAATTTAGGGCTTGGACTCCCGCTTGAAAATCCCAAATCGACCCTACTCGCTTTTTCCTTTCCCTTTTGAAACCAGGGTCAAAATAGTATATTCCTTTGGATCGTACTAGTTTCACCCTGATTTTCAAAGGGAATCCGAACGTTATAGCCATCTCACGGCTCGGATTGAATGATTTCGAAATGGACGCGTGAGATTCGATAGTTGCTTGTACTGGAGAGAGGGTAAAAGGGTGGGGACCAGTGGTTTTGGCGGATTGTGTGATGAGGATTGAGATTTGGAGGGAATCAGAGGAGGGGATCGGGGAGATTAGGGCTTCAGCGGGTTGAGGGAAATGGGATTTGGGTCGCGGGTGATTGGGACTGAAATGGGTGTGTGCATATATGTATTGTTTGCACAGGATAGGCTAGAATGGCATGGGCTTGTATATTTAGCCTATTTTAAGTTAAAATTGAATTAAAATAGGGATGTTGCATATCTAGGCTGAATTTAAGATATAGTAATAAGAATTAGCCCTTTTTTAGGTTAATTAGAAATTGAAGGGGTTGCACGGATAGCCTGAAATTGAGCTATGCTTTGCGAAACTTAGCCTTTCTTCCAAATTTCATTAATTCACCCTTAAAATTTTGAAATTGACTTTTATTTAGATAATTAACATTAATTAAAATTTTCGGGACAAAATTGGGTGTCAACAAGGAGATTAAAAGATAACCGTCACGAGGTGTGTGGTTTACCCCTCGATAAAAATTCATTCTTCGACGAGCGAGTTCTTGTCTTTTGTAATGACTGTTGTTTACACATTTAAGAGGAAGATCATGGTCTTACCACTATTGAACGTGGAGTAATGACTATTAAACACATTTATTGCTATTCTTATTCTTGTAGAATATAAATAGTCATGAGAAAACTATGAAAAGATATCCACAAATATATCAAAAATACTTATTCTTTGTCTCTTAGTTACTGTCCTATTTTCTTTAAAGAATTTCTTGTCATTTTATGGCTTTTGATACAAATAGTTGCTAGTTGACCCAAAACAAATTCGATTTATTGTCCTAATCAGATTAGGCCAACACACTTAATAAGCTCAGACCATTAACAACATAACAAATTCTTTAATACCAGAAAAAACTTAAAGTAGGTTGAAGAATTTGTCTTGCCAAGAGCATCACAAAAACAAGACAACTTGATAAGCAATAAGTTAAAGTGAGTAATTAATTGATTGGTACGTGAAAGAAAAGGAAAATTGAAATCTTGTATTTTATGTAATATCATTATCGAAGCATAGGTAAGTGGTGGTTACTTATCTATGCTTATATCAATCTTAGCCAGATTACTCATCAATCTTAACAAGGAGAGTTCAACTTTAACTCAAGGTTCATGATATATAACTAAACAGAAAAACATATATTAAGCTTGTGGCCATTAGTCTCATATATCACTATTTTACAGTTTGTCCGAAAACCTCACCATTTCAATCCAATTCGGAAATTACACAAAAGGTCCCAGAAATTCCCCTAAATAAAAACATACATACATAAAATATGATGGTAGGAAGGGTTCTAATTAGCAAGTTTAGTGTTATGTCCCGCCACATCATGAGCCAAATAATGTACACAAGGCAACAGAAGCTTCTAGAGAAGCCAAGAGTGGTCTAGAGTGTGGAAGACTCTAGAACCTTGAAGGCCCTTGACTTAGGGCTTCATTGAAATGTGTAGACGTATCTAGACCATGGGAGAACATTGGTTGGAGTTGGAAGGAACCAACAACTTATGGAACACTCTAGAAGAGCCAAGAAAGAGCATACCAACTTCCACTTACCTTATTAGTTAAGTCTAGAACCTTCCCTAGAGTAGGTATAAATAGGAGTAGACATTTTATTTGCACTTGTCCAACATCCAAGTCTTCTAAATAGTGTCTAGCATTGTAACCTAGCATCCAACCAAGTTCCTTAGCTTTCCTTTCTTTGTACAAAATATTTGATTTTTAATACAAGTCTCTTTGCCAACAACTTGTACTTTAACCGTGTGCAAGCACTTGGTTATTTTACTTGCTTGACTTAGAGATCATCCAAGGATCTTAGCTTGACACTTTAGGTGTCCTGTAGAGGTTCAAAGGTTGAACTTGGCCGTTGCTTTTGGGTAGCAATTGTTTAAGTGCTGACACGCCGCCTAGAGCGAGTTTAGAGTCGTGACATTAAGCTGTAAAAGTTAAAAGGAAAAAAAAAAAAAGAAGAAGCCACAAATCAAAAGGATTTTTATGTTTTTTTTTTCTTTTAGGGTATAATTGATATCTAGAAAAATGTATTGTTTTCTTGAATAGTAAGTAGATCATTTTTATGCTAATTTTTCTCTTTGATAGCCAAAGAATAAGAATTGCACAATTTTTTAACCATATTAAAAAAAGTGCTCCATTCGTTTAGTTTGTGACAACATTTTCCTATTAATCCGTTTAAGAAAGAACGACAACATTTTAAATTAGAAAAGAATTTAACTTCGAAATTACTATTTTACCCTTAACGGAATGATTTATAGTCACACAAAATACGTATAGCTTAGTTAAACCATGAGTCTCAAAAGTCTTATTTTTTAAAATTTTTTGTTTGTTCAACTTCAAACTTTGACACATGAAGTGAAACGGAGGGAGTACTACTTTTGAATACCCTTATTCTTACACCCTCACCCCTCTCTCCTCCTTCACTCCACCCACATACCCACCACCCGACCTCGACCTCGATCCTAAAACCCCAACACCCGACCTTGACCTTGGCCCCAACAATCCATCTTACGCTACTCATTTTGTCCTAAATGAAGTTTAGATAGGTTAAATCATGAGACTCATGACATGTTTTAACCATTTTTTTAATATTATTCAACTTGACTGTTTGGCACTTGTAGAAGTGACAAAGTTCAAAGGACAGATGATCAATAGATTAGCAAATTTAAACCTTGTATTGCGAATAGCTTTAAATTAGTTCCTTAAGTATACACCCAAATAATTTAGTCCTTTATTTGTTTGCAAAAACTGTACATCTTCTAATCTCTATCACATATTTAAAAGGTGAATTTAAGTATTTAAAAAGTGGATATAATTCAAAGTTCTAACAAAGACCATACGCCTTTTGGTCGCCATTACTTTTATAGATCAAGAAGGCGTTTAACATAGATTCCAAAAACGTTTCTTTAAAAAAATATATTTAAATTTGAGTTGAAAATTGTATCCGGAAGTTCAAGTCATATTTGGTCATGCATTTTACTTGAAAGAATGATACGTAGTTTTTCTAGATTCTTTGTTTTTTTTGGGAAAACTTGAAAATGTGTTCTAAACTAGTTTTTATTACTCCTTCGGAACTCAACTTCAAAAAAAAAAAAAAAAAAAAAAGAAAAAAAAAACTCTTTATTGAGAAGGTATTACGACACCGTTTTAACTTAATATCTGTCTGTTCCCTACAGATCTCACAGAATCAAATTTCATTAGTACTTTAAGCACAGTTTACTTATTATTTGTCAGAGTTTAAACCTAGGAAAAGTTATGGCAACTTCTGAGGAAAAGGTGGTAGCTGTAATCATGGTTGGTGGACCCACTAAAGGTCTGTGTCACTATTTTGCTTTCTTGATATTATTATGCCTGCATGAGCGGGATGCTTTATGCACGGAATTATTTTTTCTTCCAAGTTTTGGTTTTGAAGTGACACATTTAAGTGAAAAAGGTCTATTATTCATCGAGTTTTGAATTGTATTTGGTTCGGGCTCTCGGGGACTTTTGGATTATAAAGAAAATGTCTCCTCAATGTTTTGGTTTGTCTTGGTAACTAAACAGAAGTAGCAGGCCTAATCGGAGTACATAGATTATACACTTATTATATAGTATAAGTTATACATGGAATGTACATGGAATATACAAAGAATGGCTATATTTTGTTTAGGCGGCCTAGCCGTTGTTTAGATGGTGTAAAAATCCATTTTTTCCTGGTTTAGTTGACTCTCCTGCCTAGTAGACTTGTCTTTCGGGTCAGGCTCTCTTGTTTTGTCAATAACGTTGGTATTAGAGCAGGTTGATCAAAGCTTGGGGCCACGACTCGTGGTGGCTAGACTCAAGAGAGCTACTTAGCCGTGACCAACAAGGTCGTTGGTCCTCAAGCTAGGGCGATTGTTGCATGCCGATTGTCCCTCATTGATTAAACAGAGAAATGCTCTTCTGTTTAATCTATAACATTGAACTGTCTAATGAAAATTGTAGGTACTCGATTTCGGCCGCTTTCTTTCAATACACCGGAGCCGCTATTCCCCTTAGCTGGTCAGCCTATGGTTTACCACCCGATTTCTGCTTGTAAAAAGGTATGTTTATGAATTTCTCTGAGTCTAGTATCAATCCATCAGTCAACTACGTCTCATCCGAAACTAGTTTTGTTTGGTTATATGAATCATCCGTGTATATTCTGCTCTATTTAGCATGATGCAAAGATTCTTCATAATTTGAATGTGTTTATGTTTGTTTACCTACCACTCCTCCACCTTTATCCGGGTTGATAAGGAAATAAACCTTGAGCTTAACTCAACTCTAAAAGCTAGCTCATGAGATTGTGCAAGACCATATAAGGAGACCAAATAACCCATCCATTACCTATGCGGGACTGTGACGGGAACTGGCTATGCTTGTGCTTGTGAAGCTCTGAAGAGCTAAGAAAAAAGGGAATAGAAAAAGATTGAGTCTTTTTTCTCTTTATGATGTTTCCTTGATTTTTGATTAGCTTTAGCCCCAAGCTGCAACTCTACCGCTCACATGACCAGTAAAAACGAGGGATGCAGTAGGCTGACAACCAGCTAATCAATTCATAATCCTCAAAATACAGAAGATAAGCTTAAATGAATGACATGGTCAGTGAGGATACATATGACGACTTTCTTTGAATTTAGGCATAGCAGTAGTAGAAGTAGTAGTAGGAGTAGATGTTGTTTAGCACCGAGTTCTGTAATTTATATGAAAATAATTTTTTAGGTTTGCTTCATGTCTCATTTCTTAGCTGTGTGAGTAGTATTGTCCTGTCGTTTATAAGAGAAACTGAATGTCTGTTATGCAGATAGCCAACTTGGCACAAATTTTTCTAATCGGATTTTACGAGGAGCGGGAATTTGCATTATATGTCTCTTCAGTATCTAATGAGCTTAAAGTTCCTGTCAGGTGAGCTAGGCACTGGATTCTTTCCACTTGATAGTATGTTACTTTTATTGAGCCAATATTTTATGTACTTTTAGGCTGGGGTTATCATGTTGGTTCTAAGCATGACTCTTTGTTAATGATTCTTTAGATATCTGAAGGAAGATAAACCCCACGGATCTGCCGGTGGCCTTTATTACTTCAGAAATCTGATCATGGAGGAATTTCCAGTACGTCTTACATAAGGCATTAAACTTTTGCTTTTTGCATACCAGATATGATAAATACATTCAGATAAACAACAGAAGGCATTACAATTTTGTTAACATCCCTTTGTGCATGGATGCATTTATCATGTTATCTGTTTTCTGTTAGCATTCCTTGTTCACAATTGATGATCTCTTTTTCTTTTTTTTTTCTTTTGCTTCTTTGGGCAGTCTCACATTTTTCTGTTAAACTGTGATGTGTGCTGCAACTTTCCACTGCCAGAGATGCTTGGTAGGTGTGCTCTAATTTCACAGTTACAACACCCCTGCCCCTCTGAAAACTAAAGTAGAGAGAAAGAGTAGTAAAGCTCCTATCTTTTCTACAACTATTATTTGTAATTCTATTGCTCTCTACAGCTCTACTCATATATTTGGCAATTCTGCTTGCAGATGCCCATAAAAGATATGGTGGCATTGGTACATTGCTAGTTATCAAGGTAAAGTTCCAAAGCTGAAGACTGACTGCTTTATGGATAGAATTCTTGACTTAGATTGGCCTCTTACCATGTTTGTGCCTTGATAGGTTTCTGCTGAATCAGCCAGCCAGTTTGGTGAGTTGGTTGCTGATCCTGCTACTAAAGAATTGTTGCATTACACCGAGAAACCTGAGACCTTTGTACGTGTTATGAGTAAAAATCTATTGAGATTGTTGAAGTACTGATGCTTGATGGGGTGAAAACTAGATCTATACTTCAGTTCTGATCTTTCAAATGCATTTCTTAATTAACTTTTTCATGAAATGCAGGTAAGTGATCTGATAAACTGTGGGGTTTATGTCTTTACCCCGGAAATATTTAGTGCCATACAGGATGCGTCCACACACAGGGAAGACAGAGGTAATTTATCCAATAATGTTTCCTTGTCCTTGTGGGATCACACTGGGTTTGTTGTTGTTGTTGTTGTTGTTGTTGTTGAATGTTTCCTTGTCCAGTTTGTTGTCAATATTATGCTTGACAGTAATGTTTATAGATAGGGCAATACTCTTTATCATATTGAGGAGGATAGATGAACATGGGTGCATGAGGATGTGTCTAATTTATCACTGATGGAATCTTAAGAACCTCACGTATCAAAAACATCCTAAACCCTTCCCTGGCGACATGCCAAAACAAATAGGGGGAGGATGGGGGGTGGGTAGTGTGGTACTGATTTGAGATTTATTTACAAGAATTACAAGAAAATTCCAATTTTAGTACGGTCATCTTAGGAACTAATTATGATCACTATCTATTTAGAGGGCATTTTATTCTATCTTAATTTCTACTTTAGGCTATGAAATATAACTTCTGCTTGATTTGCGGTTGATGTTTTCTAATTTGCAGCTACTCCGCATCATTTCTCCAGTTTTGAAGCTCTCCAGCTCACAACAAGGTTGTTCAAGTCTTAATTGCCTTTCTGAATGTCAATGTGTATATCAGCATGGTTTTAGTGTTAAAGCTTAGTAGTCCTGAAATAGGAAATAGTCTAAGAGAGTTTCACCCATTTAAGGTATAAGTTATTTTCTTTTGAAAGTATTGAACTTTTAATCTCTCAGGAAGTTTTAACTCTTAAAAACGTTTTTCATTTCAAAGTTATAACCATTCCAAAATTATAATCACGTTTTCAAAGTGTTTCTTGAGGCGTTCTTTTGTTTCATGAATTTGCTACCACTTTATCCCATGCACCCTTTCATGACACTTCTTCCAAGGTTCTGGCATTTCATTATTCTAGTATGATGGTGAAATTTAACTTATTCTTGGAGAATAAGCACAGGTTTGTATTTGGTATTATCAGTCTTTAGGACGCATTTTTGACTGTACACCGACTCAATTAATAGTTACTTCACTTTCATCTGATTAAGCATTTTTTTTTATTTACAAAATTTTGTAACATCTGATTGTCCAAGTCTGTAAGTCAGAAGATTAAGCAGTATAGCAGGGTCAACGCTGATTGCACCCACTGAGCTGTCCATCAATGAGGTCTCATCAGACATTTTACTTGTATTAATTGTGTTTCAGTTCTCTTTTCAGTAGGTCCCTTCCTACAGATTTTGTTAGGTTGGATCAAGACATCTTGTCACCTCTTGCTGGAAAGAAGAAACTGTACACATATGAGACCATGGACTTCTGGGAACAGATTAAGACTCCAGGGTATTGTCGTCGTATTTGATACTGCTTTCTTTTCTTATCCTAGATATTTTGACCACCTTGACAATGTCTGTGTTTAAAGTTTTCAGGATGTCGTTGAAGTGTTCGGCTTTGTATCTTGCTCAATTCCGGTATACCACTCCCCATCTACTCGCTAGTGGAGATGGCACCAGGAATGCCACAATTGTTGGGGATGTTTATATCCATCCATCAGCCAAAGTACACTCAACGGCAAAGGTAGTACGGTCTTCTGTTATAAGGTCATTCTTGCACTAGGGCCTTTTCGGTAATACCAATTAGTCAAAGTGTCAATTTCAAATTACATCTTTTGCTCTAGCTTATATCAAATATCACTTAAGTCATTCAATATAGGGTCAAAGACTGTTTGTAGTGGCATCTGTTTGAACTCTCCTATATTACTTAGCTAGTCACTACTGCAGGTCTGACTTACTCTTTACATCTTGGTTTATCTCAAATGAGACTGGAAAAGATTTACTTACTTTTGGAAGTTGAGGTTCGGAGATTGTTGTTTTCATCTGTTTCTTTTGTTACCACTAAATATTTTTTGTCCCTGGACAAACAGATTGGGCCAGATGTTTCAATATCAGCAAATGTTCGAGTGGCTGCCGGTGCCAGACTTGTCAGCTGCATCATTTTAGATGATGTAGAAATCAAGGTATCAAGCAAAAAGAATTGGCGATGCGGTGAAAAAAATATGTTGCATATAACTATTTTTTTTTCTGCTTGCAGGAAAATGCAGTTATCATGCATGCTATAGTGGGATGGAAATCATCCATTGGGAAATGGTCTCGTGTACAGGTAATTCAGAAAATTCAGGCAGTCTGGTGTCTATATCACTGAACTGACTCGTAGGTTTTAACTTTTTCATAAAGATCATTGTTTAGTTATCATAAAACAAATCTTTTTTCCAGTATCCTCTAGGTGGTCCTCAAGTATGCTTCACACTTCCACAAAATTGTCGATGCAAGACTCACAAAACTTTCTCTCATTGTATCAGGCGATCCAGTTATTCTGTTGGTCAATTATGCATATTAGTATCTCAACCGGCTCATCCTTCCACTAGCATATAACACGTTAACCACCTGTACCCATCATTTTGTGTCATCTCTCATTGTTCATCTACGCTATCCAGTTGCTAGAAAAATACAGCTTCTGTATATTATAGCCTAAGCTGGCAACTTTAACAAGCAGCTTTCCCTAGGGATCTAGTCTAGTGGTAAGAATGCATCTTGTGATGTGTGGGTTAGGTGCATGTCATGGGTTTGAGCTCTTTGCAGAAAATGCTTCTCATTTAAGTTGAGAAGGGTAGAGGTGGACCCATTTATCTACGAGTTTCGAACCTTGCGCCATTGGTCCTCAAAGATTTCTCGGTTATAAAAAAAAAAAAAACAACTTTTACTGGTAGCTCGACTGTTGGGGCCCTACCATTGTGTCTGATGAAGGAATAGCAGTGGATATCTTAGAAATTGCCAATTATCTTCTTCTGATATAGGCTTTAGTAATACATAGTGCCTGGTATTTGTATGTTTGACTGCGTTTTGGTGCTGTATCAGGCTGAAGGAGACTACAATTCGAAACTCGGGATTACAATTCTAGGTATTTATTTGGCTGTAGGTGTATATATGTAACACATTTGCTTCTCTCATTGCTAGTTTGACATACTTTTGCCATCATCGATGGTGCAGGAGAGGCGGTGACTGTTGAAGATGAAGTCGTCGTGATTAACAGCATTGTCCTTCCGAATAAGACGCTTAATTTAAGTGTACAGGACGAGATCATTCTGTAAATTCACAAAGTTTTTATTCCAAGAAACTGCATACGCCACCCAAGATCCCTCTGTCACAAAAATTTTAATTCTAAGAAGCTGTTTACCACCCAGGATCTTCTTGATTGTCACAAACATTTAGCTTATTTCTGATCCATATGAACATAGGTGGATGCATGTTTTCACTTGACGGGTTCGACCTTTAAGTTTGTTAGCATTGAACTTATTGTATCTCAGAAATTATAGGTTCAATTATGATAGTTGTTGCAAATTTGAGTGGGTTTTGACCTATATAGTATGCTTTGCTCAATTCTCATAAAGTATTTAAGAGGAATCATTTGGTAAAATATACATTGTATCTAATGATTTTTTAATGAAAATGAAAAAGCTTAAAGGAACAACTAAAATGAGACGAGGGAATAATATAGAAATTATTTATAATGTCACTTCACAACAAGTTAATTGTATGATTGTGATAATTTATATGGTCGGTCCCAATTTGCAAGTCAAGTGCATGCCAATATGATTTCACTTGATAGATTCTAGTTTGCTCAGACTTTTTGGAAATGATGCACAATGCTCACTATTTGCAATATCATATTTGATAAGAAAAGTTACATATTGTTTTAGGTATACTTAACCTGATAATATAGAAATTATTCACACTACAAGTGCAAGGAAAAATATTTATTTCAAAAATAGTTCAAATAATTCAATTGGACTGAAAATTCTCATGTGGTTTACAAACGAATTAACTACATGTTTTGTAAAAATACATATATTCTACCTCAACTTGTCCGCAATTGCATATATTCCAACATATAGAATTGAATCCATCGTTGTTGTTAGTAGAGATGGCAATAGGGCGATGTAGGTGTAGTGCAGAGCGGATGAAGTGTGTACGGGATAAGGCGGATGCCGCACCACAATTGCACTAGTTAGTACACATACGGTTAGGGCAGCGCGGTGCACAAAGCATCTCGCGTTCACGCAAATTCCACCCAAATGGTGTGATGCAGTCTAATCTAATACAAACATCAGATCAGTGATTGAAACCATGACCTATTTATCACAAAGACAACTTTATCCGTTGCTCCAAGGCTCCCCTTTAGGCCACATACCGTTAACTCTTATAAATTTGACAAAATACCTCATTTCTCCCCCTAAACTTGTCGCGTTTTATCAAATACACACTTAAACTATTTCTCATCTTAATTACCCTCTAAACTTAAACTATTCACAACATTTACCCCCTACTCCTATTTATCAGTGACACCTCTCTCTCTGCAAATTCCATTCCCGGTGCGTTTATCTCCTCTACACAACACTTACAATTACAGGTAAATACTTTCATCTTACCCTCATAATTTCATTATATTCTATATATTATAATGATAATAATTTCTTTTCTACCTTTTCTCTTTTCCTTTAGTAGATCCATTAAAAATTGGTAGATCTATCAAGCATCATGTTTATGTATTTAATTTGGATTTGGTTGTTTACCCATCTAAATTTTGTTAATTTTAGAGTGATTTCTTGTTAATTGAATAAATGGTAGGTCTATAAATATGCAAAGACGAGGAAAAGACTTTTTTTTTTATAACCAAGAAATTATCGAGGTCCAGTGGCGCACGATTTGAAATTAGGTGGATAATGGGTTCGTCCCACTATCCTTCTCTACTTGAATATTAGATCATTGTAGGTGGAAAGTTTTGAAATTGTGGCGTGTGCCTAACCTACAAATCACAAGCCATAGGCGATATAGCCTTTTGGCTACGGGTTCGTCTGACATATAGTATTTTTTAAATAGAGTAGAAATATATAAAGATATCTTAAATTTCAACAAATAGTAGATGTGCATCATAATTTTAATTTGTATGATGAGTTTAATGCTGAGAATCTTAAATATTGAACCCATCAAGTTTAAATCCTAGATCTGTCTCTGTCACAATTTGAGCTTTTCCCACTAGACCAAAGCCCCGGGCAATGAGGAAACTAGACTTAGATTTAATTGCCAAAATACTCATCGATGCTTGGAACTCGGAGATCCAGGAATGCACTAAAATATTTGTAGGAGATCCACAACTTTATTTGAATAGTTGTGGGATTAGTATAATTTTGCTAACGAGGAAATAAAATATCTTGTCTGTAATTTTCGAAATACTCATGGAAGCTCGGAATTTACATAGGTAAAGAGTGTTTTTCTTGTTACACTGGATGACCGGAAACAAAGAAAAAATCTATTTGATCTTGAGCTCATCTTGTGATGTGTAAATTAGGTGGACATCACTCGTTTGAGCCTCGCGGCAGACAAGAGTCTGGTTGGTAAGTGTAGAAGGGTAGATGGGCGAACCGATCCACTGAGTCTTAAACCGTGTGCCATTGGACCTCGAGGGTTTCTCGGTTATTTTAGAAAAGGCAATTCTCTTTGGAGTTTTTCTGAGATGAAATATAATCCCCCCCCCCCCCCCCCCCCCCCTCCTCCCCTCCCATTCCAAGAATCCCAAGAAAATTCTCTTTCCTGATAAAGGATGCTATTGAAATATCCCCAGGAGGTCCAGTAGTCCAATATTTTTATCGTATTTTTTTTGATGAAGCAAGAGAGGCATCCAGAGGATGCAAAGATACAAATATAGCTATACTAAGTTAGTCCATTACAATAGGGCTATTAAAAGACTGAGCTAACAAAGTCCAAAAGTTCCTCATGGTAATGTACAGGTAACTGAAAATACCAACTGAACTCTAGTAGTACAATATTTCTAGGAGATCCACAACTTTATTTCCACAAGAACGAACAATTTTTCTTCCTTATCAAAAAGAACATAGGTACATTCAAAATCTTACCTTAGAAGGTTTTACATTCAAATCAGTATATATGAATGTGTAGATGGGCTTAGAATATACTTAAATGCCCATAAGGCATTGTTCCTTCTTTGTGTCTTGCTTTTGGATGGTGTGGTGAGTGGGACAAGAGGCGTATCTTTAGTTGATTGGTTCGACCTTTATGATCTTATCATTGAACCTGTTGAACTTTTGGAATATGGGTTTGGAACTTAATATTCTTGAAGCTTTAGTAATTTCACGTAGATATATATAGTTTGTGTTGAAAATGTTGGCTTCAGTTGAACCAATAGAAAACATGCTACATGCGCCACCAGGTGGGATAGGAGCAAGCGATTATTCTGTGTATTTGCTATTCAAAGATGTGCACATCTTTTTTCGTTGGTTTTGTGCTTATGTAAGCCTAGACATAGAGGATTGAGGATTCATATAGCCAACGTTGATTACTTTTTGATTAAGGTGTAATGATTCATACAGTCAACCTTGATTACTTTTGGATTGATGTGAAATAGTTGGTTTAAGCTTTTAGGTGGGAAGTCCTCTTAAGATAAGTGTGGTATCTTTTCTGGACAGTAGTCGGTTTGTTAAAAGGACCTGTGGCGAAAACACTGCTATTCTTTGTTCAGAAGTAGCCCGACACCTTTTAGCAGATATAGCTGGTACCTATATGCTAGTTTTGGTTGGTGAATTTGATTTTAGTCCTTGCAACTTCTGGAATTCAAGAGCGATGTTGCTGATAAGTATGAGATACTAGAAGCCAGCTAGAAATTTGTTGCTGATAACATGACTCTAGGTTGAGTAGCCTTTCTAACTTTTTTGGCTGGGACAGTAAGTGTGACAGGTCAGTTAGAGGAGAGGATTTGCTTCATCTCAGTTTAGAATATAGACTATTTAACCAATATGTTTGCTCTAGCTTCTTGGCTGCTTTGTTGTTGTCCTTTGTTGCCTTAAACTTGTGCTATAACTTTCTGTTCGACCCTCTTAAAAAAAATTCTACTACCACTAGGGGTTTTATTATTTGAAATACGGTATTTTTCCAAATAATTTGCTACCTAGTGGTCTATTGAGTGCTTATGTTGAACTCTATCTAGTTATTTTCTATGATTTAGTTCTTCTGCTCGTCAGTTTGATGGGTATTGCCTGTTGGTGATTCTTTTCTAACCCCTGGATGCCATGTTAATTGTTAAGTAATGAAGCATGGGTTTTCCTTCTTGCTGCCTAGTCTTTCTACAAAATGAAGGTTTTTCCTCCTTAATTATTCTCTGCTATCCTGTAGAATTCATGTTGTTGAGACCACGAGCCTGTAACTATGGCATGTGAAAAAGCTGTTAATAATGTGGTTCTCAAAGTTATTCATGTGAGTTGCTTGGGTTAATTTGTGATGTATATGTTAGTTTGATAGTTATTTGAATTGTGTGTGTGATCGTTATGGTAGTAATGATTTTGGTGGAATAATCATTATTTTTCTTGCATGTGGGGGTGGGGAGAGGGAAGTTATGTACCAATTTAAAGTGTAAAAAGTTCCTCCAGCAAATTGACATATTTACAAAAATCATATTGACCAATAAATATAGGAGCTGAGAGACATTGGGTAGCAGCAAAAGAAGATGCCTGCACAGAAGATTGAAACAGGTCACAATGACATAGTTCATGATGTAACAATGGACTATTATGGGAAACGTGTGGCAACAGCATCATCTGATATGACCATAAAAATAGTTGGAGTCAGCAACAATTCTGCTTCACAGCACCTCGCCACTCTGAGTGGTCATACCGGTCCTGTTTGGCAAGTTGCTTGGGCGCACCCCAAATTTGGCTCTATCCTTGCTTCCTGCTCCTATGATGGAAAAGTAGTAATCTGGAAGGAAGGCAATCAAAATGAGTGGGCACAGGCTCATGTTTTTGGCGACCATACATCATCTGTTAACTCTATTTCATGGGCTCCTCATGAACTTGGGCTTTGCTTGGCCTGTGGTTCTTCTGATGGTAGTATCTCAGTTCACACTGCTAGATCAGATGGTCATTGGGACACTGCAAAAATAGACCAAGCTCATCCTGTTGGCGTAACTGCAGTATCATGGGCACCGTCAATGGCTCCTGGTGCAATAGTTGGTTCAGGTGTGCTTGAACCTGTTCAGAAGCTGGCATCTGGTGGCTGTGATAACACTGTGAAGGTTTGGAAGTTATATAATGGCATGTGGAAGATGGATTGCTTCCCTGCACTGCAGATGCACACTAACTGGGTGAGAGATGTCGCCTGGGCACCGAACTTGGGACTTCCTAAATCGACAATTGCTAGTGCTTCAGAGGATGGTACAGTCGTCATATGGACTGTGGCGAAGGAGGGAGATCAATGGGAGGGGAAGGTTCTTAAAGACTTCAAGACTCCTGTTTGGAGGGTGTCATGGTCTCTAACCGGAAACTTGTTGGCAGTGGCTGCTGGGGACAACAATGTTACATTGTGGAAAGAAGCAGTTGATGGGGAGTGGCAACAGGTCACTTCTGTCGACCAGTAGAATAGAATTAATAAAATTTGAGTTTTTTCTCCTGTTTCTATCATCCTAACTAGTTCAAGGTGAGGATTAGCTTTTTGGTTTAAGTTTTACTCTCTTTATTTTGTTTTACTTTATCCTTTTCTTTGTATCTGGTGCCTGTGATGATCAAGTTAACTGATTTAAAAAGTTTAGTTCATAATATACCTTTATCTTTTTGGCCTGTGTTGTTATACCCTATGTTATATTGCTATTTAAATGCTCATCGTGTTATTTTTCTTTAAATCTATTTTGTTTGATCCTCTAAAAGTAGTGCATTTTGAAGGACCCGACGTAGATGTGGCAGTATTTTTTAAAGCAGTATTTTGTCTGCTCAGAGGTATAGATATACAATGTACAATAGATGGTTAATTATGTTAGGGGTTTATTTCTGGCTTCGCTGGCTTCTCTGTATTACTATTGAAGGATATTCAATGAAGAATTGTTCTGTAATTTTTGTCTTTGGTTCACTTTGTTGGCTTTCTGATTTGATGTTCAAGTTCCACGAAATAATCCTGGATTGAACAAGGACAAGTAAACCAATTCTCTCTATTAAGATATACGAAAGTACTATTTTTGCTAATGGCTAGTTTCCCCTTCATAATAGTCAATTGGAAATATTCTGCAAAAATTATCAGATGAATGTACAAGGGAATATGAGCTTAACAAATTGATGACAACGAAATTGAATGTAATGGATTTGGTAAAGGTAAAAGTATTACTCCTTCGATTCCACTTTATGTGTCATAGTTTGTCTCGGCATGGAATTGAAAGTATTTTAGATCTTGTTTGCTTAGACTTATGATGCACAATGTCCCAACGTTGTTGCCTGCATAATGCTTTTGTAATAAACTATCGTACATGTGTAACGTAACGTCTTGGTGTTGCCCAATTTTCTCAACATGCTGTTGTTGGAAGTTTGATTTATTGTTTCTTTTACAATTATCATGCATGACTAGTGTTTGTATTTCTAAATTTCCCCATGAATGTACATTTACTGCAGATTAATGGCATAATGAAGAATGAAGATTTTTGCTGTCATAAAAAAAAAAAAAAAAAAAAAAAAAAAGACAATCACTCGTTGTTCATTTTGTATTGTTCAATCTAGAAAGTGAATAAATATGATATTTTTATGATCCAAAAAAATCACTCCGTTCGTTTTATATTGCTCAAATTTGGTGTTTTTTGAAGACAAACTAGAGAGTAATAAACTCGATTGGCCCTTTATATCTGACAAATAAGCGTGCGATCCTTTCTCCACAATCCCTCCTTTATTCAGTCTCTCACCACCGCTTGACTACCTTATACTAAGTAATTTAACTTTAACAGTTAAAAATTAAAGTGAGAATATGTGATGGGAGTATAATTTTGACTCTTTATTCCTAAATGTAGCACATTTTGCCAAATTTCGTCATAAGGAGGAGCCATAATTGGTGGCAAATGCAATGCTCTTGTTGATGGTAGTCACATTCACCAGTCACCATAACAAAAAAAACAAAAAGGTCCCCTTATCATTTGTAAAGCAGGAATTTCTTTGCTTTTATAAAGTTCCTTTAAAAGCATACCTATACTTAATTTTATTGGAGCTCCAACATAGGTTAGTGAAATCAGTATGTTAAAATATTTCAAGAAAGATACGCAAATTAAAGTTGCTCATCTACTTATGACAATCGTTTAATATTGCCGTATGTTATTCTTCAAGTTAGAGGTTGTTATAGTAAAGGCAACTACGTCGGTCAAAAATGCCTGTTTTTTTAGTAGTATACGAAGATAATTTGCTATGACGAAAATATGGATGACCCAAAGTTACAAAGGCTAAAATTGACCAAGGCCAATGGACGATATCACTTTGCCTTCTACCATGTTTCAAATTATTATCACTTAAGTAGAATCAAACCTGTCGTCTTATTTTGAATATGTACTCCTAAAAACTTGATTTGAAAATATCTTTGAAGTTTTGTACGTAGTAAATATGATTTGAGAATAATCTTTGAAATTTTAGGTTAAATATACAGTTCAATACATTATGGTAATTCAATATGTTTTCTTATTGCATTATTGTTTCACATAAAGTTTTCACCTTCTTAAAGTATATGTTTCAGTGTGAAAGAGAATTCTTGAATCTTGATGGTCACACCAGCTTATGCATATTCCACTTTAGCTTTCCAGAACAACTGAACAAGGTAATACTCTAGTCCAAAACCATCTTTCATGTATAATAACATTTCTTTTTCTAGTTCAGTGGGAGCCACTTAACACTCACAAATATAATTGATAAAGTATAATCAATAATATGTTCTTTCTGGGAAAGGTTTATATAGCTGTTGTCCTGTTACTGAACAATGACATATTGTTTGTATATTCTTTCATCTCTGAACCATTGGGGAATTGAATCATTATAAGTGATGGTGATACAAGAAACTTATGAACACTACCAACATATAACTAAATAATTGAATTTTTACGCAATCAGGACATGCAAATACTGTTGTAGCAAGTTATTCGTCCTATTTTTTATTTACTTTTTCATATTATTAAAGAGCCGAAAAATCACAGAGGGCTAGTGGCACGGTTCGGAACTTGATGGGATGACGTGCCCGCACCTTGATCCTTCTCCGCTTAAATATGGATTTGTCTGCCGCAAAGTCCGAACCCGTGATATGCCCCTCATCACAGCTTTGGATATTTGAAGTTAGTGGAGATTTTGGTGACATAAAGATAATTAAATAACATTATTAGTACACGACTACGGGGAAAACAAAAGGGAAAAGCTAGAAACCAACCCTAATATGTGGACATTTAACACTTTAATAGGCAGTGATTGCAGGGTAACTAATTATAATAAACTAAAAAGACAAACTTTAAAGAATGTAGTGTGTTCTTACCATTAAAATAATCATTATTTACAATTTGTTTTGCTTTATTGAGCAAGCAATTGACGAGAAAGCATGGCTTTACGTCCAATAATGTAGATTAAACACGGGAAGATTTTGTCAAAGGAAAGATGTCATTATGGGAGAAAAATTTACATGCACTGCCTATTTAATTTATATAAAAATCGATTTATGCAAGACATGTATTTTCATATAAACCAATATATCTAAGCAAAGGCGGATCCAGATTTTCAAAAGTATGGGTTCACCACTATTAGGAGCAGAGTTATAGCGTCCCAAAAATGATCGACGAACAGCCTTCGTCGAAAAATCTATTGTTTATATAGGTTAATTATCATCTTATATGGTGAGTTATTAAGAAAACAATATTATAGGACATTTAAATGAGGATTGATTCATATTTTTATGTGTAAGTGGACCACAGCTTGACCAAATGAATCATTTAAACATTTATAATTTATAGTATGGGTTCCCAAACATCATATTAGATATATTTTATAAAATATGTAGTTATGTACATAATATACCTAATTTTGTGGAGAGTATGGATTTTCGGAAACCGCAAATTAAGAGTAAGATCCGCCCATGTATTTAAGACGTGTATCTGCCATGACAAATGTGTGCAAATGTAGCTCTTCGATGACGGGGTTCTTAAGAATCTTGTATTTTTTAAACGGAGCATAGGTTTACATGTATAAAACCTTTAAATTAAACTTTCAATAAATATTAGATCTGAGCCAAGAATTAAAGTACAATATAATGAGTTCAATATTATGTTGAAAATTTTATCGATCGAACCATATGGTTAAATTCTATGTCCATCTCTGCATGCATGTCATGTATTAAATACTATATAACTTTTTTTCATTAGTCATTGATTATTGAAATATATGTATTCGCATTTTAAGTCGTGAATTCTAAAATCCAATCAGTATCTACTGGATGTTATACTAACTATTTATGCTTAAATATTTTATGTCAAATTAAGGTGTAGGCAAGAAAAGGAAAAAAGAAGCTTAGCAATTAAGTTAGGAGGCATGTAAAGAGGAGAACAGTGATTGTATTACATTTGCTTGCGCGAGTAGTGCTGCTTCTTCTTGAAGACTCAATGCTAGGGTGTGTCTACCTCTTTTGCATCAACTTTTGATTTTAATATCTGTAACAATCCAACACCGCTAGTAATACTGTCCGCTTTACTCAGCGTCCTCGCTGAGGTTTGCCTCGCGACGCTGAAGTTTGCCCCGCGTATCGGGATTCACCAGAGTGGCTCTGATACTATCTGTAACAGCCCAAGCCCGCTAGTGATACTGTCCGCTTTAGGCGTAGGCCCCACCCCTGAAAAAAAGAAAGAAAGCTGAAATCTAAAAGAAAGAAGAGAAATTGGACCATCTTTCCCAAGCGCGTCACTAGGTCTAAGGCCAGTTAACTTATATACCCAGGATCACTCCTGTATTATGCCGATGTGAGACACTTAACTTTTAGATGGATGTTACAGTATCACAAATTTATCTGTGGTTTCAGTAAATATATGCAGGGTCCTTCATAATCTTTATTGACCAAAAGGGGGTTTGCTGCATGCTATATCATGAATCCCCATCCAGTTCATGACTCCTTTTTCATTGATCAAAACAATAAACATTGCATGTGTATTTTTTTTATACTTTTCTACTCCCTCCGTCCCAATTTATGTGGCACCATTTGACCGGGCACGGAGTTTAAGAAAATAGAGGTTGACCATGTTAAATATCAATTTTACCCTTGAAAAAGTAAGAGAGAGAAGATTTGAGTAATAAAAAAGTTGTTGGTAGGTTTAAAAGTATGTAGGGCCCAACAAGGGTAAAATAGAGATGATGCATTAAATAGTTGTCAAATAAGGAAAGGTGCCACTTATTTTGGGACAAACAAAAAAGGAAATGGTGCCACATAAATTGGGACGGAGGGAGTACATCTTTACCTATATAATTAGCAGCTAATATGATTTTGCATAGAATACCATACGAATATATTTTTTCCCTTCTCTCTATCATGATATATTGATATATATGTCTGTCTTAGCGGCATTGATTTAGAGAGACTGAAATAATATACTTATCAATTTGAAAAGTTAACAAAAGATAAATGTACGAGCTGAGAGAGCATTACTTTAACTATATATTTGCACCTTTTCCAATGTAACGGTTAAACTAATTAACTATAATATATTCGGAAATTTTAGTAGTACCAACAATTATCTGTTACTGCCAAAAGTTATGGTGGGGTTCTAAGTGTCACGTGCCTCCGATTTTAACTTGAGGTCATATGTTCGAACTTCAAAATGAAGACGTATTTAGTAGATAAGTACTATTTTACCCATAATGTGACGTCATGACGTGAATCTAAATTAGTTAGCTTATTTACGAATACCAAACACCGCAATATTTTACTACACAGCCTATCTGCAGCCATTCATTTAGATTTTAACCACTTTTTAAAATTATTTGCAAGCGTAACCACTTACTTTTAAACCATGGGATGTTGTATATTAAACTTCAAACTAAAATCTTCTTGTTCATCATGTTTCTTTCTCCTCAAACCATACCAACTATATTCCCTAAAACCATGAACTCATTTACACACTAAAAATCATCAAAACACTTATCATTTCTCAACCTAAAGGCAGCTCGTTACATAAAACATCCCTTGTTCACACAAGGTTTGAAAAAGAGGTCCGGAGAAGGATCGCACCGCAAGAAGCGTGACCGAAATGGGCAGTGCTAAACAAAAATGGAAAATTTCATTCAACAAAAAATCAACACTAAAGCAACAAAACCAACTTATTATTTTTCCTAAAGAATTCATTTGTCCAATTTCTGGTTCATTAATGGCTGATCCTGTGATCATTTCTTCAGGTCATACTTTTGAAAATAACTGTATTCTTGCTTGTAAAAATCTCAACTCTACACCTATTTTACATGATGGTTCAATACCCAATTTTTCCACTACAATTTCAAATTTAGCCCTTAAATCTGCTATACTGAATTGGTGTTTTTCTTTAAATATTGACCCTCCTATACCCCTTGATTTTGCCTCTGCTCAAAAGCTTGTAAAGTCTTTTATGGCTGTACAAGTGGGGTCTGGGGCGGGTGAGATGAGTAAGGTAGAAAGGCTGTTTCCAATAGATCCTCGGCTCGATATTTCTACTAGTTACAACAACAACAGCGTGCGGAGTATAATTGGACAAGTGGGGTCGGTAAAGGGTGAGATGTGCGGAGACGGTACCACTACCTTGAGTAAGGTAGAGAGGCTGTTTCCAATTGACCCTCGGCTCGATATATCTACTAGTAGTTGTGAGGAGGAATATGTGGGACCCACAAGACCCTTTTGTAGTTATTCTTCATCATCATCATCATCAGAAATGGATAGTAATTGTTGTCAAGAAGATGAAATTATTGTTAAGTTGAAAAGTTCACATGTTTTTGAACAAGAAGAAGCTGTGATTTTACTTAGAAAGTTGACTAAGACCCGGGAAGAAACTCGGTTTCGGTTATGTACTAGTCGTTTATTATCTGCTCTTAGGTTTGTAATGACTTTGAGGTATGCATCATTGCAAGTGAATGCTATAGCTGCATTAGTGAATATTTCGTTAGAGAATCGAAATAAGGTGAAAATTGTACGTTCTGGCATTGTTCCTGTGTTAATTGATGTGTTAAAAAGAGGATTTTTTGAATCACAAGAACATGCTGCAGGTGCACTTTTTAGCTTAGCATTGGATGATCAGAACAAGACTGCAATTGGGGTATTGGGGGCGTTGCCCCCGTTATTGCACTCGCTCCGTTCTGAGTACTCAGAACGAACGAGGCATGATTGTGCATTGGCTCTGTACCATCTTTCGTTGGTACAGAGTAACCGCGCCAAGTTGGTGAAACTTGGCGCAGTTCAGTCAATGCTTGGCATGGTGAGAACTGGTCATATGACGGGTCGAGTTATGTTGATACTGTGTAACATGGCTGCGAGTTCGGAAGGGAGAGGAGCTATGCTTGATGGGGGTGCAGTGGAGTGTTTTGTCGGTATGTTGAGAACGGGAGAGTTTGATTCTGAGTCGATTCGCGAGAGCTGTGTTACTGCGTTATATGGACTAAGTCATGGTGGGCTTCGGTTTAAAGGGCTGGCGAGGGAGGCTGCTGCAGAGGAAATGTTAATAAAACTTGAGGAAATTTTGGGAAGTGAGCGGGCCAAGGATAAGGTAAAGAAGATATTGGAGGTGTTGAGGGAGAAAGATGAAGAAGAGGAGGAAATTGATTGGGAGGAGTTGCTTAACTCCGATGATGATGATATTAGTCAGACACGATGAGGATAAATTCTACATAGTTTTTCTTTTTGCTTAATTGGGTGTCAAAATTGAGAATTTTTCCTTGGAAATTGGGTTGTAATTAGGCAAGGTTTTTACTTCACAAAGTAGTTTTTGGTTTCTCTTTTGGTGTCTTTTGAGACCATGTGTCCATTGAAAAAGTAAATAACAGTTTCTTGTATGTTGAACTTGTAAAGAAAAGATTTTGAACAATGTGTTATGGTTTTGGGAATATTGTAGCATGAGCCCATTGTCATCTCCTATTGCTTAATCATCCTTGATAGCAGATAATGTTCTTCATTTCATGTGTGCTTGAGGCTGTTTTCCTATCTATGCTTGATGTTGACTTGATCAACTCTGGTTGTTAAAAAATTCTAAAACCTAATGTTCTTTTCTTAGTTTCTTAAAAGGTCTTTGTACGTAGTCGGTGCTAACTGGAGGCAAATGAACTCCTGAGTTTTGCGAATGTGAAAGAAGAGAGCAAAGTATTCCCACTATCATTGCTTGATGACCAAAGATAAAACCATTTGAAAGGAGTATTTTGTTCTTTATTCGGATGCTATCTCTCTGCTCATGTTAATGGAAATTAAAGGCACACTGAGATGCTGATTATTGGTACTTCTATGGAGGTTTGATTTTTCTGGACTCAAGCTTAAGCTTTATTAGGAATAGAGTACTCCAGCATTTTGCATGAGTCATGACACACGATTGTTTACTTCTCTCAAGTTTACTGCAACCATTGTTGTGATACTTCTGAAATCTGTTTACCTTATTCTTTTTCCTGCTTTCCCCTTTGTGAATGCAGATTAATATTGGTGCTTACTTTTTGCAGGGATGCCAATAGAAAGAGATCTTGTAGTGCTTATATTGCTGCAATAGACATAATAGTTTTACTTGGAGTCATCCTAAAACTGGTGTCACGAATAACAGGTAATTCTGAATCTTTCCGTTTACATCTTACTTTTGTTCTTTTAAGGTACTTAGGCATTGTTGATCTAACATATGACCAGACACTGCCACTTATCCTATACTTCTACGGGTGAGATGTGTATTGGATTGAGTTGATATGTCTTTTGTGTATACATTTGTGATAGAAAAAGGCATGGGGACAAACACAATCTGAGCACCCATAATTCCGAAATAGCCCATTGTTACCAATAATTGGAATTTGCACCGATTTAGAAAAATTTTGTTATTCCAATAATTCATTTTGCAAGTACGAATTCAAATTAGTAAATGTTGGGCACCTAAAAATTGAAAAATGATCATTTAAAATGTGACTAGGAGAGTATTTGCAGATGTCTTCAGAATGTAAATCGCAATAGTGATCTTAAGCGAATGTCATATGCATGTCTAGTGTAGTAGGCATAAATACATCAAACGCAATTTGACAATGCAACCACTAATGAGGAAGTTGGATGCTGGATGTATGTATAAATAGTAAGGACACAGATACTGCAGATTAACACAAGAGTCTTGCTATTTATCAAAATCTATTCTGAAAATATTGCTAGTACTAGTCAGCTATTACGATTCACGAATCCCAAGTCATGCAACAGTTCTCGATATAAATCATCTAGCTTCAGTTTCAATTTTCACGGGCACTTGCGCTTGCCTCCACGAGTGGTCATACCTGCATAGCATTTGCCACATTTCTCTAGGTTTCCATATTGGCCTGGGGGAACACATTTGCATCTTAAACAGCAAGTGGTACATGCTCTAAGGCATACTTTCATCCTTGAATGCAATTTGCACCTAACTTGGCATAGGGGAAGGCAGTCTGCACATATTCAATATAAAGAAAAAACTAGTTACCCAAGGGCATCCCCAGATAGTAAAATATGCATTGAAGATTATATGAAGGATTTGTGTTATGTATACTAACAATGTAAGGTTTTTTTACACTATCAGTTCCGCTAACTTTTGATAGCTGCTTAGTTCATATTTTTGTTATAGTTATATGATTGTGTAATTATTTGTTACGCGACTATGGCATCTTAATCTCTTATACTATGCACTGTTGATTTAAAAAATATTCAGACAGCCATATCATTTATAAGGTTTAGGTAAATCTCTATGATAGATAGACATTGGTAACTTGGTAAATATCATTCCTACCCTGCTATCACAGCACACTGAGGGTGTATGAAAACTTTGGACTGTCAATGTATATAACTTAAATCCAAATGGCTTACATGAAGTGTTATGTCATGGGAAAATACCTGCTGTGGTCTTCGGTGGTGAAACCGGGGGAGTAGGGACTGGTGGTTTCTTGGCTGGTGGCAGTGGAGGTGGTGGTGGTGTCTTGACTGCTGGAGGAGGGGGTGGAGGTGATGCCTTCACAGGAGGTGGAGGTGACGCCTTCACGGGAGGTGGAGGTGGGGGTGTCACTTGTCTGGGTGGGTATGGAGTGGTTGGTGGCTTGGGGATAGGAGTGGTTGCATTGACCGGTGGTGGGGGGCTTGGTGGCTTACCAGGTGCAGTGTTGCTAGCTCCATTCTGTCCAAAAAAAAAGAGAGAAAGAGAATAGTTCATGAACTAGCATCGCTTTGCGAAATATGCTTTATTTTTAGGTACATATGTAAGCAGAATCTAGTATCTTGACAAATGTAAGCAGTTTACACTAGTTAAAAGTTGTTTATCATGAGCATGTATACTATATAAAACTTGAGATCATCAGGAACAAACTTCTTTTATGACAAGTAAATGCTCATTCATGCTTTTACATATATAGGGGAAAATGTGTGATAAAGAGTTCTACTGTTCTACATACTCTATGTATCTTAGTAAACTAGGTATCATTTGTAGCTTAGAAACAAGAAAGTGTTCAAAAGACTTACAGTAGAAGCAATGAGAAGCAAAAAGCCCAAGAGAAGTGGTATAGGCTTGAAAGCCATGGTGAAAGCAGCAGGTAGCTGGAGACAAGAGGAGTAGCAGATAGGAGAGAACTTGGAAGTTGGTGAAGGATTCATGACATAAGAGTAGATATATATATAGGAGACGAAGTAGCATTAGGATTGTCTAGCGGTCAATAAGGCGGTGAATATTATATGAGACAAGGATAAAAACCACAACAAAGTCAAAGTTGACAGGTATTTTTTACCCATCTGTCGAAGCTTTGGTGAGCAGAGTGATACGTCTGTTGGTGGATGGTAGAAGGTAATCAGTGAAATTGTGAAGGTGCCCGAGAGGTAGAAGGTACCTCGCGGAATAGTTGAGGTGTGCCCAAACTAGTTCGAACATCAGTGATATCAAATTAGACACAAACATATAGTAAAATAGTCGAGGTGTGCTCAAACTGGCGAAACTTGCCAAGTCTTTATTAGTGCAAGAATACTGATGGTGCTGGTCCAATTAGGTGGCAGGTTGGGTAGATCAAAGATTGTATGGGGGAGACATTATTTGATGAATTGGTGGATACACTAAATCTAAGTTATTGGTTCAATACACATCCCCATGCCTCTGTTCTGGTAAACTAATATTATCTACTAAACATCAGAGTGTGTGCTTCAGTTGTTTATTTAGCACTGCACGAGGTCTGTCGTTTCAAACTAGATACGTTTTCTTCCTTCCAAAGCACTTGTTTTTCTTTTCTTAATGAGCTTGTTACCATTTTTGGGTGTCAATTTACGTGAATAACTCAAATATACTACTTGATCTCTGTCACGACCCAGTTTTGGGGCAGTGACCGGCGCTTAGGAGCTAGTGCCCCAAGCAAGCCTTATCAAAATTCTACAGAAAATTGGGCAGAGTTTCCTCTGTTTTTAGGCCTATCCAAAATTTTACCTGCTTTTAAACAACCAGAAAACCAGCCAATAACCAATATCCTTACGCAATAATAATAAAAATACCACATTTATCTCTAAATACTACGAGAACAACCTAACAGGGTTGTAATAGGTTCATAGACACCAAATACTCGCAAGAGTAACTTATTAATGAATAATCCAACTGGTTACCCAACTGACTAAACGAATGACTAAATAAATGACTAAATAAATGACTAAGTGGAGCGACTCTAAGAGTTTCAAAGAAAGACAATAATGAATAAATAAAGCTCTTGCCCACGCGAACTAATGCGGGGCTCACCAGGATTGTCAACTCGCGACTCTAAGAATGAAGATCCTCGCCTACGGCACCTGCTGTATCTGAAAGGAAAAATATAGCGAGGAGTGAGTCGCAACTCAGTGAGTAATAACGCTTAACCACAACCGTTTTAAGTGGGGACAAGTCAAAAACATGCCAGTATATCTAATGCAGAAATATACATATAATTTAATTGTCACTTTCAGAATGACAAACAGAATCAGTCTTTTCAAGTACTTCTTGTAAACAGTAACCAATATCAAACCAGTAATAAATTCAGTAATCTCTATATTAAATCAAGTATATAGGTTAGGGAGATTTCCAAGAACAAACCATGTAATCAGTATAAATTCCTCTCTGAGGAAGTCAGTAACGGTAAGCTAGTTCTACCTTCCCACTAGCAAGGTCTGTAACGGTAATCCGGAAAATACAAGGTGCACCAGGTCTAACGTACCCGTCGTTAGCTACGGGGTCTGTCAAGGCTCATCCCAAAAAATATATTTATTCCCTATACCAAGTACAGGGCATTTCGAGTAATAACTCAATATTTCACATAGCGGTAAAACATGTCAAGTAGCAGTAAAAATCCAATCTTGTAACGGTAAAATACTTCAAATAATTATTTCAGTACATATCTTGTAAAAGGACTTGTCCCATGCAATTTAAATCATTCAGTAATATATTTTACTTCAAAATCAAGTAGAAACCATGCAGGTTATGGAAATACAAATTGCAGTAAGGTCATCACTCACAGTACAAACGCGCGTAGCTTAAGCGTATCTTCCACAGCAATCCAACACCTCGTCCAGTCAATCTATAATCACATTATATCGATCTCGTGTTAGTTTTCTTGTTTAACATAATTTATAACTAACATCGACTACCCATTAACCATGTCCCTATTGTGCTAGTGTATTACAATATTTTCTAGGTTTTCCTTCTTTGATTTGTTTAACAATTAGCTAACTACAATTAATAATGTTAAAAGGCTGAGTGTGGAGTAAGGGAATTAGTCTTAGCCATAATCTTAGATTTCCCTTAGCCTTCTCTGCCAAGGTAATCAAAATCTCTAAATACCAATTTTTTTTCCAAACTTAATATTTAATGTAACCCATTAAAATTTCATCTAAATTCATAAGGATACTCCTCATAAAGAAGTGAATTATACAATTACCTTGAGTTTCTCCTTCCTTTTCTTGTTTCTGTGAATTTTCTTTCCAAGCTTTTCCTTTGATTTTGTTTCTGATTGTCTAGGTGTGTTTCGGCAGGAGCTTTAAGCGTTTCCCCTAATCCCTTTGGTTTGTGATGATTTTCTCTTTGATTGCTGCTTGTTTGTTTAAGAAGATTATGGCCTCGTTGCTGCCTCTCCCTTGGATTTAGTTTCTGCCAAAGTCCTTTGTGGCTTTGGCTCTTGTTTTATTTATTTATTTTTTTTTTTAAAAATCACTTTAGAAAATGACTAATTTGCCCTCATTTAGCTAGGATATTACATTCTCTCTCCCTTAAGAAATTCGGTCTCCGAATTTAAACTAAGAGTATACCTGTATAGTGAAATAAGTGAGGATACTTGGCTCGTATATCATCTTCCATTTCCCAAGTAGCTTCCCTATCAGTATGATTTTTCCATAGAACTTTCACGAACACAATTTCTTTTCTCCGTAGCTTCCTTAGTTGGCTCTCGAGTATGGCTATGGGTTCCTCCTCATAAGATAATTTCTCATTAAGCTGTATAGTCGGTGCCTCAAGCACATGAGAATCGTCCGGTACATACTTTCGTAGCATAGACACGTGAAACACAGGATGAATAAAAGATAACTCTGGAGGAAGAGCCAAACTGTAAGCAACGGCTCCAACTCGATCAAGTATCTCATAGGGTCCTATGAATCGCGGGCTCAACTTCCCTCTTTTTCCAAATCGTGTCACGCCTTTCATCGGGGAAACTCGTAAGAACACGCGATCCCCAACTGCAAACTCTAAGTCCCTTTTTCTTTTATCTGCATAAGACTTTTGCCTGCTTTGAGCTGTGAGCAATCTCTGCCTAATCAACTGGACCTTATCAATAGCTTCCTGTATCAGGTCTGGTCCTAAAACCTTTACCTCACCGGCTTCAAACCATCCAACTGGAGAACGACAACGCCTACCATATAAAGCCTCGTATGGAGCCATCTGAATGCTTGCCTGATAGCTGTTGTTATAAGCAAACTCAGCTAAAGGCAAGTAAGCATCCCAACTACCTCCAAAATCAATAATGCAAGCTCTCAACATGTCCTCCAATATCTGTATAGTACGTTCAGACTGACCGTCAGTCTGAGGATGGAATGCGGTGCTCAGGTCTACTCTATTACCCAATTCTCTTTGGAAGGACCTCCAAAAGTGAGAAGTGAATTGTGATCCTCTGTCAGAGATAATGGACAGTGGAACTCCTTGGAGTCGGACAATCTCATTCATGTATAACTGTGCATATCTCGCACCACTGTAAGTAGTTTTAACCGGCAAAAAGTGTGCTGACTTTGTAAGCCGATCAACAATCACCCATACTGAATCATAACCTTTAAGTGTACGAGGTAGCCCAGTCACAAAATCCATGGTAACTCTTTCCCACTTCCACTCTGGAATCTCGAGTCGTTGTAGTAGTCCTGCGGGTCGCTGGTGCTCAGCCTTAACCTGTTGACAAGTCAAGCAACTAGCAACAAAGTTAGCAATATCTTTCTTCATACCTTCCCACCAATACAATTGCTTCAGGTCACGGTACATCTTAGTGGATCCAGGATGTATAGTGTATCTAGAATGGTGAGCTTCCTCGAGAATAACTCGCCTTAGCCCATCAATTTCTGGTACACATAACCGGTTACCTAGTCGGAGAACCCCATTATCATCAACAATCATATTCTTGCTCTTACCAGCTAGGACTTCATCCCGATATTTGCACAATCGTTCATCCTCGTACTGAGTGGCTTTAACACGTTCTACCAATGAGGACTTGGCTGGAACATAAGCCAATAACACACTAGAATTAGTCACGCTGAACCTGATACCTGTACCTTCGAGCCTGTGAATATCCTTGGCCAACTGTCTCTTTACAGGAGCTATATGTGCCAGACTACCCATGGACTTTCTGCTCAATGCATCAGCCACAACATTAGCCTTCCCTGGATGATATAGAATAGTGCAATCATAGTCCTTGAGAAGTTCCATCCAGCGACGCTGCCGAATGTTCAGATCTCTCTGTTGAAAAATATACTTTAGGCTCTTGTGATCAGTATAAATTTCACATGTTTCTCCATACAGGTAGTGCCTCCAAATTTTCAGTGCAAATACCACTGCAGCCATCTCCAGATCATGAGTGGGATAATTCTGTTCATTCTTCTTCAACTGTCGCGAAGCATAAGCTATCACACGACCATTTTGCATGAGAACACACCCTAATCCCACTCTCGAAGCATCACAAAATACCGTGAATCCTCCCGAACCGGACGGTAAGGCTAGAACTGGCGCGGTGGTCAAACATGTCTTGAGCTTCTGGAAACTCTGCTCACATTCATCTGTCCACTGAAACTTTGCATTTTTCTGTGTTAGCTTGGTCAATGGTACTGCTATTCTGGAAAAATCCTGCACAAAACGCCTGTAGTAACCTGCTAATCCCAGAAAGCTACGAATCTCTGTAGGAGTGGTGGGTCTGGGCCATTTCTGCACTGCTTCTGTCTTTCTAGGATCTACCAGTATTCCATCCTTGGATACAACATGTCCAAGGAATGCTACAGAGTCTAGCCAAAATTCACACTTAGAGAACTTAGCATAAAGCTTATGTTCCCGCAATGTTTGCAGTACAACTCTCAGATGAGCCTCGTGTTCTTCTTGACTGCGAGAATACACCAAGATATCGTCAATAAATACAATGACAAATCTGTCCAGAAACGGCTTGAACACCCTATTCATTAAATCCATGAATGCAGCTGGAGCATTAGTCAACCCGAAAGGCATCACAAGGAATTCATAATGCCCGTATCGAGTTCTGAAAGCTGTCTTAGGAATATCTTTGTCACTAACTCTGAGCTGATGATAACCAGATCGAAGATCAATCTTTGAGAAATGGGCAGCTCCCTGCAACTGATCAAACAGATCATCAATACGAGGTAAAGGGTATTTATTACGTACCGTTACCTTGTTCAGCTGTCTGTAGTCAATGCACATTCTTAGGGACCCATCCTTCTTCTTCACAAATAGCACTGGTGCACCCCAGGGTGATACACTTGGTCTGATAAATCCCTTGTTCAATAACTCCTGCAATTGTTCCTTTAGCTCCCTCAACTCCGCTGGTGCCATACGATATGGAGGAATCGATATGGGTTGCGTGTCAGGTGCTACATCAATGCTGAAATCTATATCCCGCACTGGAGGTAGTCCCGGTAAATCCTCAGGAAATACATCGGTGAACTCTTGCACCACTGGAACCATTTCTAAGCTAGGAGTCACATCTCTTGTGTCTCTCACCATAGCTAAGAATGCCCAACAACCTTTCTTCACTAACTGGTGAGCTTTTACAAATGATATGACATTACACATCTCTGGAATTTGATCCCCTTTCAGAATAAAACTAGGTTCATTAGGCATCTCGAACTTAACTACCTTCGCATGACAATCGAGGGTAGCGTGGCAAGAAGATAGCCAATCCATACCCATCAGTACGTCAAAATCAACCATATCAAGTACAATTAGATTAGCTAAGGTGTCTCTACCCTCAACTCGAATCTGACAAGCACGATACACATATTCAACAAGTAAAGAATCTCCCACAGGATTAGCAACTAGAAAAGGATCATGCAATATTTCTGGCTGTCTATCAAACCTCAAAGCAAAGAATGAGGACACATAGGAGTGGGTAGATCCTGGATCAAACAATGCAAGTGCATCAAGTGAGCAAACAGAAAGAATACCTGTAACCACAGCATTTGAGGCCTGAGCATCTTGCCTAGTAAGTGCAAAAACTCTCGACTGGCCTCTACCTGCAGTCCCCTGTCCTCGATTACCCATGGCACGATCTCCGACACCTCTACCTCTGTTACCTCTACCAGCAGTACCTGTATTATTATGAGCAGTCTGCGTAGGTGCCGCTGCCTGCACAGAAGCCTGGCTAAACTCTCTCTGAGGATGAGGGCAATCCTGTATGTGATGTCCCAACTTGCCACACCGGAAGCACCCTCCAGTCAGAACACGGCACGGACCCCAATGTGATCTACCACAAGTCTGACATACTGAATCAGTAGCATATATCTGTCCAGAGCTATGATGTCCAGATGATAATGGTAGCCCTTTAGCATTATCTTTGTGAGGAGGTGCTCTAACGGATGGCTGGGAAACCAAGTTTGTCCCTGTCTGAAAACCCTGTCGCTGTACCTGATTCCCTGCTCTGCGGTCTGTGCTAACTCCCTCAGTGAAAGATCCCCCAGTCTTAGCCTTCTTATAGGAATCCTTAGCTGCCCGTGATTCACGACCCCTGTTTTCAATCTTTCTGGCAAGGTCGAGTGCATCAGAGTAATTCAGATTCTTCATCTGCGGAGCAATTGCATTGAATAAACGATCAACCAACCCATCAACAAACCTCTGAACCCGAGATGTTTCATTAGGCACTAAGTTAGGTGCATATCTAGCCAGCTTAGTAAACTTAGTGTTATATGTCGATACATCCATATCTGGAGTCTGAACTAATCTCTCAAATTGCCTAGCGTATTCCTTCCTCAGACTTTCAGGGAGAAAGCGATCCATGAACAACTTAGTAAACTCATCCCATGTCAATCGTGCTGCTTCTGTGGGCCTTTCTAAAAGTACAGTTTCATACCAAGTATTAGTTGTATCCTCCAACTTGTATGCTGCAAGTTCCACGGATCTCTCACTAGAACATCCAAGAGCACGCAACGCCTTAAGTGTACCATCCAAGAAACTCTGAGGATCCTCTGTAGTGTCAGAACCCGTGAACTTTGGTGGTTTCAGTTTCAAGAACTCTGGTAAGGACACTTCTCTGTTACCAAAAATCTGAGTCTGTCTCTGAGCCTGAGTCTGTGGCTGAGCCTGAGTCTGTGTCTGAGTCTGACTCTGAGACTGAGTCTGTGTCTGAGTTTGAGCCAGTGTAGGTGCCTGAGGTTGCGTTGGAGCAACATTCTGTTGACTAGCCCTTTCCTGTCTATCCATTCTGGCATTCAAGAGTTCAATGGACCTTTGCATAGCATTAAGTGCCTCAATAGTAGCATTCTCATATGACGGTGGAGGTGGAATATCCTCAATTCCTGGAGTAGGCTCTCTGGTAGCTCTTGTAGTAACACCAGCCCTCGTAGCAGTAGCTTGGCCTCGTCCCTGAGTATTACCTCCTTTTCTAGCCGAGGTAGATGACGGCCCAGCAGTGGAGGAATTCGGAGCAGCTCGGGCCGCCTTTTTAGATCTTGTCTTACCAGCCATCTGAGGAATAGAATAACTAACGTTAGATTCATCTATTTAGCGGTAGTCGTCTCACACGTACGGAAGGAACAAGAAAGAAGGAAAGACACGAAACATCCTATCACGCCCTCGCAGAATAACGATTATGGGAATGGCCGGCAACATAACCATAATAGAGATTCTACTACTGACGTGTGCTCCATTAGTCACAGGAATAACCTAGGGCTCTGATACCAACTTTGTCACGACCCAGTTTTGGGGCAGTGACCGGCGCTTAGGAGCTAGTGCCCCAAGCAAGCCTTATCAAAATTCTACAGAAAATTGGGCAGAGTTTCCTCTGTTTTTAGGCCTATCCAAAATTTTACCTGCTTTTAAACAACCAGAAAACCAGCCAATAACCAATATCCTTACGCAATAATAATAAAAATACCACATTTATCTCTAAATACTACGAGAACAACCTAACAGGGTTGTAATAGGTTCATAGACACCAAATACTCGCAAGAGTAACTTATTAATGAATAATCCAACTGGTTACCCAACTGACTAAACGAATGACTAAATAAATGACTAAATAAATGACTAAGTGGAGCGACTCTAAGAGTTTCAAAGAAAGACAATAATGAATAAATAAAGCTCTTGCCCACGCGAACTAATGCGGGGCTCACCAGGATTGTCAACTCGCGACTCTAAGAATGAAGATCCTCGCCTACGGCACCTGCTGTATCTGGAAGGAAAAATATAGCGAGGAGTGAGTCGCAACTCAGTGAGTAATAACGCTTAACCACAACCGTTTTAAGTGGGGACAAGTCAAAAACATGCCAGTATATCTAATGCAGAAATATACATATAATTTAATTGTCACTTTCAGAATGACAAACAGAATCAGTCTTTTCAAGTACTTCTTGTAAACAGTAACCAATATCAAACCAGTAATAAATTCAGTAATCTCTATATTAAATCAAGTATATAGGTTAGGGAGATTTCCAAGAACAAATCATGTAATCAGTATAAATTCCTCTCTGAGGAAGTCAGTAACGGTAAGCTAGTTCTACCTTCCCACTAGCAAGGTCTGTAACGGTAATCCGGAAAATACAAGGTGCACCAGGTCTAACGTACCCGTCGTTAGCTACGGGGTCTGTCAAGGCTCATCCCAAAAAATATATTTATTCCCTATACCAAGTACAGGGCATTTCGAGTAATAACTCAATATTTCACATAGCGGTAAAACATGTCAAGTAGCAGTAAAAATCCAATCTTGTAACGGTAAAATACTTCAAATAATTATTTCAGTACATATCTTGTAAAAGGACTTGTCCCATGCAATTTAAATCATTCAGTAATATATTTTACTTCAAAATCAAGTAGAAACCATGCAGGTTATGGAAATACAAATTGCAGTAAGGTCATCACTCACAGTACAAACGCGCGTAGCTTAAGCGTATCTTCCACAGCAATCCAACACCTCGTCCAGTCAATCTATAATCACATTATATCGATCTCGTGTTAGTTTTCTTGTTTAACATAATTTATAACTAACATCGACTACCCATTAACCATGTCCCTATTGTGCTAGTGTATTACAATATTTTCTAGGTTTTCCTTCTTTGATTTGTTTAACAATTAGCTAACTACAATTAATAATGTTAAAAGGCTGAGTGTGGAGTAAGGGAATTAGTCTTAGCCATAATCTTAGATTTCCCTTAGCCTTCTCTGCCAAGGTAATCAAAATCTCTAAATACCAATTTTTTTTTCCAAACTTAATATTTAATGTAACCCATTAAAATTTCATCTAAATTCATAAGGATACTCCTCATAAAGAAGTGAATTATACAATTACCTTGAGTTTCTCCTTCCTTTTCTTGTTTCTGTGAATTTTCTTTCCAAGCTTTTCCTTTGATTTTGTTTCTGATTGTCTAGGTGTGTTTCGGCAGGAGCTTTAAGCGTTTCCCCTAATCCCTTTGGTTTGTGATGATTTTCTCTTTGATTGCTGCTTGTTTGTTTAAGAAGATTATGGCCTCGTTGCTGCCTCTCCCTTGGATTTAGTTTCTGCCAAAGTCCTTTGTGGCTTTGGCTCTTGTTTTATTTATTTATTTTTTTTTTTAAAAATCACTTTAGAAAATGACTAATTTGCCCTCATCTAGCTAGGATATTACAATCTCCCAGCCAGGTTTGAGATGAGGCCTTAATTAGGACAGTTTGCTTTTAGCGGATCTATGATTTGAACTTGACAAGTTCAAGCCTTTAAAGTATTTAACACCGTATTTATCATATATTTTGGCAGAATACATGTTTTACCCACTGATCTTTGGCCCAAATCCCGCTGACACACTTATTCTTTACGAGCGACCTTTGACACACTAAAGTTTTAAAAAGTGTAACTCTTACACACTAATTTGATCAAACCTCATTAAATAAAAAATAGTGTAAACACGCGCCCACCAATACCCGACCCGTCGGATTTTTTAACGTTTTAAATCCCTACCCAATTAATAATCCGACCCGACCCGTCATTTTAACTTACCCCTAATTAAACTTACACCCAATTTATCTTCCACCCACATAAAACAAACCCGAAAAAACCAAGAACCCTAAAATTCACCTGCGGCAATTCCTATAAATCAGACGAAGGAGGAAACTTTCAATGTAACAACGGCAAGAATTTACAAAATTTGCCATTATTTTTGAAATCCTAAAGTTAGAAATTTAGTGCACAATTATTAGAAATAAGCGTTCAAAAGAGAAAAGTAAAACATATAAGGGAAAATGTAGCAAGATTTGGACAAGAATTTTGCAAAAGTTCATTTGGTAATGTAAATGTGTAAAATCGAGTTTGGTTTGATTTGGGGAAGAAGAAGACCCAATTTATTAAAAATTGGGAAAAAGCCGTTAAATTTAAGTGTTTGGACCGTTAAATATAGTTGATGTGGGATTTTATGAAGGGTTCACGCGCTTACGCCTGTTGTTGCACACTCTCGTGAATCTGGGTCAAATTAGTGTGTAAGAGTTACACTTTTTTAAACTTTAGTGTGTCAAAAGTCGCCCGTGAAGAATAAGTCTGTCAGCGGGATTTGGATCAAAGATCAGTGGGTAAAACATGTATTCTGCCTATATTTAACACTTTATTTATCATACTTTTGAAATTATAGGTTCATAATACAACATTGTGATAATTTTAGTGTTCTTCACGTAGATATTTATCTTTTGTCAAATATTGGGTTTGGTTGAATCCATAACTAATAAACTACATAAGTAAATCTAGGATTTGAACTTGATTGATTCAACCTTAATGTTCTCGCTGCCGAACCTATTGCTATTCCGAAATTATGGGATTAGAACTTAATATATGTTGACAATTTTAGAAAATTTCACATATATATATCGGTGGTTTGTGCAAAAAATACTGGTTCATTGAACTAATGAACGCGAAATTTGTGATGTGCATATATACGTTCACTTAATCAAGGCTAAAGTAAGTGTATATATATTCGATTTAATTTAGAAGTGTTGTAGTTAAATTATCTGATTAGCTTAAACACAGCATTTTGTGAGACCCTAATGGTGTTATTAACTTAATACAAATCTATATTTTAAGACATATATTCCGTGTATAACTAAGATACGTTTTTGTCCTTTCTTGACATGTGAAATCACATGCTCACTCATTTGTCAAAATAACCACAGGACCGACCAGGCAGTGCTTTAGCAGCTACATTGATTCAACCCTGTTAAATTAATAGTACGACAAATAATAAAATAAATAAATCTAACATCAGATTCGAGATGTTTCTTTTGATGCTCAATTTTCAAGCAAAATGCAAATTATTTGAAACAAAATGACTAAACTTACTAAATGTTGCTCCCAAACGCACACGCAAGTATACGCGGTCGCCAAGTAATAAAGTGACAAAGTCGAGTGTCGATCCCACGAGAACTGTGCAGACTAATACTTAGTAAACAATTTCTATCAAACTATCCAGGGGTCTTGTTCTTTAATGGTGAGAGTTTTTATAACCAAAAAGCAGTAATTAAAATGCTAGATGTGTAGTCAAACAATGGTGCAAACTTTGGGTGTTATCAATATTAAGAGGACGGTCCAGGGTCAGAGTTACGAACAATCCAGTTGATGTATTCAATTGATTCCACTTCTTAAATCCCGGGTTACTAACTGACAGAGTAATTGTAATTATGAAAACCTTTCAGTTATTCACAACCTATGCAAGCTACTTCAATCCCTATATGTCTATGGGTTAAATCACATGCACGCATTAACGATCTCTGTAATGAGTTAAACTAGGCAAGCAAGTATATGTCTATCCTACTCGCGAATTGGTTCCCCGATGCCCGGGTTCACAAACTAGTCCTATTCTTTCTTATTACGTAATTAGATTCTCTCTTTCGAGTTCAACCCAAAAACCATAGATGATGTATAATTATCGAGCTCTTAACAATTATACAAGTGAAATCAAGAAAGAATAAGTAACCCGTTATGGGATTCAATCAATGGGAATTAATCTTCAACAGTCAACTTTCATGTAAAACTCTAACCCCAGAACGTAAGGAAATTAGCCACACATATTCATAATCACAAGGCAAAGATTCGATGTAATAATGAATTAATTGATGAAATAGATGAAAGATTAAGAATCACCCTTGTTTAATGGAGTATGTGTTGACACCCAATTTTGTCCCAAAATTCTAATTAGTGCCTAATTATTTAAATAAAAGATAAATTTTAAAATTTTAAAGTGAATTAGTGGAATTTGGAATGAAAGACTAAATTTTGCAAAAAAAAAAAAAAAAAAAAAAAAAAAAAAAAAAAAAAAAAAAAAAAAAAAAAAAACATTGCTCAATTTCAGCTTACCCGTGCAACACCCCTATTTATTTAATTATCTTGAAAAGGGGTTAATTTCGCGCTAAAACCTAAATTCCAGCTTATTCCTACAAAGCACTACACATATACAATAGAGAAAAACACACGCTGTTGAAATTTCGACCCGCGACCCATTGTTTCATTCCCCATTCTCAGAAAAGCTTCACCCGCGACCCATTCTCCTTCGCGACCCGTTTTCATTCAAGCGTGACCCGCGACAAAATCCAACAGGTTGTCTTCTCCGTACAGATCTTTGCTGGACGAGTGATGTTATTCCAGCTGTAGTCTTGGCATTTTCTCACTTATTTTCTCCCCAACGAATCTCTAATCTCGTCCGCACATTTTGAATTCGAGCCATTCCGAGCCGTTGATCCCTTCTCCTTAGAGATAAGGACGAGAGGGGCTCTGATTTGACCCTCTCACCCTTATCTCATGAGGGGAAGGATCAAAAAGGGAGGGGGTAATTTCGATTTTTCTTCAACAAGGTAAACCCTAAGCTTCTACTATATATTGAGCATTTTGGTAGGGTTTTAAGGGAGGAGACATTTTTAAGAAACGGCACTAAGGGAAATATAACACAAAATTTTGTTTAGTCTCTGATGGACTTTTATATACAGTGGATATAGTTTTGTTTCTGGTTTTGATTTCTAGAGTTGATATCCCTGTTTTCGTGTCGTCGTTTCGCTCATTCGAGTCATCGAGTCGTTTCGAGCTGTGTCGCTTCAGTTTAAACCCATTCACTGCTCGCAAAAATGTAAGAGCTTAACCTCGACTCATTTTTATTGTTCTTTTATCCTTTTCTTTTATCTGTCGTTGTTTGAAACTGAAGGTATAAATGTTTGTTTTAGGTAAGCTTAATTATTAGAATAACCAATGCTAAGCTCAGTTTCTGTTTTAGTGTGTCCGCAATGGTTTCTTTGCATTAATATCATCCTATTTTAGTCACATTCAGCATGCTCTAGGGTATTTCTTTAGTTCTTGATTTGTATGCTCAAATTCCTTATGAACCCTTTCATTCCTCCTTTGGACTGCTCTGTTTAAGTTTCTTCAGGACTGATTGTGTAAAGTAAATAGAACTAGTTGTGGCTTTCATGTTGATCCTGTGAGGATGTAGAGAGTAAGGGAGGCAGATGATGCTTCTGGTCCGTGAATGAGAGTGCTGTGTGCAGTTGTTAAGGAGGTCTGTTTGTTTGTGAGTGCAGAAGGATATGCAGGGTGTTTGCGTGTGTGTTTGAAGTGGTTGTTCTCCAGTTGTTTAGGGTCCAGTAGCAGGGGTTCAGGGCTGAGGTTGTGCAAGTCTGGGAGTTCCAGGTAGTGGGAGGTAGTTCTTGTTTCAATTTGGATAAGGGCTGTACCAGGTTTTCCTGGAGTTGATATTGGAATGAGTATAGGCTCTGTTGGATTGCAGGTTCTGGAGAAATTCTTGGTTCTGTTTGTCAAGGGTGTTAGAGGTCTGTGAGAGGGAGAGTAGGAGTGGCTGGGTCTGTTCAGTTGAGAATGGAGGATGCTGTTAGTAGTAGAGAAGGGAGGGAATAGTTCAGGCAGTAGAAGTTCTGTGTTCAGGTGTAGGTGCAGGGGTAGGCAAGGATGTGCAGGAGAGTGTTGAATTGGTGAAAGGCTTTGGAGAGTTTATCAAAAGGTGTGCTGATGTTCTGATGGAGGTTAATTGTTTCAGGAGTCTGTGTAGTTGTCTCTTAAAGTAGAAGCAAGAATTTGATAGAGTTGAGTTCTGTGAAGAGTTGAAAGAGTTGTTTCAGATTCATCAGCCTGCATTCAAGTCTGGAATGAATTTAGTTGTAGTCCTAGGATGCTATGAGGTAGTTTATGTGAGAGAAGGAGGTCTGTCGTGTGTTTTGGTTCAAAATGTGTCAAATTTTATGCATGAGCTAAGTATTCAAAGAGGATAACATAAGTGTCGCCTGAGCATTTTGTCTAAGTGTGAAAAAATATAAAATGCACCTAATTTGTTTGTCAAGTGCGTAAATACATTTCAGCTTTACTATTAGTACATCAGTTACAAAGCTTTCAAGTTGCTAAAATCTCACCCCTTTCATACTCACTAGCTGTTATTCCCATATCTACTTTAGTTCTTGAAATTTAATCAACACATTAAACGCTTCCCTGTGGGTTTGACTATTCATGATATTCTTTGTTCTATAGTTGAAATGGATGATAAGCTACTCATTTGTTTGCTATTTTATTCTCTTTTTGTTTCTATGCATGTGTAATTATGTGTTTAGCCTGTACTAATTTCTATCTCCCTATATCTTTGGCATGTAATACTTGGGATGAGTTGCTAAACTCACAAATTGGGATGGCCCGCATTGGGAAGTCATTCGATCCGCTCCACATTTTCGGGACTTGATATCCCCGAAAATGTAAAAGAAAGAAAAATGAAAATCACAAAGTCCAAGGCTCAATGATTGAGTTTGCGCTTCCGGGTTCTATTTTCTAAACTCCATCCTTCCCCGCTCCCTTAGAAAATGCATGTTGTATAGGATTTCCCCATAGACCGGATTAGTAGCCCGGTAGGATAGAAATGACACTTGAATCGTGAATAACTATTGTAAATCACTTAAATTGTTTTTATATGAATGCTTTGTATCATTTCTTTGCGAATCGCCAATTTATTTATGGATGTTGAGAATCATTTGTCAATTAATGAGTGCAAATAAAATTCGATTAAAATCGTACCTTCGTCATAATTTGCATTTGAATTATTTATTTATTGATTATATTAATATTCAATTATTTATTTAGTTAATTAATTAAATTTTAATCCATTATTTATTTATTTACTTAATCTAATTTATTTAATTTCAATTAATCATTTATTTATTTAATCAATTGAATATTTATTGATTTAATTAATTAATCAATTATTATTCATTTACTCCCTTATTTAATTAAAATTGATAAGTATTTATTTATTTAATTAATTAATTTATTTACTTAGTTATTTATCTATTTATTCAATCAATTAATTAATCCTTTATTATTATCCAATTATTTATCTAGTTTGTTTTATTTAATTATCTAACTTCATTTAACCTTTACTTATCCTTTTAATTAATTAATTGATCGTTATTTCATTATCCATTTAATTAATCTTAAATTGAATCATTTATTTATCTAAGTATCGATATAATTAAAATCTTATCTTATTTATATTATTCATATTATCCTTGTATAAAATTAGCTTTATATATTTATTATCCTTAACAAATTCGTGAAAACCGCCGGATTAACCGCATTTAGCGGATTTTCGAAAGTGCTCCCGCAAGGGACCTTCTTTCGAATTTAACAGAACCACTTACCTAGAATCTCTGATTTTAATTTAATTTTATTTAATTAAAGAATAAATTGCACTCATTAGTTAACTTAGGTTCCTAATAATCCTTAAATTAGGTGGCGACTCCAAAGAAAACCCTTTGGAGTCCCATATTGTTGAACATTATACCCGAAACCTATCTTTTCTTAAAAGAAAGGGTAATTTTTGGGGTTCAACAGCGTGGCGACTCCGCTGGGGATACGCAAATGGTTCTAACCAGAAGATTTTCACGAATTTGATTTATTTATATATGTGTTGATTGTATGTATGCGTAGCTTAACTCATTGTTTGTTTTCATGCCTAAGCTAGTATGCGTAGAATTTATTGTTGTGAATTGTATTGAAGCATGTTCTTTTATTTGTGCATAGTCCGCATTTCGTTCATATTTCCTCCCTCATGGAGCCTGTCAATTCTCTTTCATCTCCTCGATTTCATCACGGGGGGCCCGCATGACGGGCAATAATACAGGTAGGGCATTGTCCTTCCTAGGTCTCTGAATTTCTTTCGTGTCACCAAAGTTAGTTGGGGTATGGTTTGCCTGGTTTTGTCATGGCCGGTTTTACTGGTTTATGGGGCCAGGTTTATCCCGCATAGGTCTGAATCAGCCTCAACCGTTAGCCCACTCTTAGAAGGAGATTAGGTCATGCATGCATATACACCTTAGTTTGGACCCGGTCCTTGATACCGTTTCCAGGAATTAAGAAACCGCCCTTTTGTCAACGGGTTCTTGAACCCAACGACAATGCATATTATGTGCTGTGTGATAACGAATCCTCAGTCCTAACCATGTTTTGAGCAAAATCAGATTTAGAATTTTGTCTCCTATGTTGTCTTTTAGGTCAGAAAATGGAAGAATTTAGCAGAATTGAGATCATAATGCAGATTTTTGTGAACAAGGTAGAATTGTAGTCGGGGAAAGTTAGGCAGATTTGATTGGTTTGTGTTTTGGAGATGGTATGATGTAGTGAGATCTAAGAGGCGAAGCCCCTCGTGTCTTTAAAAGATCAGTGGGGTCCCTCTCGTGAATGGCTTTGCGTGTGTGCAGGCCCATGTTGACTAACTAGCTGCAAACTCTTATGAAATGAAGTATGCTTGTCGCATACTAGGAGAGTGAAGCCCCTATGTCTATAAACGACCAATGGGGTCCCTCCTTGAAGACCAGTGCGGTCTTGGCTACCTAGGAAACTGAGAGGCTTGATTAAAGCCGAGGACCAGTGAGGAGCCCTATGAACAAGGTTTGTGAGCCTTGCAAAACCTAGGAAGCTGAGAGGCTTGACTAAAGCCGAGGACCAGTGAGGTTTTATTTTGAAAGGCCAATTGGCGCCTTTCATGATTTGCAGTCTGGTATTGTGAAGGCAGTTGGAAATCTCACCCCTGGATGTTGTGAAATAATTGGGAGTTGTGCTTGGTGGAGCGTTGATGTTTGCGAAAGGTATAGAGGTTTGTTTCAGGTTTTAGGCATTTGGGTTCAAAAATTTAGTGCAGATGTTGTGGAGAGCATGAGATGTGCTAGAATTTCGAGTTTTTGGAAGTTAGTTGGGATAATGGAATTGCAATGTCGAGGCGGCGAGCTGATTATTATCAATTATTGTTATTACTTATCGCTTACTCTAAATCTGAATTGCTCAAAACTGGCATGAACTATTTTTCGTTACCACTTGTTTGCGCGTCTTAGGCCCACCTCTGGCAAAGAGGCACCTTACAGGGTAGGAAACGTTCGCATTTTCATTTACGCTCAACTACTTGTGTTTGCCACATGTCAACTTGTTTAAAATGCAAAGCGCTACGTGATGCGCGGTATGTGATTTGTGTGCAATTTTGCCAATGACATGCAAACTAATATGGTTACTTTTGAACTTTTTCTTTTGTTTTGGTTTATCCCCCAAAGCAGAGGTTTGATTTGTGCTGATTTAAGCTGGCTGATCACTCCTATTACGCAAGGGCAAAAGACCAATCTGCATACTGGTACACATTTCCACAACCGACAATGACTGGAATAGATGATGAACCTCTCAATACCGAGAAAAATCTTACAACTCCTGAATCTTCAAAAAGAAATGTCATTATTGCTCAAGACGATCTGATTCTTGAAATGGCTAAGGAACTACAGATGCTGAAAGATGAACTGGCTGCGGTAAAAGGGCAAACTCCTAAAAACACGCCGCTGCGTGGGCCCGATGCATCCCCCTCTCTGGGTCAAATGGGGCAATCTCTGAACTCAATTGATGGAGCCGCCAATATGAACGCACCTTTGAACACTCACAATTCTCTAAAAGCACCAGTCCACCAAAGCAACTTGCCACTTGCCCAAGCTCCACCTCCAAATAGCGCTCAATCTAGCCAAACAATTAACCGACCACCCATCTACCCATCACATCAACAATACCCATCATACACCCCGTACCCTGCCAATACTTATTATCAGACAAACACTCCATATCCATACCAAACCTCCACTTACCAAAATGAACCCATCCCGCAAGCTTATACTGAAAATCCATCCGCACCATTAGTCCAAGTGGCGGTATCTGGCGGGCAAGATGTTCCTGTTGTGCAAATTGATGATTACACCAATCCTCCTTATGTGAAGTTTCAAAATGGTATTAGAAGAGCCGAAAAAGCAGTCGATGGGGGTGAAGATTTGGAGAAAAAGGTACAAGGTTGGGTGATGAGTGCTCTTAGCAAAGCATCAAAAGGCAAGGACAAGGAAAGTCTAGAATATGAAGACTTGTGTGTTCATCCTGGGATTGAATACCCAGAAGGGTACAAAGTACCAAAGTTTGTTAAGTTTGATGGCAAAGGCAACCCCCGAGCCCATTTGAGAAGATACTGTGAAACCTTGGGAGTGGGGAAGAATGAAGAGCTCCGTATGAAATTATTCATTCATAGTCTTGAAGGCGAAGCTTTAGACTGGTACTCCGAGCAGGATCCCTCAAAATGGATTAATTGGAGGAGTATGGCTCACGACTTCATGGAGCGTTTTGGTTTCTACGCTGAAATACCATTAGATCGGTTGGCTATTGCAAGGTTTAAGAAGAAGACGACCGAGACTTTTAGGGAATACGCGGTACGTTGGAGGAGTGAGGCTGCCAAAGTTAAGCCTCCCATGAGTGAGGAAGAGTTTGTGGGACATTTCATCGAGACATTGGATGAATTCTACTATGATCGAATGGCATCCATGACTAACTCTACTTTTGCCAATCTAGTAAAAACGGGGGAGATGTATGAAGCTGGTTTGAAATCTGGTAGGATCACAAATTTGGCCGCTTTGCAAGCTGCAGGTAAGGCAATCCAGTCTGGGTCTGGTAATGGCTTTAATAAAAAGAAGAAAGAGGAAGTGGGAGCTGTTGTAGGGGACATCGAGCGTCGACCGACTGTAAAGTTGAATTTTGACAATCCGTCTGCTTTTCCCACCTACCAAAGCCCGTATTACCCAAATTACCCCACTCACTACCAGATGCCACCTGTTCCTTATCCGGTTTACAATGCACAAGCAAATTACTACCAACCTAGAGCACATGCACCTAATCAATACCCTCGTCAGCCAAATTTTCAAGCACCCCAAAATTACCAGCCTCGTCCTCCTGTTCGTCCCAATGTGCAAGGGTTTAATCAGAATTACGAAAGGAGAGCAACCAAAACCTATACTCCTATAGCCGAGTCATATGGCCAGCTTTTTGAGAGATTAAGGAATGCAGGAGTTGTGCAGCCTATCCCGGATAACACCCCAAACCCTCGTCCAAATTGGTATGATGCAAATAAGCACTGTGCCTATCACTCAGGAGCAGCCGGCCATGATATTGAGAGATGTTATACTTTCAAAGACAAGGTCGAGGCTCTAATCAAAGCAGGCACCATTCAACTCACCGGCACTCAACCAAATGTGCATGATAATCCTCTTCCCAATCATGGTAACAATGCAGTTAATATGATTTCTCTTGAGGAAGAGCCAAATCTGAAGGGCACCATAGTCTCTATTTATGATGTAAAGGTTGATAATATTGCTTCTAAGGTACCTAAGCAAGCACTAACTCTGTTGCCAAAGAATGAGGGAACTTTTGGCCTAGGTGGCAACCCCGCTGAAGGAAAGATGGAAAGGTTGAGTCTGAGAAGAAGCCGACTAGTGTCATGATACAGCCTCTTTTACCATTGAACCAGTCATTTGTCCAAGCACCAGAAATGGCCATGCAGAATTTGATTGAAGGTGTTGGCAGCCTATTCTTGAATGATGGATTGAAATGCAGTGCAACTATTGAAGATTTTGAAAAAGAGCCACATGTGCAGAATGCTGAACCAAGTGATGTGATGGCTAATTGGACTTGTGGTCCAAAAGAGACTTGATGAGTGAACTTGCTATTTTTGTTTTGGCATCACAGTCAGCTTGAGGCCCTGAACTGTGTTTTGCGCTTTGTTTATGTCTACGTCTTTCAAATAACTCTTTTAAATCCTGCATGTTTACTTTTATGTTGTATGCCTCCCTAAATTAGGTTTTGAATAAACAAATGCACTGCATTCCTACCTTATTATTTTGCTATTCTTTAATTATTTATGTGCTTTTGATTAATATACTTACTATTGTTTCAAATTAAAAATAACAAAACCTGCTTGAACTTGGCTTGTGGCCTATAACGAAACAACTGAACAATTTAAGGATGATGCATTGGAAAGTTACTCTTGCACTCTTTGGATATTACATTACCGTTAGAACTTCAAACTGGGGCAGCTTTATTTGCTGGCAATTGGAGCCGAAGCGTTTTATCTATGCAAATGGAAGACCTTTATTTGAGAAACCATTCAAGAAGATAAGTTGGAAGATGTTGAATGCGCAAAGAGAAGATTTGAATAGTTTACTTCAAACCGGGGAAATTGGTGTTGAGGAATCTCTTTCCTAACTAAGAAGAAGCAACGGGAAAATTTGCACCAAGTTGGCAATGTCATTATGGAGAGGAGCACTAATCCTGGCAGATGTTCGTGATCAAGTTTGGCCTAAGATAATCAGCGCAGATTTTGTCAAGAGATACTATGTCTGAAGCAACCGCAAGTTAGCATTGGTTTAGATGTAATCTTTGATGTAATGCGAACTACGCGTAACCTGATTCCCAAGGCTGGGATACGTAGGCAACTCATATAGAGTTCGGTTGCACTAGCACAGGAATCCCCTATTTCCTCTTTTATGTATATTTGAACTACTTCTGACCTGATTCCTGGAATGGCAACAGGATAAGTAGGCAATCCCCTTCGGATTCGGTCAAAATATTGTAACACTTTAGGCTTGTTTATCTTTTATGATGTAATTCCGAACTATGCATCTGGGCAGATGTGTATGTTTTCCAATTCGGATGCGGTTTCGTACTTAGATTGCCATACTTCCCAAAAAATCTTTATGTAAGTAGAACTACGCACAGTCTGATTCCCTTGGAGGGATACGTAGGCGCTCTTAACGGGCTCGACTCTATAATATTAAAATTTTCAGTCTCCCCTAAGGCAAGTAACTGGGGCAATTTTGCAAAGATAATTTGAAGATTTGAAAGATAGCAACTGGGGCAAATTTTGCAAGATGAATTGAAGATATGGAAGATGGAAACTGGGGCAAATTTTGCAAAAAGAGTTCGAAGGCATAAAGATTATAACTGGGGCAGATTTTGCAAGATTGGTATTACTTATCGAAGGATGAAGTGGCAGAGTTTTAAAGTACTCAAGATTAGCACAAGTCGCAAAGACGAAGGACGTTCAGTTTGTTTCAAGATATGTCATGAGTTTGAGTTAAAGCAGAAATTTTTAAATGCATTATAAATTTCGGTTGCATATCAATGATTATTTGTTTAATATTTTATCAAATTACTTTACTTTGCCTCTATCTTGAAATATTATACAACATTGAGTTCATAAGTCAAGTGTCTGAGTACAATTTGCAAGCCCAAGTCCAAAGAAGAACGAGGGAGCAGCGACAGCAAGTTCAAGATGAATCAGCACAAATCAAACGCCCCTACCCAAAACTAACAAATTTTTCTTTGAGAGCAGGAACATGAAAGCTCGCAATGAGAGGATCATTTGCACTATGGATGAACAATTTATTGAACGCGCATCCAAAAGTTGCCTTGCAGATTGCGTCGCATTGCCTTTTTCATAACTTAAAGCATTTTGCTTTGTCATGAGTTATTGCCGAACAGGCGGCATTTCTACCCCTATGACTTTCATTCCTAATAGGCGACAAAGCCAAGGCTTGTTTTGTGTTTTTAAAAAAAAAAACTAAGCCAAGTAGGGCATCGCTTTGTTTTAGTTGATAATCCGCACAAGGCCATCCTTGCCGGATTGTCTCGCCAATCGATTTTATCAATGGCTATCGTACTGACTACATTTCCGCACTACTTTGCTTTGCACTTGCTTTGAATTATGTCTTCGCACTCGCTTTAAAATTAACGCCTTGCTTTACTCTTTCAGGTTGACCATCGGCTACGAGGATTCCTTTTGTTGGACTATCTTGTCTATTGATTCGCCAAATGGCTCTTGCATTGCTCCACATTCCCGCACCGCTTTTCTTTGCGCTTGCTTTAAATTATTTGTCGCACTTGCTTTAAAATTGATGCCTTGCTTTATGTCTTTCAGGTTGACCACCAGGCGGGGCTTCTCTCTTGTTGGACTTTCAAGCCTGTTGATTCGCTAAATCGCTTTTGCGTTGCTTTACATTTCATGCTAAATTGCCTTGCACTCGCTTTCAATTATGCCTTTGCACTTGTTTTATATTTTGACTTGCTTTATTTTTAGCTTAACAGGTTAACAGGTCAGTCCCGAGACCCTCCTTGCTTCGTGCCGGACCGGTTCGCCAGCTGATTTGTTCGACAATCAACCCCAAGACCCTCCTTGCTGCGTGCCCGACCGGCTTGCCAGTTGATTTGTCAAGATATTCAAATTGCCTTGCACTTGCTTCAATTATAACTTTGCACTTGCTTTATATTATGAGCCGCTTTACTTTTAGCTTAACAAGTTAACAGGTCAGTCCCGAGACCCTCCTTGCTTCGTGCCGGACCGGTTCGCCAGCTGATTTGTTCGACAATCAACCCCAAGACCCTCCTTGCTGCGTGCCCGACCGGCTTGCCAGTTGATTTGTCAAGATATTCAAATTGCCTTGCACTTGCTTTCAATTATGCCTTTGCACTTGCTTTATATTATGAACCGCTTTACTTTTAGCTTAACAGGTCAGCCCCGAGACCCTCCTTGCTTCGTGCCGGACCGGTTCGCCAGCTGATTTGTTCGACAATCAACCCCAAGACCCTCCTTGCTGCGTGCCCGACCGGCTTGCCAGTTGATTTGTCAAGATATTCAAATTGCCTTGCACTTTCTTTCAATTATGCCTTTGCACTTGCTTTATATTATGAACCGCTTTACTTTTAGCTTAACAGATTAACATGTCAGCCCTGAGACCCTCCTTGCTTTGTGCCGGACCGGATCACGAGCTGATTTGTAGACAATCAATTCCAAGACCCTCCTTGCTGTGTGCCCGACCGGCTTGCCAGTTGATTTGTCAAGATTGTTGAAAATGCTTTGCATTATGCCTTCGCACTTGCTTTATTGCTTTGCCAGTTGATTGGAAGACAACTTATCAATGATATCGCAACCCTCACTTGCAAATCCGTATCATCAATATTTGATCATTCTTTACTTTTGATTATCAGGCTTTTATTAGCAGTTGCTCGCTTACCGTTTGTTAAGTCTTTACAGAATTTTGGCAATACCGCAACAGCATTTGGAGCATAACGTGGAACTTTTTCTTAGCAGTGAACTGGGACAATTGTTGATATGAGCTAGACTCGTCAACAAGGATCTGAAGAATCGCACTCGAACAAGCATGTTTTACCTAATCTATCATTTCAGATTAGGCGTCAGTTTTAATTCTTTCCTATTCGTGCGTCTTTTCTTATGTTAGTCGTGCGAGTCTTCATTTCTAAGTGTCGTTGAACTACATCTGGCCTGATTCTCTTTTAGCCCGAGATATGTAGGAAACTCAGAAATCGGAGTTCGGCCATACCCATAAGGCTCGCCTTTTGGTCCATGGAATCAGAAGTCCTTGGCTTTATCGTGACAAAATTGGCTTTCCCGTCAACTTCTTTACCCTGAAAACTCTTTCATCCTTTTCGGGTAAAGAGGGGCAGCTGTTGACACCCAATTTTGTCCCAAAATTCTAATTAGTGCCTAATTATTTAAATAAAAGATAAATTTTAAAATTTTAAAGTGAATTAGTGGAATTTGGAATGAAAGACTAAATTTTGCAAAAAAAAAAAAAAAAAAAAAAAAACATTGCTCAATTTCAGCTTACCCGTGCAACACCCCTATTTATTTAATTATCTTGAAAAGGGGTTAATTTCGCGCTAAAACCTAAATTCCAGCTATACAATAGAGAAAAACACACGCTGTTGAAATTTCGACCCGCGACCCATTGTTTCATTCCCCATTCTCAGAAAAGCTTCACCCGCGACCCATTCCCCTTCGCGACCCGTTTTCATTCAAGCGTGACCCGCGACAAAATCCAACAGGTTGTCTTCTCCGTACAGATCTTTGCTGGACGAGTGATGTTATTCCAGCTGTAGTCTTGGCATTTTCTCACTTATTTTCTCCCCAACGAATCTCTAATCTCGTCCGCACATTTTGAATTCGAGCCATTCCGAGCCGTTGATCCCTTCTCCTTAGAGATAAGGACGAGAGGGGCTCTGATTTGACCCTCTCACCCTTATCTCATGAGGGGAAGGATCAAAAAGGGAGGGGGTAATTTCGATTTTTCTTCAACAAGGTAAACCCTAAGCTTCTACTATATATTGAGAATTTTGGTAGGGTTTTAAGGGAGGAGACATTTTTAAGAAACGGCACTAAGGGAAATATAACACAAAATTTTGTTTAGTCTCTGATGGACTTTTATATACAGTGGATATAGTTTTGTTTCTGGTTTTGATTTCTAGAGTTGATATCCCTGTTTTCGTGTCGTCGTTTCGCTCATTCGAGTCATCGAGTCGTTTCGAGCTGTGTCGCTTCAGTTTAAACCCATTCACTGCTCGCAAAAATGTAAGAGCTTAACCTCGACTCATTTTTATTGTTCTTTTATCCTTTTCTTTTATCTGTCGTTGTTTGAAACTGAAGGTATAAATGTTTGTTTTAGGTAAGCTTAATTATTAGAATAACCAATGCTAAGCTCAGTTTCTGTTTTAGTGTGTCCGCAATGGTTTCTTTGCATTAATATCATCCTATTTTAGTCACATTCAGCATGCTCTAGGGTATTTCTTTAGTTCTTGATTTGTATGCTCAAATTCCTTATGAACCCTTTCATTCCTCCTTTGGACTGCTCTGTTTAAGTTTCTTCAGGACTGATTTTGTAAAGTAAATAGAACTAGTTGTGGCTTTCATGTTGATCCTGTGAGGATGTAGAGAGTAAGGGAGGCAGATGATGCTTCTGGTCCGTGAATGAGAGTGCTGTGTGCAGTTGTTAAGGAGGTCTGTTTGTTTGTGAGTGCAGAAGGATATGCAGGGTGTTTGCGTGTGTGTTTGAAGTGGTTTTTCTCCAGTTGTTTAGGGTCCAGTAGCAGGGGTTCAGGGCTGAGGTTGTGCAAGTCTGGGAGTTCCAGGTAGTGGGAGGTAGTTCTTGTTTCAATTTGGATAAGGGCTGTACCAGGTTTTCCTGGAGTTGATATTGGAATGAGTATAGGCTCTGTTGGATTGCAGGTTCTGGAGAAATTCTTGGTTCTGTTTGTCAAGGGTGTTAGAGGTCTGTGAGAGGGAGAGTAGGAGTGGCTGGGTCTGTTCAGTTGAGAATGGAGGATGCTGTTAGTAGTAGAGAAGGGAGGGAATAGTTCAGGCAGTAGAAGTTCTGTGTTCAGGTGTAGGTGCAGGGGTAGGCAAGGATGTGCAGGAGAGTGTTGAATTGGTGAAAGGCTTTGGAGAGTTTATCAAAAGGTGTGCTGATGTTCTGATGGAGGTTAATTGTTTCAGGAGTCTGTGTAGTTGTCTCTTAAAGTAGAAGCAAGAATTTGATAGAGTTGAGTTCTGTGAAGAGTTGAAAGAGTTGTTTCAGATTCATCAGCCTGCATTCAAGTCTGGAATGAATTTAGTTGTAGTCCTAGGATGCTATGAGGTAGTTTATGTGAGAGAAGGAGGTCTGTCGTGTGTTTTGGTTCAAAATGTGTCAAATTTTATGCATGAGCTAAGTATTCAAAGAGGATAACATAAGTGTCGCCTGAGCATTTTGTCTAAGTGTGAAAAAATATAAAATGCACCTAATTTGTTTGTCAAGTGCGTAAATACATTTCAGCTTTACTATTAGTACATCAGTTACAAAGCTTTCAAGTTGCTAAAATCTCACCCCTTTCATACTCACTAGCTGTTATTCCCATATCTACTTTAGTTCTTGAAATTTAATCAACACATTAAACGCTTCCCTGTGGGTTTGACTATTCATGATATTCTTTGTTCTATAGTTGAAATGGATGATAAGCTACTCATTTGTTTGCTATTTTATTCTCTTTTTGTTTCTATGCATGTGTAATTATGTGTTTAGCCTGTACTAATTTCTATCTCCCTATATCTTTGGCATGTAATACTTGGGATGAGTTGCTAAACTCACAAATTGGGATGGCCCGCATTGGGAAGTCATTCGATCCGCTCCACATTTTCGGGACTTGATATCCCCGAAAATGTAAAAGAAAGAAAAATGAAAATCACAAAGTCCAAGGCTCAATGATTGAGTTTGCGCTTCCGGGTTCTATTTTCTAAACTCCATCCTTCCCCGCTCCCTTAGAAAATGCATGTTGTATAGGATTTCCCCATAGACCGGATTAGTAGCCCGGTAGGATAGAAATGACACTTGAATCGTGAATAACTATTGTAAATCACTTAAATTGTTTTTATATGAATGCTTTGTATCATTTCTTTGCGAATCGCCAATTTATTTATGGATGTTGAGAATCATTTGTCAATTAATGAGTGCAAATAAAATTCGATTAAAATCGTACCTTCGTCATAATTTGCATTTGAATTATTTATTTATTGATTATATTAATATTCAATTATTTATTTAGTTAATTAATTAAATTTTAATCCATTATTTATTTATTTACTTAATCTAATTTATTTAATTTCAATTAATCATTTATTTATTTAATCAATTGAATATTTATTGATTTAATTAATTAATCAATTATTATTCATTTACTCCCTTATTTAATTAAAATTGATAAGTATTTATTTATTTAATTAATTAATTTATTTACTTAGTTATTTATCTATTTATTCAATCAATCAATTAATCCTTTATTATTATCCAATTATTTATCTAGTTTGTTTTATTTAATTATCTAACTTCATTTAACCTTTACTTATCCTTTTAATTAATTAATTGATCGTTATTTCATTATCCATTTAATTAATCTTAAATTGAATCATTTATTTATCTAAGTATCGATATAATTAAAATCTTATCTTATTTATATTATTCATATTATCCTTGTATAAAATTAGCTTTATATATTTATTATCCTTAACAAATTCGTGAAAACCGCCGGATTAACCGCATTTAGCGGATTTTCGAAAGTGCTCCCGCAAGGGACCTTCTTTCGAATTTAACAGAACCACTTACCTAGAATCTCTGATTTTAATTTAATTTTATTTAATTAAAGAATAAATTGCACTCATTAGTTAACTTAGGTTCCTAATAATCCTTAAATTAGGTGGCGACTCCAAAGAAAACCCTTTGGAGTCCCATATTGTTGAACATTATACCCGAAACCTATCTTTTCTTAAAAGAAAGGGTAATTTTTGGGGTTCAACAGTATGTAGCTCTCAATGTTGCCCAAAGTCAAGAACTCCTTACAAAAATTAAGTAATAAACTATTTATAATGTTTCCAAACCCTTGGTAATAAGTTAGACCCATAGCTAGAAGGAATAGGGAGTAAAATCGCGCACAAGGGGCGCTACAACGGGCGCCCCGCGCCCCGAAAAGCGTGCAAACGACCAGAACACGCCTCCAGGCTTCGTGCCTTAGGCCTGCGACGCGCCATGCAGCGCGCCAGCCTCCTCGCGCCATAGGCTGCGCGGCGCGGAGGCTGCAGCGCTAGGCTAAAACTTGCTCTTTTCCGCTCCAAAACTCGGCTCGTGTCGTGCCTTTGTGTGCTCAATCCAATCTTCAAACATCCTTCAACCAATTCATGCTCAATCAAGCTTCGAAACGCTCCAAATGTATCGCGTAACGACCTACACACGCACAACACAACATTAGTGTAAAATCACATTCACAAGCTACCAAACAAGTGCAAAACAAGCTCAAATGTGCGGAATTATTAAGGAAAAGTAGGCATAAAATGCCGAACATCACCACCCCACACTTGAACCCTTGCTCGCCCTCGAGCAAGTCACAACTAACTCCCCAACCTAGGTAAAACAGGTCTGCCTATGACTATGGTTGATACCGACCATTGAACCAATGCGCACATGACTACCATGGATCCACAACATGCCAACAATTTACCAAACTCAAAAATATGAGAACAACCACCCCAAAATAGCTCAAATGCACAAACTCAACTCAATGCAACCATGCTCCCACAAAATTACACCTATCTACTCAGTCAAAAGCCATCAACTTTACCTACTTCATGCAAACCACGTGCCCTCACCAATATGAAAGAGAGTGCCCCCCCAAAGATCACACACAAAAACAAATATCATGAATAGAACGGGGGCAATAGCAAATGAAATCACTCACTCTCATGAAAGGCTCACATGTCACACACAACGTACCATAGGCTTGCCCGTAGTGTAGGACTCCACTAATGTAGGCTCACTCCAATCGGGATTAACTAGGACTTTAGAAAGGTCGTAATGTAGGCTAAGGTGCGGGTAGGATACATTTGGGTAATAGTGACTACCTCCCTAAGCACTTTTAATACATCACACTTAATTTCAAGCACAAGTCTCAATAAACCACCCAATCACAAGTATCACACATACACCTTCTCAATAAGTAGCATATTTAATTTCAAGCACACACTAGCAAGGAATGGACATCTTTCTCTCTTTTTTTTTTCCTTTTCCACAATTTTTTCTTTTCAACTTTGCTATTTTTTTTCTTTTTTTTTCTCATTTTTTTTCAATTTCATCAACTTCCAACCTTGCCAATGTTTTTCACTACTCCACAAGTTTCACAAATATTCCCCTTCATTAGCTCCACTCAAAAGTCTCCCAACATCCAACCACAACTCCAATCATCTACACAATATTAATAAAGTGCTTAAGGAGTAAGGGCCAAAAGAGTCAATTAAGAATAAATGGGTAGGCTCGGGGTGTGGGTGCCAACAAAAAGGGTCAATTCAAATCACAACAACAATCTTCCAAGGTATATATGTAAGGGTAGGCTAACAAAAGAAGGCCTTGTATCATTTCCCGACTAGAGCACACCTAGGATTTCGCTTTGCACACACACGGGGCAAGTTCTAGACATTAATATGCAACATGGAGCAACAAAAATATGCCTCACAACACACATTGCACGTAATCCACACAAAAAGGCTCCATCAACAACTCTCAACTAAGCTTCTAGAATGCAACTTGTGGAAATTTAAGCACTCATGCACAAAAGTTAGCAATCAAGTCAAGCAAGCGGACTCAAGCATCTCAAGGGGGTTGTTCCATTTTTTTCTCTTTTTTCTAGGCATGCATCAAATTAAAACCAAGGACACCACAAATAGCACATGCAATCAAGTCCAAGTCCACCGGTATCAAACAAATCAAAGGCACCTAGCATTCCACCTAGTTCCTACGCCTAGGGTCATCTAAAACTAACTATCCTAATCCTAAAAAAAATAAAAACTACCCGGTTCAAAGGTCACCCCGTGGAAAAGAACCGTGGCCAAAAGAAAAACCACGGGACGGATGGCATGTACCACTAATAAAACTAAAAGGAAAATCTTTTTGGAATTTTTCATTGGTTTTCTAATTTTTTTTTCATTTTTCATATATTAAAGCAAGAAATAAATCAAAACAAAGTCAAGTGACAAAAATAAAAATCCTAAGGTACATGCATCCTAAACCTCAAAAAAAATAAAAACTAGATAAAGGGCAGTACCCCACCCCACACTTTAACTAAGCAATGTCCCAGTGCGACAAAGAAGTAAGTGCAAAAGTAAGAGTACAAGAAAACTGCCCTGAAATCCGGTGGTACGCAGGAGTGCGGACCTAGGCCTCCGCCTCATGATCAGTCTCATACTCGCTATCCGGATCATTGGCCACAACATCTGAGTCAGTGTTCTCATCCTCCCGCGGATCCACCGTTCTCTCTTCAACCTCGCCCAGCAGGACCTTCGCGGTCTCCGTCAGTGGGACCTTGCGGTCAATAGCAGTCATATCAACGCCCGACTGACGGGCCATAGCCTCCATCATCAAGTACTGACGCGCGGCCAAGGTGGCACTTGTCTCCCGCCACTCATCCGCCGTCAGCTTCACCGGTGCGGTGGTGATCACCCCCTTGACCGAAGCAATGTCAAAAGGCCTCCCGAAATCAAGGACAATGCGATCCCCAACCTCATCTGCGGGGACGCCCGCCTTCTCTAAGTACCGGGTCAAGAGGTTCCCAAAATACAACCTACTACAATGTTTTTCTAGCCTTTCCGCTTTCATCACCCTCAACATGTAGTATCCAATGTTCACCGGCCTCCCGGTCATGAAAAAGTACACCATGCACGCCCGAGTCTTAGTGACCTCGGAGTAATGGGAACATGGTAGAATCCGTGCATTAATGAACCGCATCCATACACGCGCCGGCTTGAGAAACTGGGAGAACTGCATAAACTTGTGTCTCTCAGTCGCTCCTCGCCCCCACTTATGCGTGGAGCCTTCACCACACAAGGTCTCCCGCAAGGCCGTGTAGTCCGGTTTCTTGATGTAATTTCTCAACTCATCATAGTCGGGGTCAGCTACCCCCAAGAAGGCATTCAATGCCGATGGATCTAATTTCACCTTCACTCCCCTCACCGTCACCAAGTCATCATCTCTCCACGCCTCATCGGGCTCCTAGTTAGCATAAAGTTCTTGGACCATGTCCAAGTTGGCAGGCCCCGGACTCTCAAACACTGAGTCCCACTTGAGTGCAATGATCTGCTCAGCCACATCTCTAAACTTTTGAAGCACCGCCCGTTTATCAATGGCTTGCTCGGGTATGTACCCCGCAAGCCGCACATTTTTGTACCATGTTTGGCACTCCCCCTTCTTCACACAAGAGAGGCCATACTGGGTCTTGCCTCCGGGACGTGGTATCGGCACCGCGTCCTTTGAAATTTTTGCCTTTGCCTTTGCCTTGGGCTTGGCCGGTGCCTTGCCTTTTTGAGTCGTGGAAGAAGGCCCGGCTTGAGATGATGCTCTCCTCGGACCCGCAGTGGACGAGGAACTAGCTTTATGCAGGGTAGCAACCATGGTACCTACACAAACACAAGATCAATGTGAGATATATAGCTAAGTACCAATTATACAATTCAAGCTCAAGGGTACCACCCCACACTTATCACACACTCAATGTGTCAATCACTCAATTCAATGGCACGAGCAACCCCACACTTGAACAAAACTAGCCTTGGCAAAATATGCCACATTTTGAATTTTTAAAATCAAGCTAGTGTGGGTGCATCATGATCAATTCTAGTGTGTATGCAACACCTAATGTTCATAGTAAGCCTAAGGAATGCATTGCTACTCAAGAATTCACAATGTCATTGATATTTCATCTTTGAGGCTTTTTCACAAACACCTAGTGTGCACAACTTTGAACTAGCAATTTCAATGGAATTTGTAATGTATCAACCCTCCCAAATTGTTGGGAGATCTCTTTTTACAAGTCACAAGTTCTATACTAAGCATTCTAGACAGTTAAGCACATCAAGATTGAATTTCTATGAACAAGCTTGTAACTAGCTAAGAGAATCACCCATGAGCAATAATGAAGACAACTTACATGTTATTGAGAAGGAAGAGTAGTAATGTACTTACTTGATGGTGTTAGAAGTGATTGCACAAGATTTGGGATGAGTTCAATTGTTGCTAGTGAATTAGTGTGTGATTGGAGAGAATTTGGAGTGAAGTAATGAAGAAAATAATGTTAGGAATCGGGGTTATAGGGGTGGGGAATTAAAAAATTTCGGGTCAAACCCGTTGACCCGTTTTTAACCCAAGAATTTTGGCCTTGCGCGTTTGCTCCGCGCCGCAGCCTCACAGCGCGCACAATTTTTCAACTTCTGCCAAGCCTAGCGCGGTGGGAGGCACGGGGCGCTCCCAACCGCGCTTGGCTACTTTGCCTCAGCATTTTTCTCGCGCTTTGGGAGGCGCGGGGCGCTCCCGAACGCGCCCGAGCACGTTTTTTCGCACCGATTTTCGATTCTAAGTGCAAACCCAAGCGTGGGACATGTCTCGAGACGTCCCATACCCCTCAACGCATGCATGACACCGTGTTTAGTTCACCCGAATCCTGCAAAAATGACACACAAAAACAACAACTACGTGACACTATAAAATGAAAAAAAAATCCTAAACTATTACAAGTACAAACTCGGGTTGCCTCCCGAGAAGCGCCTTATTTAACGTCGTGGCACGACGGGTATGAATCAAGGGTCCCTCAAAGTAATTGAAGTGCGGTGATTCACCGCACCTCTCCAATAATGTTTCACCCTTTGACCATTAACCAAAAATGTGTTCTCAGACTCTGGGGCTCTCAATTCAACCGCTCCATGTGCGGTAACACGAACAGCTTCAAAAGGCCCCGACCATCTCGACTTCAACTTGCCCGGAAACAATTTCAACCTCGAGTTGAACAACAATACAAGCTGCCCGGGCTCAAAAGAGCGACGCTCAATGTGCTTATCATGCCATTTCTTGGTCCGCTCCTTATATAACTTCGCATTTTCATACGCATGGAAACGGAACTCTTCAAGTTCATGCAATTGGAGCAACCTCTTCTCACCCGCCAAAGCCATATCAAGGTTGAGCTTTTGAATTGCCCAATACGCCTTATGCTCTAATCCAACCGGCAAGTGACACGCCTTACCATAAACAAGCCTATATGGGGAGGTTCCAATAGGTGTTTTGAAAGCAGTTCGGTAGGCCCAAAGAGCATCATCTAACTTCATAGCCCAATCCTTCCTCGAGGCATTCACCGTCTTCTCAAGGATTTGCTTGATCTCTCTGTTAGACACTTCCACTTGGCCACTAGTTTGGGGATGATAAGCAGTAGCCACCTTGTGGCGAACCCCATACTTAGCCAATAACTTATTGAACAACCGGTTACAAAAATGCGTACCTTCATCACTAATAATAGCCCGCGGTGTCCCAAAACGAGTGAAAATATTCTTCTTCACGAACTTCACCACCACACTCGCATCATTTGTAGGAAGTGAAATGGCCTCCACCCATTTAGATATATAATCAACTGCTACAAGGATGTATTTATTGCCCATAGAAGGTGGGAATGGACCCATGAAATCAATACCCCAACAATCAAACAGCTCAATCTCCAAGATATTGTTCAAAGGCATCTCGTGACGCCTAGTAATGGTACCCGTTCTTTGGCAACGATCACATTGCTTCACTAATGCATGAGCATCTTTAAATAAAATAGGCCAAAAGAAACCAGATTGAAGTACCTTTGCAGCTGTTCGATCTCCACCAAGGTGGCCACCATAAGGAGAGGAATGGCAGCTCTGTAGAATCGGCTCTACTTCTTCCCTTGGAACACACCTCCTAGCTAGTTGATCAACTCCTATCTTGTACAAATAGGGCTCATCCCACACATAAAATCTGCTCTCATGAAGGAGTTTACGCTTCTGCTCGGCAGTTGCCCCAGAGGGATACACATTACTCACAAGAAAATTTACCATGTCAGCATACCATGGCGCTTCAGCTTCATCTAGAGCAAAAAGTTGCTCATCAGGAAATACCTCTTTAATCTCAGGCCCCTCATCTACATGATCTCTATTCTCCAGCCTTGACAAATGATCAGCTACTTGATTCTCAGTCCCCTTGCGATCTCGAATTTCAACATCAAACTCTTGCAATAGGAGAACCCATCTAATAAGTCTCGGCTTGGAGTCCTTCTTTTCAAGCAAATACCGGATTGCGGCATGATCAGTGTAGACGACAACACGAGTGCCAACCAAATAAGATCTGAATTTATCAAAAGCATAAACCACGGCTAGCAACTCCTTCTCAGTGGTAGTATAATTAGACTGGGCTGCATCAAGTGTCTTACTTGCATAATAGATGGAGTGAAAAATTCTTCCAATTCTTTGGCCTAGAACAGCCCCAATAGCATTATCACTCGCATCACACATCAATTCAAATGGCAAAGACCAGTCAGGAGCAATGATGATTGGTGCGGTCACCAACCTCTTCTTCAACTCTTCAAACGCCTTAATACAAGCATCATCAAACAAAAATTTCACATCCTTCTCCAACAATTTGCACAAGGGAGTGGAAATTTTGGAGAAGTCCTTTATGAAGCGCCTATAGAACCCTGCATGTCCCAAGAAACTGCGCACCCCTTTAACAGATATAGGTGGTGGTAATTTCTCAATAGCCTCTATCTTCGCCTTGTCAACCTCAATCCCTTGCTTTGACACCTTGTGCCCAAGTACTATGCCTTCTTGAACCATAAAGTGACATTTTTCCCAATTCAGCACCAGATTTGTTTCTTCACAACGGCTCAGCACAACATCAAGATTCTTCAAGCATTCATCAAACGAGTCACCAACCACTGAGAAATCATCCATAAACACCTCCACAAATTTTTCCACCATATCGGTGAAAATAGCCATCATGCACCGCTGAAAAGTCCCCGGGGCATTACACAACCCAAACGGCATCCTCCTAAATGCATAGGTGCCATATGGACAAGTAAAAGTGGTCTTCTCTTGGCCTTCAGGGGCTATCACAATTTGATTGTAGCCCGAATAACCATCCAAGAAACAATAATACTCATGGCCTGCAAGTCTATCCAACATCTGATCAATAAAAGGGAGTGGGAAGTGATCTTTCCTGGTGGCTTTGTTGAGCTTCCTATAATCAATGCAAATTCGCCACCCAGTAACAGTTCTTGTAGGAATCAACTCATTGTTCTCATTCTTCACCACTGTCATGCCCCCCTTCTTAGGAACACATTGCACTGGACTCACCCACTTGCTGTCAGAGATAGGAAAAATAATACCAGCATCCAGCCACTTGATAACTTCTTTCTTCACCACCTCCTTCATGATTGGATTTAGCCTCCTCTGCTGCTCTATGGATGGCTTATGATCTTCTTCCAAGAGAATTTTATGCATGCAGAAAGAAGGACTAATCCCTCTAATATCAGCAATAGTCCAGCCAATAGCTCTCTTGCGCTCTCGCAATACCCGCAACACCTTCTCAACCTGCACATCAGACAACAAAGAAGAAAGGATCACGGGCAAAGTATTACCTTCACCCAAATAAGCATAACGTAAATGTGCGGGTAAAGGTTTGAGCTCAAGATTAGGAGCTTTCTCAATAGACGGTTTAGCAGGAGCTAAGGTCAACGGTCTATCAAGCTCCTCAAATTTCTTCCACCCTAGGATGAATCTACTCTGCATATTAAGAACCTCCACATATTCTTCAGTATCTTCATCCTTCAGGATATCATCATCATCACATAAGAGTGCCCTTTCCAAAGAATCAACATTAGAAGCCAAGAATTGCCTCTCATCAGCAGTCAACTCATCATCTATCACTTTTATCATGGACAACTCTTCATAATGAGAAGGAAGCTGGGTAGCTCTGAACACATTAAACACAGCTTCTTCCCCATTTACCTTCATGATCATCTTACCAGCTCTGACTCTAATAACAGCATCAGCAGGACAGCAGTAGCCAAAAATCCTCTTCCCAAGATGAGAGGAACCTCAGGATCAGCTTCATAATCAAGAATAATAAAATCAACGGGTAATATGAACTGACCCACTTGAACAAGCACATCCTCAATAATCCCCTCGGGGCATGTCAAAGATCTATCAGCCAGCTGCAAAGTCACAGTAGTGGGTCGTGGCTCACCCAAGCCCAGCTTCCTAAAAACTGAAGAAGGCATCAAATTCACACTAGCACCCAAATCACATAAAGCACGACCAACCTCATGTTCCCCAATTTTCAAAGGGATGGTAAAACTGCCAGGGTCCTTCAATTTCTGCGGAAGCTTGCTTCTAACTCTCGAACTGCACTCCTCAGTAAGTGCAACTGTCTCAAACTCAGTCAATCTTCTCTTGTTAGCAACAATATCCTTGATGTATTTAGCATATTTGGGAACATCCCGCAAAAGCTCCACCAAAGGAATATTTACCTGAATTTGACTCAAGATCTCCAAAAATTTCTTGCATGCTGCATCAACTTTCTGCTTCTGAAGTCTCTGCGGGAAAGGTGGTGGTGGTCTCACAATAGCAGACTCGGGCTGCTTTTCAATTATTTTTTCTGCTTCTTTCTCCACCTCCCTATCAGCATTTGGCTCTAACTCACCAACAGGCTTCCTTGGCTTTGGGGGAACTTCTTCCAAAGCTCTTCCATTCCTCAAAGTAACTGCTTGCACAAATTCTCTAGGATTCTTCTCTGTATCGCTCGGTAAAGCACCCCGAGGTCTATTGTTTTGTGCTTCAGCTAGCTGCCCCAATTGCCTCTCAAGATCTTTCTGCGCATTGCTCAAATCTTTAATTGTCTGTGCCTGAGATGCTGACTCATCCATGAGCTTTTGCTGCCCTGCAAGAATTTTCTTAAGCATATCCTCAACTGAACTAGACTGCTGTGGCTGACTCTGCGACTGTGACCCCTGCTGTGGTGCATTTTGGGTCCTCTCATTGCCTTGAGGCTGCTCACGACTATCCCTCCAAGAAAAATTTGGGTGACTGCGCCAACCCGTGTTGTAGCTGTTACCATATTGATTGCGATTCTGGCCCTGTGATCTGTTCTGATTACCCACATAGTATACTGACTCTGGATTAGATGGACAGACATCAGTAGCATGATCCTCTCCACAAACCTCACAAAAAGTCTGAATTTGTTGCACTGGAGCTGCTGGTTGTTGAGTCTGCGATAAAGTTAGCTTGCTGATTTGATTGGAAATAGCATCCATTTTCGCCCTTAGCTCTGAAACTGCATCCAATTGAAGTACCCCAGCAGATTTCTGCGTAATAGCTCTACCAACACCCTGCCAATCAGGATTGCTCTGCGAAAACTTGTCAAGTAACTCATAAATTTGATCAAAGTTTAAAGCTAGTACTTGACCTCCAGCAGCAGCATCTACCACAATCTTCGTGTGTGCATTCAACCCCTCAACAAAAGTGTGTGCAATAACTTCATTGGATTGGTTGTGGTGTGGACAATCTCTCAATAGAGCCTTAAATCTCTCCCAGGCTGAGTACAAAGATTCTCCATCTAACTGTCTGAATGACATGATTTCACTCCTCAGCCGGGCTGTCTTAGCAGACGGATAAAATTTAGCCAAGAATTTCTTAGCCAAGTCCTCCCAAGTAGTGATGGACCCAGGCTTCTCAGCCTTTAACCACTTCCTTGCTGTCCCTATCAATGAAAATGGGAACAAGGTCAAACGAACATAATCAGTAGGCACACCAGTTGGTGTATAAGTATCACTGATCTCCAGAAAGTTTTGAATGTGTTGCTGTGGATCCTCATGAAGTAATCCAGCATATTGCCCCGTCACATGCAGCAACTGAATCATGCCGGGCTTGATCTCAAAGTTTCCAGTAATAGCAGGCTTCACAATACTAGACTCCACCCCTTTCAGACTAGGGAGAGCCACATCTCGCACTGCTATTGCTTGTTCTTCTGCCATTTCAATAGGTAAAGAAGCAGGTACGATTGCTAGTGCTTCTCGATCTCTTGCTTCCTTTCTTAACCTCCTCAAGGTTCGTTCAGGCTCGGGATCAAAAGGTGCGAGTGGTTCGTCCTTCTTATTCCTTTGCATGCAAAAACCTGTAGCCTAAAATAGCACAAGACACTCAACAAAAATTAAACCTGAATAGAAATTAAGTAATCGTTCAAAAAGAAATTAGTCCGTAATAGTCCCCGGCAACGGCGCCAAAAACTTGTTGCTCCCAAATGCACACGCAAGTATACGCGGCCGCCAAGTAATAAAGTGATAAAGTCGAGTGTCGATCCCACGAGGACTGTGCAGACTAATACTTAGTAAACAATTTCTATCAAACTATCCAGGGGTCTTGTTCTTTAATGGTGAGAGTTTTTGTAACCAAAAAGCAGTAATTAAAATGCTAGATGTGTAGTCAAACAATGGTGCAAACTTTGGGTGTTATCAATATTAAGAGGACGGTCCAGGGTCAGAGTTACGAACAATCCAGTTGATGTATTCAATTGATTCCACTTCTTAAATCCCGGGTTACTAACTGACAGAGTAATTGTAATTATGAAAACCTTTCAGTTATTCACAACCTATGCAAGCTACTTCAATCCCTATATGTCTATGGGTTAAATCACATGCACGCATTAACGATCTCTGTAATGAGTTAAACTAGGCAAGCAAGTATATGTCTATCCTACTCGCGAATTGGTTTCCCGATGCCCGGGTTCACAAACTAGTCCTATTCTTTCTTATTACGTAATTAGATTCTCTCTTTCGAGTTCAACCCAAAAACCATAGATGATGTATAATTATCGAGCTCTTAACAATTATACAAGTGAAATCAAGAAAGAATAAGTAACCCGTTATGGGATTCAATCAATGGGAATCAATCTTCAACAGTCAACTTTCATGTAAAACTCTAACCCCAGAACGTAAGGAAATTAGCCACACATATTCATAATCACAAGGCAAAGATTCGATGTAATAATGAATTAATTGATGAAATAGATGAAAGATTAAGAATCACCCTTGTTTAATGGAGTATGTAGCTCTCAATGTTGCCCAAAGTCAAGAACTCCTTACAAAAATTAAGTAATAAACTATTTATAATGTTTCCAAACCCTTGGTAATAAGTTAGACCCATAACTAGAAGGAATAGGGAGTAAAATCGCGCACAAGGGGCGCTACAACGGGCGCCCCGCGCCCCGAAAAGCGTGCAAACGACTAGAACACGCCTCCAGGCTTCGTGCCTTAGGCCTGCGACGCGCCATGCAGCGCGCCAGCCTCCTCGCGCCATAGGCTGCGCGGCGCGGAGGCTGCAGCGCTAGGCTAAAACTTGCTCTTTTCCGCTCCAAAACTCGGCTCGTGTCGTGCCTTTGTGTGCTCAATCCAATCTTCAAACATCCTTCAACCAATTCATGCTCAATCAAGCTTCGAAACGCTCCAAATGTATCGCGTAACGACCTACACACGCACAACACAACATTAGTGTAAAATCACATTCACAAGCTACCAAACAAGTGCAAAACAAGCTCAAATGTGCGGAATTATTAAGGAAAAATAGGCATAAAATGCCGAACATCACTAAACTTAGCAACCCCCTAAAATAGGGAAATGACTAAACTTACTAAACAAATATTCGTGAACATGCAACATTGTACAAACAACAAAGTTACACGACAACTTAAATATATATATGAACACAAGATTATGCGAGAAGTAATAGATACTATATTGGTTGATGATATAAATCTACACTATGCTTTGATGATTAGGAGAATTTTCTTGGCAATACCTACTTCAGCTAGGAGATGGTAAGAAGATAAGATTTTGGCATGATGCTTGGAATTAGTCGAGATGCGTGCAAGCTGGCCCGAACACCACTGTTATCAAGAGAAAGATTTTGGCATGTCATTCTCCTCGCAAAACAACAACTTCATGGATTTTTTTGCTTCGGCTTCCGGTCAGGAATTTTGATTTTCAAAGGAATTACAATGATTGTGAATTGGATAGAGTATGATTAATGCTACAAGAGTTAGGAACTCTATCTCTTCGTGCTAACAAACAAGACTGCCTACGCTGAAAGGGGTCGAAAGAAGGAGTTCGTTTTCTCTGTGTAATCATGTTATTCCATCTCTCAGGGTACATCTATCCCACATTTTTCTTGGCCTTGGAAACAAATTTGGAGAAGTTGCGCACCATACAAAGTTCAATGCTTCATTTAGATGGTGCCATAAAATGCTTGCTGAGTGCTGACATTTTGGATTCAGATTGTAATGGTGCTGAGTGCTGACATTTTGCAGAGGATGCAAATTGAAGGAGATCTTATATTGCTTCATTATTCTACTTAAGAGTCATTGTGAAGCTGGTTTCACAAATACTAACAGGTATTCTGAATTCGTATTAAGGTATTTGGGCACTGTTGATCTAAACAAGACCAGCAACTTATCCAATATATCTACAAGTGATGTGTGTGTTGAAGATTCTCTTGTAATTACCTTACAAGTGAGCTAACCGTGTAATTATTATTTATAGCGTCGATGCATGTCACTTAAACTCAATGTCTGTATAGAAAAGCTCGGCTTACTAGTAGGTGCCTTTTTTCGCCTTTTAACCTCATCTCTCCCCTCTTTCGGAGAAAATAGTAGCCCTCTTAGTATTTGCTCCTACCTAATTTGAATAGGTGGAGGATATTCACCATCACTTGTCATCAGTGCTTCGCAGCTACATTTATTCTTTTTTGAAATATTACTAATTAAATAGAGTCATTTCAAATAGTAGAAGTCTCACTTAGCATACTAAGGTTTTCAAGCACAACCAAATTATTACAAACATGAAATTATTCTGACAAAAAGAAGTCCCTATCCTATATGCTGAACCAACTATATTTATTGATTCAACTATGTTGAATTACAATTAATAAAATAAATCCAACTGTAAATTCGAGTATGTATCTTTGGATGCTCAATTTTTACACCAAAGTTCTCAGCCAAAATGACTAAATAAAACAAGTTTCCAAAACCATGTTCTATTTTTAGTTGATTCTATTTTTGGTTAGGAGGGTTTAGGGTTTATAGCGACATCATGTGAATGTGACAATATTACCATTAAAACAAACTTTAGCTGCTAAATTTAACTGGAACTGTTAAGGAAAAAAAACAAGAATATCTCATAGTCCTCTGATTAATCCCAAAAATGGTACAGGCATAGGCCAATTACTTGCATTTGAATAGGGTAAGAGGACAGAAAATCTGTTAAATGTTCAGTTTAGAGATTCTCAGCAACTCAGTAAACCCCTTAGTTATTACCTTCTTCGTCTTGAAAGCTAAGATTCAACGATTGCAACTTGAAGCCTGATCCTTGTATGGTCTCAATCAAACTAGAAGCGACCCCTGTAGCTTGTATTGTTGTTTGCTTTGTTAACTACACCGAAAGATCAAGTAGGTTTGATGATATTAGATATGAACCAAGAAATATGCAACAAAGTTTCACCAGCCGTGATGCTGTTCTTATTTCCTTCTGTAGTGGAAGTTCAGAAAGAACATCAATCTCCGTTAACATGTTATACGACTAGATCTCATTAGACAATACAGCACAAACGACTTACTATGAACAAATAAATGCTAAGTTGCCAACTAGTGGATAATGAAATTCTATGTCATTCACAAATTCTTCCCATCGCTTAATCTGCAGTGAGATCCTTGTCTCTCTGTGCCTGTGGGCTCTCTAACTCTTTTTCGCCCCAACGAGAGCTCACACTGATACAAATTGAAAGGCTTCTCCAAAAATATGAGGTCGGAGAAGATAACTTCACCGTTTGCATAAGTTTTTGGGTTTGATCTTTCATGTTTTGCTTATGTTGTAGTCTGTTTTGATAGAAACATAATAGATTCAAGGCACTAGCGTTAACAGGACGAGATTTGTCATTAAAGGGAAAGCCTTTCTTGCAAGGTGGAGCTTGACATTATGTAATAGTTCAAAAAGAAACAAAAATTTTCCACCCTTTTCAACAATTGCATTTTGTTTCAGTTTATATATCAGGCTGCAATCAGTATTATCTCTAGCTCCAAAGCTCCAAACAATGAGGGCAGCAGAAATATTTAACCTTGGTACTTCTCTAGCTAGGATCCTTGTTAAACTAAAATCAATAGTAATTGTGAAGGAATAGCTAAACATGTGCTCAGCTATCAATATCACAAGACAAATTATCCTGTTACTGAACATGCTTATGGGAAATTAGTTAAAGTATGAGAAGCATTAAAGGGAAACTCACCTCTACACTTGCAATGCCCTCAAGAACTCGAACTTTAAGATCGGATACGCCTTCCATCTCCTGTAAATGATAGTCAATGAAGACCAAATATCAACTATATAATATTCAAGTTTTACTAAGATCTAATGCTTATGAGCAGGAAATGCTCTCGCGCAGTATCTGATCAACTCTGGAGATAGAGATGGAGAGACGGATACGATTTCTTCGATCAACAAATCAAGTCTCAATCGTATTGTAATTCCAGGTTTTTGTACTGTGATAATTCATACTGCCCAACATTTGAACATTAAGGATGACCTTTTATGTCATTATTTATTAGTCTTGCTATGGTTTAACTCACTTCTATTACTTTTCTTTTCCCAGTATTGTGTTTGAAATGTACAGACACTAGAAATATCAGAGTGCATACACAAACAAAAAGGCAATATATAATGCAAAGTGAAATATATTCTGAATATCTATCGGAGTACCTCTAAAGCATCGAGCACCATCGGAATGGCTGCTTCATTCATTGTTCCTTCTGCCTGTCATTTGATAGGTTAAATTTGTTCACTTATCCTTGATACAGAAAAAGTAGTGGCACTGACATATCAGTAGCCAAAAAACTACAATTCGAACAACAATATCATAAGTTCGAAAGAGGCCACTGCTTCCCAATTAAGCTTTCTCTACTTAGCTTGTTTATGTGAAATTCACATTACACATATCATATATGTATACACATATATGTATTAAATTTTCTGTGCACTACAGTGTGTAAAGAGTTTTTACACTACCAGGTTAAATTGACCTACAATAATATATAACTCGTCATATCAAGCATGATATAGTAACCTTGAAAAATAAAACAATAACCTGCTATAACATGTTAAATTTCACTGATAGTATAAAAGTTATTTACACAACTAGTATATGTAACTAAAACTCTAGTATTTAGCTCTAGTATTTAGCATTGCTGGACAGCTATATTTATAACATACACACAAAATCATTGAAAAAGGGCAGCCCGGTGCACAAAGCTCCTGCGTTCACAGAGGGTTTGGGGAAGGACCCCACCCCAAAGGTGTGATGTACGCAGCCTAACCTAATGCAAGCATTAGTGGCTGTTTCCAAGGCTTGAACTCATGACCTATAGGTCACACGAAAATAACTTTACCAGTCGCTACCCTTCACACACAAAATCATTGAATTTCCCAATTAACACAATCTAATACAATGTAAAGAAAAACTGTTACATTCAACTGAAAAAGTTCAAAATGTAACCACATTTCAGAAATGAACAAACACTGGTATATGCCTTGATTGTTTTTTTCACTTTTTACAAAATTAAACACATGCTCACATAACATTTTTTTTATAACCAATAAATCCAAGAGGCCAGTGTCTCACGGTTCATTTTGTGGATAATGAATCCGTCCCTCTAGCTCCACCATTCTCCACCTAAATACTTATATTGTTTTCTTACGACAGATTCGAACGTGTGATGTGCGCCTAATCCATGCATCACATTTTCTTGAAAAACAGAAAAGAAGTAATTAATGAGCCAGAAAGCATACATGAAAGAACATAGTGAGGATATCTGAAGGTGAAACAGGAACAGAAACAGTCTGATCAATAGTAGTTGTAGGTACACTTTGTTCAGCAACAGATACCACACCTTCACCTTCAGTTGCAGAAACTATTCTACTACTTGTTGAAAGTTTCTTCACTTGTAATGAACATGGTGTGTAATAAGAAGTGGAAATGCCATGTTTTTGAATTGGAAACATACAGTTAAAGGAGCTGTTAGAAGAACAGGGAACATAACATTGAACTGAAAATGTAGAGAATGCAGCCATTTTTTTCCTTCAAGAGTAGAAAAAGATTCTTGGAGTGGTTTTAGTTTCTCTTATCCACAATGTAAAATGAAATACACTTTTGGCAAAATGTCCAAATTTCCCCCTCTTACTTTTCAAACTTAATTTTGTTAGTCGTTCCATCAAAATCAAAATATTTATCCATTTTTATCCATAAATTTCATATTTATCAGTCTTACCATAAATTACTCCTATTTGCACCCTACCCATCCAAACTTGTATACCATTATTTATGTAGTATACCAAAATGAGTGCCTCTTCTTTTATGGCAACTCTTTGATTCCAAGATTTGTTTTGGACCACAAGATTTAAGGGCACTGGCCCACATTACATACAACTTTAATTTTAAACCACATGATTTAAAAGTCTTCTTTATTTTCTTAAACTCTGCACCAAGTCAAACCCAGACACTCATTTTGGGACGGAAGGAAGTCAAACCCAGACACTCATTTTGGGACGGAGGGAGTATTAAGTGCGGACAAAAAGCAAACCATTGCTTATGATGTCATATTTCTGCAAATGTACCACCTTTTTTGTGTTTTGTTACTTTTTCATTTCTTTGCAAGCTATTTATGTCGCACAACTCTCATGCATATATAACTAAACTTGTCAATATTTCAACACGACAGGTAAAATAAAGATACCATCAAGTTTTGCAAAACATTTTTTTAAACAAATTAAAGCTTAAATATAATCAGTGGTTTCAATTTATCCTATTTGTGCAAGTCTGAGAACTTTTTCATTGGGCTGAAAATTTAAAAGTAGCCCAATTCTACTACTACCTCCTTCCAGGTTTCCTTTTCATTTCAAATTTGAAACACTGAAACTACTCTATTCAACTTAACCCTCTGCTTTCGTCTTATTTACTTTTTTGCCATTTGTCACTTCAATGGGAGACAAGAGGAAAAGAGGCCGAAAACCTAAAAATGCGGCGACGGACTCCGGCGCAGTCGCCGCCGTAGATGACGGTGGAGCTTCACCAAACCCTATCGAAACCGCGGCAACCAACGGCGACGCACAAACTCACAACCGCCGCGGCCGGGGCCGACCTAGAAAAGCTGGGAAGCACGAAGAAGAACCGGACCGGGACATCGCGGCGTCGCCGGAGAGGCGCGGCGGCCGCGGCCAAAGCCACAGCAGCAACGGGGAGCTCACCACCGTACTGAGCGGCGACTTGAGGCACGCGGCGGAGCTGGCTGCTGCGGCCGCGGCGACGAAGTCGGCTCCGTCTATGGATGCGGTAGTGAAGGTGTTTTGTGTGCATACGGAGCCGAATTTCTCGCTTCCGTGGCAGAGGAAGAGACAGTATAGTTCGAGTAGTAGTGGTTTTATAATTGGTGGAAAAAGAGTGCTAACAAATGCTCACTCAGTAGAGCATCATACTCAAGTTAAGTTGAAAAAACGCGGCTCTGATACCAAATACTTAGCTACTGTACTTTCCATTGGAACCGAATGCGATATCGGTACGTACCTTTAAGTTATATACATTGTCAGGTTAAATACCTTTTATATTTACGTGTTGTAGTAAGTAACCTGCCTTGTATTAGACTTTAAGTTATATATGCTGTCAGTATAAATATTTTTATCTAACCTGCCTTATATTTAGATAAGTTATATACCTCGTCACGGTAAAAGAAGATTCTTTTTTACACTATCATATATAGATTTTCTACATTATTAGGTTACTTTTACTTGTAGTACTTTCCTTATACTACAATGTTAATGTAAAGATTAAGTACATTATCATGTGACTTGTTGTAGCAGATAGATAACTTGTCTTATTTTCAGGATTAGAATTCACACTCTTTATGGCTTACCTGTAGAAATGTCCTTGCTGACTTGATAGAGTAAAATTTTCTTTACACTAAGTTTAAGTTTTCTTCTCGTGACTTGTTGTTTTATTAGGTAACCTGTCTTATTTTCAAGATTACAAATTTCACTTTTTATGGAAGCTTGCCTAGAGATATTTTATGGCTGACATGATAGTGTTAAACTTTGTTTACATTGATAGTGATATTACTTAAACTTCTATTTTTACTTAATCAGTTTAGCTATTGTTGTTTGGGGATGAGGCTTCTTAGTAGTAGTAGTTGATGATGTTGCTGAATAAACTTCCTTAAAAAAAAGTAACAAAAAAAAAAATTACCTTATTATTATCAGAGTCGGACCAAGAATTCAACTTTATGGGTTCTGGATAATATTTGTACGTATCTAATAAATTTCTTAATGCGAAAAGAGCGTTTGCGCAAAAGCTACTGGGTTTTGTCAAAATTCCTACATAGGCTTCTACCTCCGCCTTGACAAAAAGTATAGGGAAATGTATTAGCTTGGGAAAATGTTTGGCATTTATTAGTAGGACAGGTTGATAACAATGTCTATGTGTTGGTTGAATGTAGTGATATGAAATAAAAATGAGAGATTCTCCAGCGGAAGTTTTTCTTCTCTTTGGAACAATAACATGACCAAAAACCAGCAAGTGATTTCATTAAGGAAAACGTTTTGCATGAAAATTTATCGTCACTCCAAACCCACCCTTCTTCTATGGTTCAATACATCAATTTACTCATCAAATGCTAATTGCTTCATTTTATTGGTAGAATATGGCAAGTTTAGTGCCAAAGAGATCTTAAGCTAGCTATTATTTTTGTCATTATGGAACAGCGATGTTAACTGTGGATGATGATGAGTTCTGGGAAGGGGTATCACCTTTGGAGTTTGGGAATTTGCCTTCACTGCAAGATGCTGTTACTGTTGTTGGATACCCTATAGGAGGAGATACAATCTCCGTGACTAGTGGGGTTGTCTCGCGCATTGAGATTCTTTCTTATGTTCATGTGTCAACTGAACTTCTTGGACTGCAGGTTTTGTTTTGAGGCTTCTTTCTTTCTTTCTGCATATACTTCAAGATATTGTGCGATTTTTTTTTTCTCCATATTTTGGTAGTCTAATTTTAATTAAGGTCGTGATGATGCAGATAGATGCTGCCATCAATTCTGGAAATTCTGGTGGACCCGCATTCAATGATAAGGGAAAGTGTGTAGGTATTGCATTTCAATCCCTTAAACATGAAGATGCTGAGAATATTGGTTATGTCATACCAACGCCAGTAATTATGCATTTCATCCATGATTATGAGAAGAATGGAGCATATACAGGTATATGGAAGTTCCAATAATTTCTTGAAATTGGTAGTCAAAGTGCAAACTAATTTCTTAGTTTGCATCTCCAACATTGTAGGATTTCCTGTCATTGGAATAGAATGGCAAAAGATGGAAAATCCTGACCTCCGTTTGTCGGTTGGTATGGCGCATAATCAAAAGGGTGTCCGCATTCGAAGAGTTGAGCCTACGTCCCCAGAATCTAATGTTCTAAAGCCATCTGATATCATTCTGAGCTTTGACGGGGTTGACATTGCCAATGATGGAACAGGTGCACATTAATTTCATCCCAAATTAGACATGTTTGAAACAGCTCTTAGTATCAATGTGATTTCACTGAAATATTAATTTGTCACAAAGTTATCTTTACTTTTGTATGCTTCGGATATAAGAGAGGTTGTGATGGAGTAGGATTCAGAAAAAAAAACATGGTGATAGCTAGAGATAATTTCCATGCATCCCCTTCCTGGGGCCCCATCCCACCCAAAAAAAGAAAAACAAAATGAATAGGAAAGATATAGGTTAACGTTACCCTCACTTTATCGGGAAAAAAACTTTAAATAGGTAAAATGTACCTGTGTGGTCGTTTTACTTGATTGCCTTGGAGCTCTGCATAAAATCATTTACTAGCACACAATCACAGCAGGAAATATGTTGAGGAATACTGATCTTTCTTAGGTAAAGCCTAGTGAATTGGTAAAGCTTTTCCACATCAGAGGTGAATGCTTGTACCCGTTAAGTCTCCAGAAGATTGGAAATCTGATCTGGTGAAACGAGTCCTTTTCTGATATCCATATGCATTTTTCTTTTAGCCCTAATCTTTTAAATACATGTATGTGTATATGTACATATTTGTGTGTGTGTATACAGGACAAATTCCATCATTTCATTGCTTCTAACCTCAGAAGCATTTTGTTGTTTATCAACATCATAAGCCTTAAGAAGACATCCAACCAATGCGATAGCACATTAGTGCTTTGACATTATGATTAACTAGAACCAATGATGAAAGCACTAATATGAAAGACCTTATGAATTGCCTAACCTAGTATTGGAATCTCTTCCTGTTCCTTTTAAGATTATGCTTTATATCCTGAAGATAAGAATGTTAGATAAGAGTAGATTACTCAAAGTTCCATCTGGTGGTAGGACTTAGAAGTTTTGAAGGCAAAAGAGATCATACTCAAACTGAAGTTCAATACCTTCCTCTTAGCTAGAAACTATGAGTTGAATGCTATTTTCCCAAGGATGTAATACTCCTTGATGAACTTTCATTACTCCTTGGTACTTGCTATAATTAAATACCATAACTTTATTTTAAAAAAAAAAAAAAAAAAAAAAAAACCTTCCCTCTTCGCCTTTTGGTGCAAAATGTAGAATGTACATGATGTAGATAGATCTCTAGACTTCCTCAGTTTGCTCTCAGATTAGACTAGATTGGAACTAAGCTAGCATTTGGACATAGATTTGGTTGAAACTTGAAAATTTGAGATTTTGAAGTTGAGTTGAAAAATAATTTTTGGAAATTGAACTTGTGTTTGGACATACATTACACTTGACAAAAAGTTGAGGTTTTGTGAGTGGGAAAAAGTTTTTCCCCAAATCTCCCAAAAACTAGTCCCAACCAGAATTTGAGAATTTGAAATTTAGGTTTTCAAATTTTGCACAAATCCTATGAACAAACAAAATTTTGAAGTATTATTTCAAATACAACTCCCAAATTTTATAAACAAATGGCACCTAAGTTTCTGTAAGGTTCCTGGATTAGGGAAACGGTCAATTTTGTAGGGATCCTGATGTAACTCACAGCACAAAATCTGTGCTTTTCTTATTTCAATAAACTATATACTCCTCTCTCTCTCTCTCTCTCTCTCTTGAGAGAGAATGGGAACATAATAAACTGTATACTTATCTGAAGGTAAAAAAAGAAGTAGCATTTTCATTGTCTAGTGAGTGCCTGAAGTCAAGAAACAAATAAATAAGATGTTCAACTACTACATCAGGTTCGAGTTGGGGTCCTATTTGACTTCGAGTAGAAGGGAATGTATAGTTCTGATCAAGAGGACGAAAACACATCCAAGCCGTGAAAGCATCAAGATCTCACTTTAAGCTGTCTTTCTTTTCTTGGCTGTGGCAATTAGTTAGTGTTTGCTGCACCCATGAAGTTCCTGTCTATATAGAAGATTGGTATCCATTTAAAAAGAACCATATTATTCTGTAGTTTCTCTACGTTTTAGTTATCTGTTGTATACGGGAGTTTTTTAGATATTAATACAATTAGGGGTGGCAACGGGGGGGGGGTGGCCACAATTTTGCCCCGCCCCATTTTGATCTCTGTCCAGTTTCAACCCTGCCCCGTTTGACCCGCCCTACCCTGCCCCGCTTTGACCCGCCCCACTTTAATCACCCTTTAAGTCATTATTTTTTATTTTCATAATCAAAATTGAACACCTCTTTAACTTTTAATACATTTTTACATATCTCTAACTTCTTTTCTACTTAAATTTTCAAATTTGATGATTTTGTACTTTACTCAAGAAATTGAAGCTTTTAAAAAAAAATTAGTCTTTCAAAAGTATTAAGTATTAACTATACTAATTAATAGCTTAAGTAGCCAAAATTGGAACAATATTTCAATTATTTCCTCAACTTAATTGTGAAATAAGAAAATAGTAGGAAAAAATAAGTAAAAATATTGGGCTTTCCCCGCCCCAATACTATTATAACTAAATTTTGCCCCGCCCCGCCCCGCCCCGCCCCGCCCCGTTTAATAGTTAACCCGCCCTGCCCCGTTTAGTGTTTTGCCCCGCCCCGCCCTGCCCCAATTGCCATCCCTAAATACAATTATTTTCCTAATTAGAAGGATAAGAATTTTGAGATGCTTATCTGGCCAGGAAACATGAAATCTTGGTAAATTCCATATGATGTATATGATATATAGGAAGGGTTGAGGAATTCTGTAAGTTATTGTGGTTTAGGTACCTGATGATTAGAAGGGGGCTGAGTAACGGAAGAGAGTATTATTAAAAGAGGAGGGAAAGTTTGAATTTCGTTTGCAAGATATCTTCCTGTTGATGCTTGGGAATATGCTGTGAGCTTGGCCCTTTACTCTTTCTATGTGCTTAGTTTTCTCATATAGTGTGTTTTGTTTGTAAGTTAGGTATTGCATTTTCTATATATTCATGCAAATCCACATTTTCTGCTAAGATGTCCATTTTGGTTGCCCAGATCTTATGGTAGAATGTACAAATTGCTCAATAGGGTGTCAAACAATTTATTTGTCCGTGCAGAAGACTGTATTAAGTCCATTTCCAATTATCTTGATAGTACTGTTGCTATCATCAGAATTCATTCTCGTGCACAGTTGATAGTCGAAATATTTTGATACTTCTAAGATCTCTCATGGATGCTGAAGATAAATTTATTGACCGCTCAGGAAGAAAGAGAAAAGTGTCTTTGTTGGGGGATGGGGTGGAGGGGCAAAAAAGATGCACAAAAGTTCTTTGCAATACTAATAAATATTGTATTGGCTGCTGAAAACTTAGAAAAAATATCTGATTTATCTTGTTTAAATGGTAAATTCCTAAACATTGATATTCTTATTTTTCAGTACCATTCAGGCATGGAGAGCGCATTGGTTTCAGTTATCTTGTTTCTCAAAAATATACTGGAGACAGTGCTCGAGTGAAAGTTCTCCGCAATTCTAAGATACTAGAATTCAAAATAAAACTTAATGCACATAAACGACTGATTCCAGCACATATCAAGGGCACACCTCCTTCCTATTACATTGTTGGTGGATTTGTTTTCACTGCTATTTCTGTTCCATATTTACGTTCAGAGGTTTGTAGTTAACTGCATGACTTCATAGTTTATTTATTATTTGTTGTCTGTGATTTTTTGAGGGCTTGCATATCTTACTCCATACCACTTGCTTTGTTTGAAATTTAGTATGGAAAAGATTATGAATTTGATGCTCCGGTTAAGTTGTTGGACAAACTTCTACATGCAATGGCACAATCAATTGATGAACAACTGGTTGTGGTTTCTCAGGTCAGTCTAACTCTGTTAATTTGCTAGTCCCTTATATCTGAAACTCCTTTCTGATCTGTCTGGTGCCCTTCATATTAGGTACTTGTGGCTGACATCAATATTGGTTATGAAGAACTGGTAAACACTCAGGTGAGAAGTAAAAAATGTGGATCATACTCACAGTAGTATTGATGAATTAGCAAGCTGCCATTGGTTGTTATCTTACATAACGCCGTGATATAGTGTGAATGTTTTTGACATTGGACCCTATATAATATAGGTGATTGCTTTTAACGGCAAGCCTGTCAAGAATCTAAAGAGCTTGGCTAACATGGTGGAGGCCTGTAAAGATGAATACTTGAAGTTTGATCTTGATTATGAACAGGTTCTCTCTCCATCTGACTTTTTTGTCTCTTCTTTTCTTTTCTCTCTCCCTTGTGGACGTCTCAAGGTGATTCTGTTGTTTTCCTCAGGTGGTTGTGCTGAAGACTAAAAATGCAAAAGCAGCAACTTCAGATATTCTTGCAATGCATTGTATACCTTCAGCTATGTCTGATGATCTGAAGACATGAGAACTGTTTGTGATGGTGTGAATGCACGGGGAATCTCCCCTCTTTAAGCTACTTTATCTTTTTAAAATCATTGGCCATTTGCATACATTTTGGAGTTTCTACTGCAAACTGTAGCATCAGTGATAGCCGCTCCAGAGAGTTCCTGTTCTCGTCCCTGCAATAGCCAACTGAAAAGGATCCTATGAAGGTTTGCACCTGCTTTAGTTTCCAGCTAGTGTATCGAATTAGCTTTTTGTTCATTCCCGAGATACAAGTGGAGTGTGTTGTTTCTCCACTAGCGGCATTGAGTGCTTTTAAAGCCAATGTAGAATGTTAGCTCACAAATTCTATCAGGAAATCTATACAAACAAGGAAATATGCTATTACTCTGCTGTACTCTCCCCCCCAACAGCATTCCCATTCCTGCCTGTACAACATTTGTCCTCGTTAAGAAAACATAGCTTTATGTGCTTGTATGATTTATGTTTTCGACTTCGCTTAGATGAAAATGAGCTCAGATGAGCGTCTAACTTGCTTATATTGTGATGTCTTCGTTTTCTGTACTCTGTGACAAGGGGAACTGTTTTTAGCTGAAGATAACTCGAGAGCACGTAGCACCTCGTTCAGGCAACTCTATTGCTTTCCTTCACTTTACATGGATATATGCTACCTTGAATCCTCTTGGTTTCATCGTGTGTTTACGTTCTTTATATTTTGAATCACATTAGTGAAAATCTTGCGTAATCATTAAATAAATGTGGTGAGGCCTAGAAACTATAAGTTTTTGATTTCTTCATTCAGCCCCAAACGTGTTACAACTGACAACTTCTCCTAGTTTTGTTTGCCTTAACAATCACACTATATATAAAACATGAACCAATGTTCTATACACCCTTCCATTTCACCTCTTTCTTTCTAGTTTCATGCTATCTTTGGAGTTAGGCCTCACAAATCTTCATACTTGTCAAGTGCCAAATTTACACAATGGTCAGAGCTAGCCATGATTTTTCAGTCATTGTACCTCCTCTTTTAGTTATTTTCTTGAGTTTCTCTTTATTAATCACTCCAGTCCATTCTCGTCACCTTTTAAAGGTCACAAAGCATGATCAATATCATCATTCTGAATTAACAGAATCTTTATCAAATCCTCAGAATCGTGGCCAAGCCATGAAGGTTCCTCAACAAGAAAATGGATCAGCTCTTTTACAGCTTGAATACCTCAAGAACTCAGGTCCAAGTCCTGGGCAAGGCCATAAAATTGTACACCCTGCACATTATCCACACCACTGATTTAACATATACGCCCGATGCCTCGAGTTGCGTTTTGATAATGCTCTAAGAAACTCTTAACATGACGTGATATTGTCTGCTTTATGCCAAACTTGCACGGTTATCATCGAAATGTCTCGCACCATCAAGAGTATACATTATTCCAATATGAGAATTTGTTTACGCACCTAATAGGATTCTCTAGTGTAGATCATATCCATTGTATTTATTTTGTCTCTAGCTCCGTCATTTTGTCCTTTAAGTCATATTCATAAGCTCTTCACATTGTCATACAATCCGCTTTGGCCAAATTCACACCATTAGACTCAAAAGGCCTTACATCATTAAAAGTATATGTACACCCGATAGATTGCTTGTTTTTCTTATCAACATTCAATGTGGGACTCGTTCACACACCCAACAGATTTCTCAAGTTAAGTTAAATTCACAGTATTTATTTTCCTCTCTCTAGCTCTGTCATTTTCTCCCCTGTAAATCATATTCATTAGATACTACAATTTGAGAGTTCTTGATTTTTCTTATTGGTTCTTTCAATTTGTTACTCAACATTCATCTTTTAAAGTGTTTAGTTGATGATATAGTTTGAGTTGATGGCTCAATTATCATTTGTATTGCTTGCTCATGAGTGGATTATGCTTGCAAGAAATATTATCAGACAACATAGTGCAGAGAAGTGTGTACACAGAGAAGGGAGTCTTGGGTTAATATACAGCAACATTATCATATTATTAAAATATTTTTGTATGATATCTTAATTTAATTCATTAAATTTCTTCATCCATTTGTATGCATCCTAATTTATGACCATGATGTTTCTGTCTTCATTTTAGTTGTATTCACTAGCAGTGGCCCAAGGCTTAACAAGTAACTACTTTCTTAGCAAGGGTTGTTTCTTGCTGCTAAAGATACCTGACATTGGTTTTATGTATACTTTGTATTTTGTACTTATAGGAAGAGATCAACAACTTTGACTTAACCGAAGCAACGACTATGCATACTACCATCAGTTGGAAAACAAATTGTAGTCGTTTATATAGTCGTAGATGATTATGTGATCAAATGCCACTAGACAGAATTTTTGAATAATCAGTTGACATTCAACTTACAAGAAAGGGTTTTTTACACAAATATACAAATTTTCATCCTTAATTACAAAAAAATAGCAATATTTTTTTAATTACAATACATAACATTATTTTTTTAGCACATTTATAACACATTTCACTTTCATTTCCCCAAATTACTAACCTATCTCCCTTTACTCTCTCTTCCTCCCATAGCCCCTCTCCCCCAAGGTCACTGCCATCACCCCTACCCCAATCACCCTAGTGACTCCATGATGCTGCCATCAACCCCAACCCCACCACCCAGCACCAGCAAAATCACTATCCGACCCGCAACAGCTCAAGTTTTTTTTCGATTCTTCGACCCAGAATTGAGAAGTGGATTCTTAATGGTAGCTTTTCTGATCTGAATCGTTGGATAATATCCAAAAGACTAGTTTTTCTGGGACTTTGAGCATCGAGCAAATATCCAAACTAGTCTTTGATAATATCTAAAAACATGTTCAAAGTTTTAGCTTTTCTGATCTGAATCGTTGGATAATATCCAAAAGACTAGTTTTTCTTCAAAGTCTACAAACATGTTTGACCCAGTTTTTCTTCGATTCTTCGACCCAGTATTTTAGATATTATCGAGTTTCTTTTGGATATCATAATGGTTGTTTCTTTTGAGACGAAGTGAATGGTTGAATTTATGCACCGTGATATTACTGCAGAGCCATGAATGTTTTCAAAGTAGCTCTATCACCTAGAATTAACTTCATACAGTAATTTTGTGTGTTAAACAGATGAACATTGTTCCTTTTTTACGAACTGATGTTTGTCAGATCAGATGACTCAAGTTCTATTGTCCTGACTTATGACACACTTAATCATCATTCATAATGCAGACATTGGCTAATTTAATCTTCAAACATGTCAAAATCAGAGTTAGAAACAGTTGAAACGGTGCAGAAACAATTAGATGCGGTGCAGAAATAATTGAAACGGTGCAGAAATAATTAGATACGGTGCAGAAATAATTAGATACGGTGCTGCAGAAACAGTTGAAACGGTGCAGAAACAGTTAGATACGGTGCTGCAGAAACAGTTGAAACGGTGCAGAAACAGTTAGATACGGTGCTGCAGAAACAGTTGAAACGGTGCAGAAACAGTTACATACGGTGCTGCAGAAACAGTTGAAACGGTGCAGAAACAGTGGAGATACGGTGAGATACAACGAGATACATCGAGGATGGGATGAGGAAAAGTGAAATTGGGGGAAATGATAGGAATAAAAGTGAAATTGGGAGAAATGGTGGGAGAAAAATTGAAATAGGGATAAATGGGAGGAGCAAAAGTGATAGTGGGGGAATAGGAGGAAGAATGTAAAGAGTTTGGTATGTTATGGGAAAATATTGCTATGTTTTTGCTATATTTGTAATTAACTTGTGTTTTCCTCTATATAGGGTTATTTTGCTAAAATGTTGCTATGTTTGGTAATTAAGTTCTAAAACTTTTACTTTTATGTAAAAAATCCTAAAAGAAACGGAATATTTTCTGTTATATTGAAGTAGAAAAAAAATGTACCCACATTGAAGTTTGTATTGGCCTAAATCGGATTAGGTCAATAAATCGAATTTATAAGGGTTTACAAGCAATGTTACGTATTAAAGTTGCGTATGAACAACGAATTAAACAAGTCAATTGGATAATCGAAACAAGTAAATAATAATTTCAATAAATGCTTTCGAGTACACAATTTGACAGAGTTTCCGTAAGTATTTCTAGATGCCTACAATATAAAATCAAGCGCTATTTATAGATGACCAAACTAGAGAAAATCACTGTCACTTCCTCATGTTCTAATCGTGTTCTTGCCTACGTTTTATCCCCTTGAAAGTGAGTTAGTGGCAAAGATCGTAGGGCGCCCACTTCTCTGAGGTTGAAACTGATTCTCCGAAGCCTGAACTGATTTCCCGAGGCTTGGGTTTTTCGCCTCGGCGATATGAGCTCATTGCTTACCGAGGCGATTCATTCTCAAAGCTCATCGAGAACTTTGACCTTGGTGAATTACCTCGGGAGTAGTACTGTTTGCCTCGTGCCCAAACCGGTAGATCTTTGCATGAAGTATTCTGAATCATGCGCTCGAGGTGCCACGTATTCAAGCCATTTTTTACCCAATACAGATAGTCCCCCCACTTCTCGGGCAAGTGCCAGAGTTTTCAAGGAGTGGAATGAATTTAAGTGGGAGAATGACGCGGCGAGATGCACGCTTAGTATTTCAAAAAAGGCGTCCATCACTTCAACTTCTTGTTACGCCATACGTGGTGACTGTTGGATGGTCACGAACGACACGCTGTTTCAGTTGCTCTTCCTGACGTTACATTAATGATGACCTCTATTCTATAAATACGTTCACTTGATTACTTTCTTCCTCACTTGAATCTTTGAAGCAACAGTGAACATTACCAAGATCTAACACCCATATTTGTTCTTCTTCTAATCTTAATCCAAAATCAAAACCCATAATCGATATTGACAGCAAAAATGTCTGCTACCAACACTGTTCAAAATTCCAGTGGTTCTTCTGAGGCGAAAATTCCCAACACAGCCACCACTATTGTCGGCGGCAAGTTGGTTAACGTTTCCCAGCCTCTCAATATTATTATGTCGACGGAGGGTGACAGCGAGGCAACGTCCCAAGTGGGTGGCTTAAGGCGGCACAAAGCCACTGCTGGCAGCGACAAACTAGAGGAAGTGGATCATGACGATGGCGATGATGACGATGTTGATGATGGTAATGATGATGACGTTGCTGACGTCGAGGAGGTAGGTGACAACGCTCAACTCAAACCTCCAATGAGATATGAAACGGTCGTAGCAATAATAATACCCAACTTGGAGTCGGGGTCGAATCCACAAGAAACAATGTGATGCGATCAAGGTAGCGGAGGAACTAAATCTATTTGACTAAGATAATAAAGTGATACATTTATACTAACAACTACCAATTACACTAGGAAAGCAAGTAAAAGTGATCAATGGCTTTCTCATAAACAAGGGAATACAAGTTCGGAGCCTACGATGCAAATATAGCACAGGGTTTATATATTATGGTCGAGTCAATCCAAGGTAACCTCTAGAATCCGCCAGGCCTAGGAGAGGTCTACCTTGTTACGCTTGCTAGAGCGATAGCTTGGCGCATAAAGTGCTAACTCATGGACCCAAGGAAGAGGACCTCTCCCGAGTGTAACCTCTTTTAGATGGACCAGGCTAAGTTTTAGCCAACAAGACCCGAATCCTTGCTAGCTCTATTATCCTATGTTAGTTAATCTCTTCCGAGTCTTTAACTAGTTAAAAAAGCATGTAACTCTAGTGTCGCGAGCACAAAAATTAAGAAATTAGAGTAATCGAAGTTAGATAATCAAAATTTATTAATATAAAATCCTAGTCATGAAACATTCATATATTCATGTCAAAAATCACACCAACTAACAATATGAATACGTAGTCATGAAATACATTCATAAAATCATGTCCATTTATAACATCAACTAACCAAATTTAACAGTACAAATCATTGAAATAAAGAAAGGGATAAGAATTGCTCATTTAAAGTGCACCAAATCTTCATTCTCAAGAGTCGTGTTATGAACTATTGCAATGTATGGAACTTGAGTCCCACATCGGCCAAATGGGGGGCTGTTGTGGGGTTTATATAGCCTTGGGCTCTCCCACCTTAATAGCTAGCTTTTGAGGTGTGGTTCTCCCAAGGTTGTATCAATGGTATCAGAGCCACCCACCACCCTCCGTACACCGTGCCTTGGATGGTGACGCCGGCATTGCAGTGTTCGCCCGGGGCTAGAAAGTGTCTAGCGCACAGCCGTCGAGGACGACGGATGCGGAGCGTGGTGGTTTGTTATGAACTATTGCAATGTATGGGACTTGAGTCCCACTACGGCCAAATGGGGGGCTGTTGTGGGGTTTATATAGCCTTGGGCTCTCCCACCTTAATAGCTAGCTTTTGAGGTGTGGTTCTCCCAAGGTTGTATCAAGTCGTTGATGAATCCTTACTCCCAAGCTTGAAAAAGTAGCCAAAAATATGAAAACTATGATAAAACTATCAATTGGTATTCCCCAAAGTAATTACAATATTTTTTCAAAATTATCCCTAGGTTAAAAGGAATAAAACTCTGATTTTTCGCGTCATAGCCACCCTGGCCCAAATGCTTTACCCGATACCCACTTTTTCCCTTTGAGCTTAGTCACTGTTTGACGCATAGCCATTTTTCTGCTGTATATTTGACCCGCTAGCCATGAGTTTTGACGAACGGCCATAAAGCGGATCTTCCATTTAAAGGACGGTCTGCCCTTTTCGTGAAGCTCTGTTTTACATTGGGCGGACCACCCTTTGCAATGGGCGGTCCGCCCTTTTTCTTTTCTCAATTTTTGGCCTTCTTTTTGATTTGTTTTCACTCCAATCTCTTCCAAAACTCAATCCACCTACAAAATGCAATTAAATCATGATAAATGTACTTATTTGATCAATTTAACACAACAAAAACTCAAGTATGAATATGTAATGCGTGGTATTTTAGCCACACATCAATATTGTTCCTCTTTTTTGGTAAAAAGATATATTTTTTCAGGGAACATGTTTCAATCACTCCTCGCCATATTGCAGTGTCCTTTTGCCTTGCTCCCAAAGCATTCCCAAATACACAATAGGAAACTAGTCTACCTTGCATCCGAGTATCATAGCCAGTTGTTGAAAGCTGTGATCAACATTTATTATGAAATATTTGCTCTTTGATGAATCGATATGCAAGTCAAGATGGCCTCAAAGACTAATAAGCTTCACAGAATATGTGCAGTATTTCCTTTTCTACCTTCAATCTTGAAACCTCGTAGCCAGTCATATCTAGCTAACATTTTTCAACATCAAGTCAATGACTCCGCTACCAGAACAACTAAAAAGCGAGAAAGGGAATCATATTATCTTAGTGGCTAATGAAGCAACATTCTGCAAAGATAGTTCATATTATAAACACATCCTCATATATTCAAAGATTTTTTACATAAAAGTACAAGTTTTAGAACTTAATTACCAAACATAGCAACATTTTAGCAAAATAACCCTATATAGAGGAAAACACAAGTTAATTACAAATATAGCAAAAACATAGCAATATTTTCCCATAACATACTAAACCCTTACATTCTTCCTCCTATTTCCCCCACTATCACTTTTGCTCCTCCCATTTCTCCCTATTTCAATTTTCCTCCCACCATTTCCCCCAATTTCACTTTTATTCCTATCATTTCTCCCAATTTCACTTTTCCTTATCCCATCCTCGATGTATCTCGTTGTATCTCACCGTATCTCAACTGTTTCTGCACCGTTTCAACTGTTTCTGCAGCACCGTATCTAACTGTTTCTGCACCGTTTCAATTGTTTCTGCAGCACCGTATCTAACTGTTTCTGCACCACCGTATCTAACTGTTTCTGCACCGTTTCAACTGTTTCTGCAGCGCTGTATCTAACTGTTTCTGCACCGTTTCAACTGTTTCTAACTGTTTCTGCACCATTCAACTGTTTCTGCAGCACCGTATCTAACTGTTTCTGCACAGTTTCAACTGTTTTAACTGTTTCTGCACCGTTTCAACTGTTTCTGCAGTACCGTCAAACTGTTTCTGCAGCGTTTCAAATTGTTTCAACATCGTTTCAAACTATTTATGCACTATTTCAGATTGTTTCAATGCCGTTTCAGACCGTCTCAAAGCCGATTCAGTGAAAAAATCAAACCACTGTACTAACTTAATAATGAGAAAAAAGAGAAAGTAGCAAGCATCACAAGTCAAAAATCAGATTAATGTGTAACTGTATCAGTCAACCAAATACTGGTATCAACAAACCAACATGCCATTCATTCATCGTGCTGTTGATTCGTTTTTTAGTGAAGAAAAGAAAACTTCACTAAAAACAGCTATCTTTACATGGACCTAAAAAAACAACTATCTTTCTTTACAGAAACAGAAAAGTAAGTTCTCCAATAATCATAATTATTCAACGATCGGAAAAGCACTAGCAAAAAGTTGTTCACCAGTACAAATTATTTAGATACAAATTGAGAGGGGAAAAATAAAATTAAAAAAATTGGTTACTGAAGAAGAGAAAATGAAAGAAAGAAGATGAATCGCAACAGTGAAGATGAGTTGTTTACCTGTGACATAAGGAAGCAAGCTAATAAGGTAAAGTGGAAATGAAATTGGGAAAGAAAGAGGACCAAAGGCTGCAAACATTAGTCAAAGCCATGAGAGAGGCCCTACTCTACTTGTATTAAACTACTCCCTTTTGGGTGAGTGAACCAATTCTTTGCTTCGATACAGTATCCAAGTGTGTGACTGTTCTATGTTGTCCATGGCCAACTTTGGACTTTGGACTAGGGCAACTTTGTGTGCAAACCAAATCGATCAGTTTGAGTTTTGTATCGGTTGTAGAATAATTGAGCTATCCGATTAGATCTTCGCAGCAGTGAGACGGAGACGCCGATGATGCTGAAGGCGACGTTGTTTCACCTCGTCGGCTTGTTGAGCTGGAAGAGATGGAATTAAGGCGGAGGAAGGAGGAGGAGCTGGTGGCGATGGCGAAGAAGGCGGGGGAGGAGTAGCGGAAGCAGAGGCTGGAGCCATGGAGTTTCGGTGACAATGCTTTTGACTTTTTCTTTTTTTTTATTTGACTTGATTATTGTAAAATGTGCTAGAAAATATATTGCTATTCGTTGTAATTTGAAAAATATTGATATTTTTTTGTAATTAAGGGTGAAAATTTGTATATTTGTGTAAAAATCCCTATATTCAATGATAATGCACCAAAAGCATCCATGTTTTCAATATGAAGGTTCTTAATAAAACTTGAAATTAGCATAGGTGTCAACCTCGTTTTTCACCATAAAACTTTTGAGAACACGTACCATCTATTCTAGAGAGGGCAAAAAGAACACATACCATCATTTCCAAAGAGTCAATCCGTCATTCCTTTGCCCCAAATTTTACATAAAATCCAATAAAAGCCAAAAGTATCAAGAGAACACCAATGGTACTTGATGGTAATTGCAATGCACATCATATCCAAGTCCATATAAATGTACATCAAGATATCGAAAGACGACACCACCACCACCACCACCACCACCACCAACAATTTTCAGCACAAGACTACTTGGATTGATATCTGAATTTTCTATGACATTATGTCCACTCCGCTCTATTTTTGCTCATTTCATTACACTGCGCAAAATTTTATCCTTTCAAGAGAAACTAAAAGGCCCTCAAGGCTTTGGTCAAGTGGTAAGAGCTCAGTTAGTGATGTGCGGTCAGACGCACGTCACAAATTCAAAAATAAAATATCTGATATTTAAGTGGAAAAGGGTAGATAGGTGGACCCATATGGCTATATCTACTGAGTTTTGTACCCTACGCCACTAGCCCTCGAGGATTTCTCGGCAGGGGCGAAACTACCTTAAGAGGAGGTGTGTCACGCGACACTGCTTCGTCAAAATTTTTTACCAGGTATTTATATAAATATATAAAAATCTACAATATGTTGGTACAAATATAAGAAGTGACACTCCTTGAAACAAGAAGTCCAAGTGATCCAGTGGTTATGTTACTAATTGTTTACCATGTTTCCATTTAAATCCATCTAAATCCAAAATATTTAGAACTTGTAAAATTAAAAAGGTAGTATCAACTTATAAATATAAAAACAGATTCCTAGCACACTATTATATTTAACAAACAAAAAGATTGAGCGGATGCCTAGCCTAAACAAGATTTTAAGTAATGACATTATTGTCAAAAGCTAGGTGGTGGATGTCTTCCATGGACACTTCAACTTTCTCCGTGAACGTTTGATATAGAATTCGTAGTACGACGAAGGCCATTACGCCGTCTTCCTCCCAAATAACCAGGTCGAACCATTCACCCCCAAGACCCACGAGAATAGGGTAATTTATGTATTTGTTCAGCCCAACAGAATGAATCGTTGGTAACTTCTCTCGAAGGGAATCAGAAGCCGATCATTTGAGTAGTGACATATTGAATGTCACAACCGTGTGTTCCAAAGTAAACCAATAAAGACATTCATCATAAATCATTGGTTGTGTATCCTTAACATACTCTCGTAATTGCAGAGGGGGACAAACAGAAAATATGGCTCAAATATGTAATCCCTAAGGTTTAACATGAGTACGCCATTAAGCATTAGATGGATATAACAATAACGTTGAAGGATCAACCACGTTAGGCAGTGAAAGATTGTTGAAGGGAGAAATCAGGACCGAGAATTGTTTTCATATTTCATAATACAAGAACCTTGTTCACAATATGGGTGACTCAAGGATAGGATAAGGTCACTAAAGCTTTCGCTTTAGGCCCTCAACAGTTTAAGGCCCCCAAATCTTTGTTATTAGTTATATTTATTTATAATGAGAATTATTTTTTCAAATAAACAAATGTAACTATCTATTTCAATACATTACATTAATTCTAATTTTCAAAAATCATATTTATGTATATTAAAATTTAAGTAGTTTAAATAAAGGTTCTAAAATATTGGACATATTTCTACTATGAAAATTTTGATTTTTTTTTTAAATGTAAAACCTTGGAAAAAAGATTTAGCCTATTACTAATATTAGCACGGTACAATTTTAACTCATTTATCTTAATTAAACGTGTCTATATTAGTAAAATTATTTAAATAGATTAATTTTTAAAAATACTCGTTTGTATTTTTCAGCTCAAAGAATTAAAAGAGTGAACTTTAAATTCAAAATATACATGAATATTATTATAAAAACTTATATTATTAGGTATTGGTTCTAGGTCTCTGAGGGTGAGGGTTTTGAAGGTTTACGAGACAGATGATAAAATGAACGGCGAAGGGTCAAAATTGCCACTAAACTATCAAAAAGATCTAATTATGCCACCCGTTAAAAATATGGTGCTAATATACTACTGCCGTTATAGTTTTGGTTCAAATATGCCATTATGTATAATTTTCGGCTCAAAATTTCCATTATTTCTAACGGAACCCATTTATTCTAATTTAATTTTAAAAAAATACTAAAAATTCCCTAAAAAATGCCACATTGCCATTAAAACTCTCACCAAGCTAATTTCCGAACCCACCCACCCATACCCTATTTTTTGCTTTTACTGTTTAACACAAATATTATTTTCATCTCCAAATTTACAAATATATTCGGAATCTATATTTCAAAATCAGCTCATTCCATGTGAGGAGATAAAAAAAAAAGGTCCATTGTGAAAGTCTATTGAAATAAATTTCTTGAATAATTTGTCAAAACCTAAAAATGCAATATGTAGTAGAAACAAAGAAGAAATAGTTTTGGATATTTTCATATTCCTGGTCGAGCTATTTTCTTGACAATATTATAAAGAAGTCTGTGTAAAGAAATAGAAGACAAAGTGAGCGATATAGGTGTGGTCCGTGTGAGTTAGAGAAGAAGCTGAAAAAATGGCCTTTGGTTCTTGGTTTGTTGTCGCCTTAAAAAAAAAAAAAAATATATATATATATATATATATATATATATATATATATATATATATATATAATTATGTTGATTGCCAAATAAATTGAAAAATACATTAACAAATACAATTAGGGGGTGGTGGGGGATAAGGGTCAGAAATTAAGTTGGGGGTATGGGTATTTAATGCACATTAGACTTTTTTTACAATTTTGTAGTGTTTTTCAAAAATTTAAAATTAGAATAAATAATTTTCGTCAGAAACAATGGTATTTTTTAGCCGAAAGTTATACATAATGACATTTTTGAATCAAAAGTGCAATGATAGTGGCATATTTGCACGATATTTTTAACGGGTGGCATAATTAGACCTTTTTCGATAGTCTAGTGGCAATTTTGGCCCTTTGCCCTAAAAAGAAATAAATTTCAATGATGCCCGGTCATTTGAATATTAAGGGAAAATGGTCTGATTTACCTCTCTACTTTAAGATATATTTTATAAATACCCTCTATCCAAAGTTGGGACCATCCAAAACCTCATTGTTATACTATTGCTCACAATTACCCTTATATCTAACCGAGGGACAGATGGCACAATTAGAAGCTCAAACCCGCTTCAAATTAAATACCTGACTGCCCACCCATTAATTTGACCTAGGAAAAATTGATGAGTAGTCATTTTTGGATGCCCTAAGTAAAATTTATCTACTGTTTCAAAATTAATTGAGAAATAGATAAATTTCCGCGCGCACTTTTACAGTCTATTAGTGTTGACAAATACCCAGACTAGTCCTAGTATTTTTTACTGGTGCTTTGAAATAACATGTTCAAAGTTCCAGTATTTTTTACTGGGATTCATGTGTAAAGGATTTATTCATATTAAAGTCCTAGTGTTTATACTGGGACTTCGAACTAACATGTTCAAAATCCCAGTATTTTGTGTTGGAATTCATGTTCAAAGTCCCGGAGCTTCATATATAAGATTCCAGTATTTTATACTGGGACTTTGAAATAACATGTTCAAAATATCAGTATTTTGTACTGGGATTCATATTTAAGTGTTCCCAGTATAAAATACTAAAATTTTGTTCATAAATTCCAGTATAAAACACTGAGATTTTTTCGGATCTGACTAGTCTTCAAAGAACTTTGCACTACTGGCTAATTTTTATTTAATGCAGTGTAAACAGGCTACGAGGCCAAATTTTTACAATTTGACCCACTCCCAACCCTTTTCTTCAATGTTGTAAGCCATCATCATCTTCTTCAATAACTTCACTATAACAGCCCCTTTTAGGGATGAGCACAAAATCGAAAAAACCGAAATATCGAATCGAACTAATTTGGTATTTCAGGTTCGGTTTTTCGGTCCAATAAATTTTTAAACTTCGTTCTTCGGTTTCGGGAAATCTGGAATTTCGGGACCCGAAAAAACTTCAGTTTTTTTTTTTTTTTTTGTGTAAAATTGTTATACCATTAACAAAAAACATCCACCATTACATATTACATATATTTCCTAAATCCATAAGTTACCCCTTCCCTTAGTCCCTTACCCAAATATGAAATACTCTATTTCACTCCTATTCCCTCTAGGCTCCAACTCCGCCGCTAACAGTAACAATCCTACTCTTATTGCCTCTAGTCCTCCACGCTTCCCTTTTCTTTCGGATCGAGTCATCGAGTGATCGGGGTATGATCTGAACTCTTCCCTTTTCTTTCTTTTAGAGATCAATTTGAAAATATAAAAATGGCAGCGGGTGCTGCTGGAGGATTTATAACTCGAGCATTGGCAAAGGGGTATGCACTTTGCCTTTCCTTTCCCTTTCTTGTTCGGCCTTTTTTTTTTACTATAAACTTTGGTACACCGATGTACCGAACTAAAAAACCGAACCGAAGTATAAAAATTACAGGTTTTTCTACACTTCAAATCGAACCGAAGACCGAAGTACCGAACCGAAGTTTCAAAAAACCGGACCGAAGTACCGAACGCCCACCCCTATCCCCTTTAATTTTTTTTTTCAATCTCTTCTTACTACACAGAGCATCACCATCACTTATCAATTATTAGTAACTAAAATATCGATTGTATTAGTAACGAAAAGAAAGAAATTCATTTAATATGGGACCTTTGTCTTCTATTCTAAAAATGCAAGGTGAAAAGAAATCAAAGTTGAAAAGTACTTAAAATTTATCCCAAATTTTCTTAAAATGCCACAATTTCAATTCCTTTTCTCTCATAATTCAGCTCCTTTTTTTTCCGTAATTTCATTATTGCGGCCAATTGCAGAAAATAAATTGTCCTATTGTGAGAGGTATGCCCCAATTGCTGAAAGTAAACTACTCCATTGTGAGGGAGTGCTCCAATTGCTGAAAATAAACTTCAAATCCTGTAGAGACAGAGTTTTGCGAATTCCTTTTGTTGCTCATATTAAGTTAGTTCTGAAAGGGCAAGGAATTAACGGTGAAGTGGAATAAATGAAAGGGACAGAAAAATTAGAGCGAAAGTCGCTTGGACAAGAAACGTCTTTCTGAAAAGAGAAACTTATCTGACGATTACTAACAGCCCTGATGATCATGACATGTATCTTGAGTGTCTCCCGTCTGAATTGTTGGTCAAGAATTGTTTCATGGCGGATACCAGACCATAACCAATCATAGTTGAGGTGACTCTCAGGTCGATTAGCAGTGCTCTTTTTGAGTTTTCGTTGATTAGCCTCTCTTTAATCTTTTGTCTCACTGCTTTCTTGCGGCACCTTTTCAGATTTTCACCAACATTTTTTTTTATTTTTCGAAATGAAATATCACTTTGCAATACAAAACTTCTTTTTCAATGGCATTATCGACTTGCCATAAAGATAAGTTTGACATAAATGCCTAAACGTATCATGAGGGACTGTGTAAAATGCATCACCTTTGGAAATATCTCCTTTAAAAATAAACAAACTTCTGCCCCAGTTTATTCTAAACTGGGGTGCTTTGGGTTTCAGGCAAAAACATCCCTTAAGATGCGTCAGGCAGATGACTTGACCCTTGGGATCATTTTTAAATAAAAATAAAATAAAAAAATAAAAAATAAAAAAAATTTGCCCCTGTTTAACATAAACTAGGGCTCTGCATTACTTTTGTATTGGCCGCAAACTTGGAGGCAAGGTTTTGCGTCAACGTGAGACAGGAAAAAAAGAACTTTTTCCTATTACAACCGCACCCGAATGGCTGTCTATGTGTCCTTTCGAGAGGAATCAGGTCAAGACGTAGCTTTGTCAACTTAATTCCAATTTTGTTTTGATGTTTTGAATTTTATTTCATTACAATTTTATTGATACCCAAGCAGAGTTTACAACGGTAAGTACAAGGCTCTAAAGGCCAGCAAAGAGTACAATGTTTTGGGTAGGAGGATGTGTATCCTAGCAAAATAAAATTGACCTGAAGCTCATATGTAGTATCTCTTAACTACATCTGCAGTGACTGGCATCTCAGTTGTCCTACCTTCTGGATCCGTCAAGTACAAGGCACTGTTTGGCAACACTTTCATTATTAGGTATGGTCCTTGCCAATTTGGAGAAAATTACCCTTTAGCTTCTTCCTGATAAGGAAAGATTCGCTTCAGAACCAATTGTCCTTCTTTTAGATCTCGGTGGAGAAATTTCTTCTTGTATGCACGTGTAATTCTTTGTTGATAAAGTTGACTGCGACAAACCGCATTGAGCCTCTTCTCGTCAATAAATGACAGTTGTTCCAGCCGAGTCTTGACCCATTCTACATCCTCAATTTCTGCTTCTACAATAATTCTGAGTGATGGAATTTCAACTTCGGCTGGTATGACCGCTTTAGATCCGTATATCAACGAATACGGGGTCGCACCTATGGAAGTGCGCATAGTTGTGCGGTATCCGAGCAAAGCAAAGGGCAACTTCTCATGCCAATCACGTGACCTTTGTATCATTTTCCTAAAGATCTTCTTGATATTCTTGTTTGCTTCTTCGACCGCACCATTTTTCTTTGGCCGGTAAGGTGTGGAGTTTCGTGCTTGATCTTGAATCTTTCACACACTTTCTTCATTAAATGACTGTTCATATTTGCCGCATTATCAGTGATAATGATACTTGGGATACCAAAGTGACAGATAATGTTGGAATGAACGAAATCCACCATGGCTTTCTTGATCACAGACTTGAGAGTGACCGCATCGACCCATTTGGTGAAGTAATCAATGGCAACTAAAATAAATCTGTGTCCATTTGATGCTCTTGGTTCAATGGGCCTAATAACATCCATCCCCCATGCTACAAAAGGCCAAGGAGCTGACATTGTGTGCAACTCTAAAGGCGGCGAATGTATCAAGTCACCATGTACTTGATAGTGATGGCACTTTCATACAAAGGTTATACAGTCATGTTCCATGGTGAACCAAAGGTATCCTGCTCTAAGCACTTTCTTTGCTAACACGTACCTGCTCACGTGGGGTCCACAAAATGTATGTCATTGAGAATCCTCGTGGCTTCAGTTGCATCCACGCATCGTCGAAGAGTTCTTTTCTGATTGCTTTCTGCCATTGGTAGATATGTCCCATCTTAAAGAAAATTCTTGATGTCTAAATACCATGGTTGGCCACCAATTTCCTCTTCGACCATATTACAATAGGCGTGCTGACTTTGAACCTGGATATCCAACAGATCAATGTGAGCTTTATCAGGATGGACAAGCATTGAGGCTAATGTAGCCAATGCATCAGCCAGTTCATTGTGTATTCTTGGGACATATCTGAACTTTAGAGGATCGAACCTTTGACGGAGATCATCCATACATTATTTGTACATGATCAACTTAAGGTCTCGGGTTTCCACTCACCTTTTATTTGGCGTATCAAAAGATCTGAATCTCCGATCACCAATAACTCTTTGATGTCCATATCCAGTGCCATGCGCAATTCCATTATGCATGCTTCATATTCAGCTGTGTTGTTAGTGCAACTGAAACGAAGTTGGGCTGCGGTTGAATACCTTGGTTATAATTGTTATCTAGTGTTTGCACTCCTGTGCGTGACTCTGCGTGTGTGTGAATGTGCACTGCCCATGGCAGAATAGGAAAAAGGAATAATGTAACTACAAAGACTGATTTCCTTATGTTAACGATATGTTAGTGGTTGGCATCCTAAACTTTAATCTTAGAGGATGTTTTGACCATATTCCAACATAAAAATTAGGAGATAGTAACAAACATGATCCAACGTGTGTGTTGGTAATTGATTTAATTTAAAGGCGAAGATGACTAAACTCTATATTTAACCTAGATCCGATTTTAGGCCAATTAATAATTAAATTTGTATTTGCGGAGTCACGATCAATAGTTTAGATTAAGAATTTAAAATGGAGAATTGTGTAGGTTACCTTGATGCCGATGTATTTGCAAAATATATTCGTAAATGAATAAAGTTAAAGAGCAAATGAAATAAATAGAAGTAACCGTGTTGGATCACTTGATCCCGATGAGACTTATTCTTTCCTGATTGTACGTAGGAACTAAAGTATGCAAGCCAAGAACAGTATTTGAGAGCAAAAGAGTAGTATTATTGATATTGTAGACAGGGAATAAAAATATGATGTTACAATGATATAGAATGAGTGCTATTTATAGGCCTTATGACGTGCCCATTAAATGCGCCGTATCAAAAAGTAACTGCAGCTGGCACGCCTGTGCGCTTGCAGTCCATTCTGAAGTGACTACTACGTGTTCCGAGGGTAAAAGTAATAATTTTAACCGCCTCAATCACGTGCACACGTCGCCTGTTGATCGCAAGGTGACCTCTGCGCTTCAGGGTAATGATGACACTATACAAATTGGCAAAACTTATTCCTTCTTTTGACGGCCAGATCTGATTGTAGTTTCTTGGGTAACCTCCACGTGTTTCGAAGGAACTTGATGGGCCGAATTCCCACTCCTATAAATAGGGGTTTGTTGAATGAGAAACTTTTTACTTGCTTCCATTTCCTTTCTGCTAACTCTTGAAAATCTTTGAGCAGCTTCCAGTTTTTCTTGCGAATTTCTTAATCTCTTCTGAAATCATGTCTTCCAGAACTAGAAAGAATCAAAACGTTGACGTGGCTGGTAGTTCCTCAGCGGCCACTCCTAGGCCCAGGGCTACTCAGGTTACTGCTGCGGAGATTATCCCCAAGAAATGGGGTGAGTTGGAGGCGGACTGTAACATCAAGGCCTTCAATAATCATTATGGGGATACGCGCAATTGGCCGGCGTATAGATTTAAATCTGAGAGTGGGATCAAACACGTGTCCTTTTTAGCTGCAGCCACGGCGGATGCGTGCCCGGCGGTTACAAAACCCCAACGGACGTCTATCAGGCCTATAAATAGCACTCATTCTATATCATTGTATCATCATCTTTTTACTCACTGTCTACAGTATCAATACTATTAGTCTCTTGCTCTCAAATATTGTTCTTGGCTTGCGCACTTTATTCTTTAGTTTCTAAGTGCAATCAGGAAAGAAGAAGAAGGCTCATCGGGATCAAGTGATTCAACACGGTTACCTCTATTTATTTCATTTGCTCTTTACCTTTATTCATTTACTAATATATTTTGTGAGTAAAGGTAACCTACGCAGTTCTTCACTTTAAACTCTTAATCTAAACTATTGATCATGACTCCGCAAATACAAATTTAATTGTTAATTGACCTAAAATCGGATCTAGGTTAAACACTATTGATGATCAAGTGGCGTACCTGTGGGATAGCATTGTGTTTGTTGTTGTTGATGATCAAGTGGCGGATCCACCTTTGTCTAAGGGGTGTCAATTAATATCCTTCGCCCAAAAATTACATTGTATTGATAGGCAAAAATACTTTTTCTATGTATATATGCTACCTTGAATCCTCTTGGTTTCATCGTGTGTTTACGTTCTTTATATTTTGAATCAAATCTTGCCTTTGTTGAGGAATCATTAAATAAATGTGGTGAGGCCTAGAAACTATAAGTTTTTGGTTTCTTCATTCAGCCCCAAACGTGTTACAACTGACAACTTCTCCTAGTTATGTTTTCCTCAACAATCACACTATATATAAAACATGAACTATTGTTCTATTCACCCTTCCATTTCACCTCTTTCTTTCTGGTTTCATGCTATCTTTGGAGTTAGGCCTCACAAATCTTCATACTTGTCAAGTGCCAAATTATAAAAAATGGTCAGAGCTAGCCATGATTTTCCAGTCATTGTACCTCTTCTTTTAGTTATTTTCTTGAGTTATTTTTTAATCACTTCAGTCCATTCTCGTCACCTTTTGAAGGTCAGAAAGCATCAATATCATCATGAATCTTTATCAAGTTCTCATAATCATAGTCAAGACATGAAGGCTCCTCAACAAGAATATGGATCAGCTCTTTTACAGCTTGAAAACCTCAAGAACTCAGGTCCAAGTCCTGGGCAAGGCCATAAAATTGTACACCCTGCACATTATCCACACCACTGATTTAACATATACGCCCGATGCCTCGAGTTGCGTTTTGATAATGCTCTAAGAAACTCTTAACATGACGTGATATTGTCTGCTTTATGCCAAACTTGCACGGTTATCATCGAAATGTCTCGCACCATCAAGAGTATACATTATCTCTAACTTATTTTTCTCCTCAGCTTCCAATATGAAAATTTTTTCACACACCTAATAGGGTTCTCTAGTGTAGATCAAATCCATTGTATTTATTTTTTCTGTCTCTAGCTCCGTCATTTTGTCCTGCAAGTCATATTCATGAGCTCTTCACATTGTCATACAATCCGCTTTGGCCAAATTCACACCATTAGACTCAAAAGGCCTTACATCATTAAAAGTATATGTACACCCGATAGGTTGCTTGTTTTTCTTATCAACTTCCATTGTGGGACTCGTTCACACACCCAACAGATTTCTCAAGTTTAAGTTAAATTCACAGTATTTATTTTCCTCTCTAGCTCTGTCATTTTCTCCCCTGTAAATCATATTCATTAGATACTATAATATGAGAGTTCTTGATTTTTCTTATTGGTTCTTTCAATTTGTTACTCAACATTCATCTTTAAAAGTGTTTAGTTGATGATATAGTTTGAGTTGATGGCTCAATTATCATTTGTATTGTTTGCTCATGAGTGGATTATGCTTGCAAGAAATATCATCAGACAACATAGTGCAGAGAAGTGTGTACACAGAAAAGGGAGTCTTGTGTTAATATACAGCAACATTATCATATTATTAAAAAATATTGTTGTATGATATCTTAATTTAATTCATTAAATTTCTTCATCCATTTGTATCCATCCTAATTTATGACCATGATGTTTCTGTCTTCATTTTAGTTGTATTCACTAGCAGTGGTCCAAGGCTTAACCAATAACAGCTTCGTTCTTAGCAAGGGTTGTTTCTTGCTGCTAAAGATACCTGACATTGGGTTTATGTGTACTTTGTATTTTGTACTTATAGGAGGAGATCAGCAACTTTAACTTAACCGAAGCAAATGTACCACAATGAAGTTTATTATTATTTTTTTTTTTTTATAACGGTGGTGTCCGGGCCAGCTTACGCGCACCTCGACTAATTCCACCGGATACCTGCACCTTCCACCAGCAACAGATAAGTTTATTTTCTTTTGTCACACTGCTTTCAGTGATTCAGTCATTGTAACATGATTAGTGAATGCACTTTGAAGGAACTAAACAGCCCCTAAAAAGCAGTACAAGATGTTATAAAACAGTATGAGACATTGAAAGAAATAAACTTTTACCATCTAAATCAAAGTTTTCTCCAATTCCGCAAAGGTATAACACTACAATAAAGTAGAGCTACTCTTGCTATTGAATTACTAGGCCTACAGCTCGCAGGTTACAAAGACCAACGAGTCAATTGTGTTCAATTAGACAATTGATTTCAAAGATGAAAAGGTATAGAGCTATATATGCATGACCTGATAAATAAATGCATATATGTTTCAGAGCTTCTTTTACCTCACCAACTTTGAAATCTTAAATCTTCTCGTAAAAACTATGCTCCTCGTTTACTTATCGTACCTTCTTCAATGGACTGTGCCATTTCTAGCTCTTCTCAAGGACCACGGCGTTTCCCAAAGCAAAAGCAGCCCTGGCGTTGATCATTAGGGATCATCCCACCTCCCTTTGATGTGTCAATGGATTCCAACAAGGACACAACTTCGTCCATTTCTGGCCGCTTGTCAGCACTAGCATCCCAACACCGCTTCATTACATTTGCCAAAGAACTTGGGCAACAACGAGGTATCTCTGGTCTCAAATTCTGCAAATCCAAAGCAGAGTTGTGACTTCAAAGAATTTTTTGCTAAATTGTAGTGAGTCACTTTACATAATATATATTTCTACCTGTCGCACAACAGCTGTCGTGACTTCTGAGAAGCTCAGATCTGGATATGGCATGTCGCAGCAATATATCTCCCAGAGGCAAATGCCAAAACTATATACATCACACTTCCGGTTATAGGGGCTGCCATTAAGAACCTGTTGACCATGACAGAAATAAGTGAGTAAAAAAATTTGCAACAAGTGAATAACTAAAGTTGCAAACTAAAAGCATTTATATATGATGCATGTAGTCGACACATACCTCGGGTGCCATGTAACCTAGAGTTCCAGTCTCACCGGTCATATCATTAGGATTTGAAGCTTCAACTCGAGCCACGCCAAAATCAGCTATTTTAAGAGTTCGATTCCTGTCAAGAAGCATGTTCTCTGTTTTGACATCCCTATGGACTATCTTCTCGGAATGAAGATAGCTCAACCTGAGAGTGTATAACATGCTAAATTGTCAGATGCATGCTATCAACAAAAAATTCAAAGAAGGGGAGTAAACATTTATGATATCTTACCCCCTTGCTAGATCCAGCGCCAGTTGGACCACAACTTTGAAGGCCAACTTCCTCCTATGGCTCTTGATAAGAAAAGATTTCAGAGTACCCCCAGGAAGGTACTCAACGACCACACAACAAAGGTTCCGCGGAATACCAATGAAACCATTTTCACCCTGTATATTAAGATCTGGAGTGCCCAGTGCAGCTCCAATAAACTGCAAAAGGATTGGTCATCAGAATGTCTAATCTTCCCAAGCTAAGAATACAGTTGCAACTTGAACACTTTATGCTCCAGATGACGAGACTCTCAAAGCATCAAATAACAAACACGTGGAACTTTCATACATCTTTGGAAACTAAACAGCTGAGAATAGAGCAAGACACAACATTTTTTGTTTCGACGGTGCATGTGGACAAAACAAAGGCTTTTCAGGGGCAGCCCGACTATGTTAGAGTTTAAAAAGTTGAACTGAGTAGATTACGTCTTTTTCAAAAACAAGCCTCCACGAACAAACACTGTTTGATACAATGGAGCTAAGGCAAATCTTATGAGAAAGCACATAAATAATCATGGTCAGCAGCATGGACCAAAAAAATTTCATGCCAAGAGCTTGGTCACATGCCTTTTATTTGCTGTTTAAAATAAACTAGACTTCACCTCTACAATTTTTTGACCAAGCATCAATTGACCTCCACATTTAAGTTAGATATGTAGCGAAGAAAATGAAGAGTAATTTTGAAAAACATTGAAGCGCCCAAGGATGTGGCTTATTGGTCAATAAGTGTGAATACCTTGGAGATCACGGTTCAAAATTCTTTCCATCTACCTAAGCATTGGTGTGCTGAGTTACCCGGCACCCATGGCATCGTAGGAAGCGGGTACCCAAAGGAGTACTCGTACTCCACCGGATGCGCTAATGCTAGCCAGACAACACAGTTATAAAAAATGACAACTATTGAACATAAAGCTTCTTTTTTTTAAAAAAAAAACATTTTATTAGTTTTGCTTCAGTTCTTTAATTTTTTTTGACAGGTAGAACTTAAAGCAGTTTCAGCATATAGCATGCCACTAATTAGAAAAATATTTGCATCGGTTTTCTATTTTTGTGACGTCTGCAGAGGACAAAGGCTGAGGTTTCAATGTAAAATAGACTACCACCAAGAAGAAGAAAATGAATTATCAACATTGTATTGTGAAGTTAAATATCTTACTTTCGTGACATTAGGATGATCAAGCTTGTGCCATACAGAAACTTCCTGCGTAAAAGCCGCTCTGACGGAAGAAATCTCAGCTTGAGACCTTTGCCCTTCTTCTCCCCAATCAAGAAGTTTTACTGAGGTTAAGACGAGAAAAACTTTAGATCAGCTAAGCATGAAATAATGATGCTTCTCAAGTTCTGTACTTCAAACTATAACTTGAAAATGGATTGTGGATGCTCATTTTGAATAAGCTCATATTGACTAGATAGGAGCTCCTAAAGTTAGAAAATTAGATCTTAATTTCCAGTTTGGTTCAACTTTTTCTTCTTTTGGCGACAAAGCTAAATGTGGTTGATTATTTTTCTTCAAGATCAAAACATCATTCATTCATAAAAACAGGGGAGCAATACTCTTGCATCTTTTTCAAGAATCAGCCTGCAAGATCAAGTCTTGAATAAACCGAATAAAAGTAAAACCAGGAAGCACAAGCGATGAAAGATGCAAGCATACAGATAGCTTTAAATCGACTGTAAACCTGTTTAGCTCATTCATTTGGTAAAACCTTATCCACAAGGAAATTAAGGGCCATGCCCCGACAACAGATACAAAGCTAGCACCTAAAAAAGCATTATGGTACATCAAACAAGCTAGCACCAAATACTAAGCAATTAACTGATGTTTCAGGAAAGGACACATCTTCCGAAGACCGAATGCAAGACAAATACTAACTAAATTAGGAACTTTCTACTACATCAACAAGGAGGTTGGCTCAAATGCTGAGATGCCTACCTCCAATGGTAAGTCTAAAGTTCTACGAGACTGAAGTATGAAACCAATGTTGATCCTGAGATGTTGGGGTGAGTAACAAAGAGAAAAGGGAAAACATCCACATTTTACTCCTCTACTATACAAAATATCTTAGTTTTACTCTATAATATTTTGGTTCATACATTTGTCGTTACTAGGTGGATTTCACATGTCAAAATGCTTCGAGAAAATGGTCCAAGATTACCCCTATATGTCTGACTATTGTTAAAAGTTACTCTCTGTTGTACTTCAGGTTGGAGCTACATTAGGATTTAGGAGTAAGGGCAAATAAAAGACAGACTTTCCAGTGACAATGGTATAAATGACCTCAAATCATAACGATAGTGCAATCGCTATATTTCATATAGTAAATGAGCATCTTAGTCATTCTTTTCAAGAAAAAAAAAATGTACACCAACTATTTCTACGCCTCAATCCTAAGCAAATTAAGGTCGGCTACATGAATCTAAACTTTCCATATCACTTTATCTAGCAGAACAAAAAAAGGGATCTTTACAAAAATAGCCGGCCGAGCCAGAGTACATAGATTATATACCTATTATACATGGAATGTACAAAAAATGACTATTTTTTGTTTAAGCAGCCTAGCCACTATTCAGGCAGTATAAAATCCCAAAAAAAGAGGGATCTTTACACAAATAGCCAGCCGGATTCACTATTCACATCCTCTAGCCGGTATATATAAATTATTTAAACAGCCTAGCCACTATTCAGTTAAAAAAAAAGGAACTTTACACAAATAACCAGCCGGATTCACTATTTACATCCTCTAACCGCTACACATAGATTATACACTGATTATACACGACTATATAAAAAAATGTATAAGAAAAGAATTACCTGCAACATCTTGGCTATCATAGATACCACGATGAACAGTACCAAAAGTGCCACGAGCAATAACAGTCTTGATAATAAGCTTAGATGGGTCAATTTCCCAAGCATGTTTAATTGGTATTTCTCTATTATTATTATTATTATTATCACCTTCTTGTTTATCACTCTTTTGTTTTTCCATAGTCCAAGCTCTACTTAAATGCCTTTGTAATTGCTCATCTATACTCTTCAGATCTATACGATCTGCTCTTACAAATCCAACTTCACCACTTTCCTCCATCTCGAGATAAAATGGGATTTTTTTGGGGCAAAAAAGATGGTTATTTTTAAAGAAGGAATCAAGAAATGTATATAGAGGAAAATGGGATGTTGGTGTTAGTAGATGTAGTGGAGAGTTGAGGCAATGGTGGCCATATCTTTACAAATCAAGAAAATTGAGAGAAAAATGGGATTTTTTTGGGAAAAAAGATGGTTATTTGTTAAAGAAGGAATCAAGAAATGTATATATAGAGAAATGGGGTGTTGTGTGTTTAGAAGATGTAGTGAAAAGTTGAGGCAATGGTGGCCATGTCTGAAAGAGTAATACTACAACTGTCACTGTTGTTGGAGAGTTACAAGCAGGAAGATTACTATTTATGTTGTGTTGTTCTGTTTTTTCCTTTTTTTCCTTTTTTTCTTTTTAAGAAGATAAGATAAAATTTGTGTTTTTATTAAGGGACAATTTCCTTATTTGTTCCAACATTATCGTAAATTGTTGAATTTTGTCATTCGTTTGACTTTTGATTAACTCGTACCCTTATTATCAGTAAATCATTTTGTGTATGTCTTTATCACTTACGAAGATTCAGAGCGGAATTAATGGACTGGATATATTCAAACACTTCAAAAAAAGAAAAAAAGTTCAGATAAAGTTTGTGTTTTATCATTATGGGAAAATTTTCGTATTTATTCCAACATTATCGTAAATGGTTGAATTTTGTCATTCGTTTGACTTTTGGTTAACTCGTACCCTTATTATGTAAATTATTTTGTATATGTCTTTATCACTTACGAAGATTCAGAGCGAAATTAATGGACTGGATATATTCAAACACTTCCAAAAAAGAAAAAAAGTTCAGATAAAGTTTGTGTTTTATCATTATGGGAAAATTTTGGTATTTATACCAACATTATCGTAAATTGTTGAATTTTGTCATTCGTTTGACTTTTGGTTAATTTATATCCTTATCATCGGAAATCATTTTGTATACTACTCCCTCCGTTCCACTTTAGATGAATCCATTTGACTTTACACGGAGTTTAATAAAGAAGGGTAGACTTTTGAAACTTGTGGTCTAAAATAAGTTATAGATATTTGTGTGGCTACAAATCATCTAGGGATGAGTAAAAGTGAAAATTTTTTTCCAAATTTAGAAAGAGGTCATTCTTTTTGAAACAGACTAAAAAGGAAATAGGTTCATCCTTTTTTAAACAGATGGAGTATGTCTTTATGACTCACGAAGATTCAGAGCGAAATTAATGGACTCGACATGTCCAATTCTTCGTAAAAATTAAATTTACTTCTCAACTTTTGATTAAAGTTTAAAATTAACTTCGATTTGGTACTCTATTTGAGGATAATGGAAGCATTTTTTCTAACGTCAGAATAATTTGACCAAATTAATGATAAGATTGCTCAAATCTAAATGGTACCTATGCAATATTTGACCATTTTACATTTCCCAAATAACGTTAAACCAATAACCATGTGCTTTTATTTATTTTTATTTTTTATTTATAGCTGTTTACAATTTGCTTATAATTGAGATATAGTAATTGTTGTACTTAACCATAACTGTTGAGTTAATTAAATTATAAGTTTTAATTATGACAAAAAGTACACAACACTTAAATTCAATGTGCAAATTGCAGGACTTACAAGGAGGATCTCTGCAAAGACCTTAAAAGGAAAGGAAGATTGCCGATTGATGATTAGAAGAGTTAGCTATGGAAAGTTGATCTTTAAGGCGCGCTAATTATGTGAGACTTGTCCCAAATCAGCTCTTACCTTATTCTCTATGAGGATATTTATATCTTCTAGAGAATCAAATCTCTTGGGTCAATCTCTCTATTCCCCAATCCCAATAAATCAAATCTCCATCATCCTCCGTCAATCATGCAAGTAGATCTGTCCTACCTCTTCTTCAACGGGCAACTCTGATGGTTCAATATTTATACTTGAAGTCTACTGGAGATTATTTCACGCTTTTACTTACAATCTACTTCTCTCTAAGTCTTTTACTTTCAAACACTGTATTCCTGAGAGTCTACGAGTGATCAATAGAAAAGAAAGAGAGTTCTTGTAGTGAGGTAATAGTTGTGTCACGGAAGTTGGTCTGATTATCTATAAATCAGACGAGATCGTAGGTGGTGAGCGAAGGGATAAAACCATTTGTGAAAAGACGTTTTTGGTTAACGATAAACCATAAGTGTACTTGTGTTCTACAAAGAGCTTGAAGAGAGATAACTCCCTTGTGACCCAAGGGAACTGGATTAGGAACCATTTGATTCTGAACCAGTATAAAACTCTGTGTCATTTCCTCTTATTGCTGCCTTTGTGTTTTGCATAGCATTTTATTTATCACCTAAGTCAACTAATAATTTAATCAGTCGACTAAATTTATAATTCTGAACAATTCACCCCCTCTTGTATTCATCAATAACTATGGGAAAAATGTAACTCCATTACACTATAAGTTTATGGAACTTAGATTTCTTTCTACGTTGTAAAGTAGTGGAGATTTTCGATGAGCTTGTCTTACTTCCTTGTAATTCCAACTTGTAGTCCCCTTTTAATGGGTTTGAATAGTTAACCAAAATTATTTGCTTTACCTGCATTTATCTTGTCTTTTTAATATATTCAAAAAATTGTGTATATATATATGGAAAATGATGTAAACATTTCCGCACTCAAAATCATCACTCTATGGAATTTCTTAGCCTTTCTAGTATTGAAAAGCCAATTACAATAGTTTTAGCTAGCGTTTGGACATAGATTTGGTTGAAACTTGGGAATTTGAGCTTTTGAAGTTGAGTTGAAAAATAATTTTTGGAACTTGAAGTTGTGTTTGGACATAGAATTTACTTGAAATAATAATTAAGTTTAGTGAGTAGTTTTTCAAATTTCTCAAAAACTGCCCAAAAACAGCCTTTGAACACTTTTTGAGTTTTTTGGACTTTTTGGGAGAAGTTTTGATGAAATAGCATTAACAAATAGTTTTTCTCCCAAAAACTCCCAAAAAATGTCCTCAAAAACTATAAAGAAACGGGGGCTTAGTCTCGGAATTTAGGATGGATGCACCCCATCCGAATATTCTTTTTTACAAGTTAAGCGGAAGAAAATTAACAAAAGTTATGACTTCCACATAATGAAATGGACAGAATTATGTAGAATTAAACCGTGGGGAGGGGGGGTGGGGATAAAAAGCCTAAAGTCACAAAAATGAAAGGACAGGTAGGAGAAGAGGACATAAAGGTTTGATCTTCCCTTTATAAAGATTTTACATATCAGAATCAAGTAGAATTATTTTTCCATTATGAACTTGAAGAAATGTCAATTTTTTATCAAGTGGTCGAAGAGGGGATCCACCCACAAAATTATATTCTTGTCTAATCAATTGAAATGCCTTATAGGATTAGCTGTCACACGAGTTGATTGTGATTTTTCCAGTAATTGCTAATGCAAAGACAGGAATAAAATGTTATGATATCCACTTTTTTTAAGAGTACAGTAAGGGGTCGTTCGGTTTGGCTTTGCTCTTGCGCGGGTATTAACTATTAATGCGGGTATTAGTAATGTGGGTATTAATAATGTGTGTATTAATAATGTAGGTATTGATAATACGGGTATTAGTTATGTGGGGTTTAATGTGGGTATTAGCCACGCATATATTATAACGATTATTTGTTGAATCACTGATATATTACAAATTAACAAAAAATATTATTGTTTAAAATATTTATTTACTCCTTAAATAAAATTTTAAAATATCCTTATTATTATGAGGGTTAATTTTGTCATTTTAAATTTTAATACCTGCATTATTAATACCCACATTATTAATACCACCTTCTACCCCGTATAAAATAATACATAGATTCCCGCATTAATAATGCGGGTATTAATAATGTGGAATATACAAAAACGCAGCCAAACGTTGCACTAATTTTATACGGGTATTAAAATTTCACAAAAACCAACCGAACGTTGCGCTAAATTAACGCTGAGTTTTGTGCGGGTATTAATATTTAATACCCGCAACCGAACGACCCCTAAGTTTATACTCATCAATAATCAAGCTCAATATTGATTTCAAGTACAACTCATTAAGTATAGCATTATGTCCATGTGTAAAGAAACTTTACGGCGTGTAATTTAATTAGTTATAGCATGTTGTTATTCTGTTTTACAGATTATCATATTAGCTTGATTATAGATTAGTTAAATGTGTTATATGTAATGTAGAGATTCTTTGCACTATCGATGCATAAAACATAAACTCAATCCACGATGCTAAAAAAGAAAACCATATTTGACATGAGGTGTTTCATCACCCAAATTAATAATGTACTCAAAGGGTCAAGGCATCTATCTTTGTCATAAATAGGAAGCAAAGTTCAAGTATAAACATCATTGGAGGTACTTGGAGAACAAAAAAGAAGTGATCCTGCATAGGAGTAACTAATAACTAGGGAGAAAAGAAAAGATTAGTAACATTTAATACTGAAAAAGTTGAGCTACAAGAAACATCTGGTGAGGGTTGGATTCAGGGGAGGACAATCATTCTAAGTTCAGCAAAGGCAATGACATCAAAGTTCTACCATCACAACCTTTTTATATTTTCGAATGTGTAGTGACTTGTGACAACATTGATTCTATTCTATTCATATCAAAACAAAAGAGGCCCCATCATCAATAAAAGTCACATGGCACCTCAGGGAAAACTCTGGAACATGCCATGTCAAATTCAGAATTCAGCATTGCAGATTCTAAATTGAAAGAGTGAGGTCTAAAATATATCTTAAATCTATCTATACTTGTTTTTCACATATATATGCATGCAGGGTTCGATCAGGAAACACTGAATTTTGCTGATCTCGCGAACCCATGGTTGGATTTGCCACAGGACCCTTGGAAGGGGAAGGTTCTTTTTCCCCTGCTTTGTCAATCTGGAAATGCTATGATTGCAAAATGCTGTGTAGTAGGCCCAAGTGAACCCTCTCCAGTCCTTTTTCTCTTGCAAGAATCTTGTGTTCCAGACATGAACAACTGCCATTTATTTTTATAACAACAATAATAAACTACTAGTGCTTAAAAGATAAATAATAGGAATCCCGTGTGGTTCCTTTAAGTCCACAACAAGTCATGTTCCATTCCATTCCATTCTGGGAAATATATGGCAGGTGTGGCATCAGACTACACATTTGGTAATCCAGAAAATTGGACAGATAAAAAGTATAAGAAAGAACTAAAAGAAAAAATACGAAAGTGAGTTCACACTGTTGTTCTCAAGCATATATGACAGTTCTCATCTTTGCATAAGCAGAGAGTAAAAACTAAAATGTGTTAAAATAACCAGTAAATTAAAAAGACCCAAGGTCAGTAAACAGTAATTTTCCTTATTTGGCAGCATAGTATAGCTTGCAATAACACATCCACGTGTGTATGTAATATGTATATAACACACAGACACCCACAATATGTGGAATTAATTTCAGTTTAAAGGTTTGTTTACACGGGATTGAGTGAGCTTTTTCACCGTTGAAATTATCTAGCCGAAGGAATCAGTCAGTGGTAAAATATACAATACCATGTGGATAGTAGACTCATAAAATGATAAAATGGCTTAGCTCAATGACATGAGCATTATAACTTGCCTGCATTTGCACAACCTTGCTGTTGTTTGAGCTTGAAATTGCATGACAGTAGAGAGTTCCCTCTTAATTCGAGTGGAAGGGACGGGCTTTGTGTTTAGGTTGTCCCAGACGTGAACTGGCATATTCCGACCATCTTCCCTTAATAATGTTTTGCAGAAGACATAGTTTGACATGTAACTATGATGACTGAAAACATAGTATGTCCATCTATTTTGGTGCTAGCCTTATTGGGCAGATAGAGAATGCAATGCATCGAGCAGCTTTTGCCAGCATAAAGCGCTCATTTTCTGTCAATGGCCTCTCAATAACCTTCATAATATTTGCGTCCTAATCCATATTAGATAGAAAATTATCATTAAGTTCAACATTGAGGACAAAGCAACAATTTAACCTTCAGAGAAAATAAAAAAAAAAGCTGGAAAGAAAAAGGACATATTCTAGATAATTGGTAAACAGAGAATCTGCATTCAGATGGGACTTAGATGTTTTACTTTTAAAGATTTTCTTCCTATATTCTTTTTATGAGAAGGATGCAAAACTTAACTAACCTTCTTATGTTGTGGAATAGAGGGCCTCACACTTGCAACATCACCAACAACAATAACATTATTGAGATTTCCACTTTCATCTCTTTCAGTTGGCGAAGCAGTTGAATGCCTCCAGTTTCCACTGATAATGTACTTATAAAGGTACCTGATATACAAAAATATGACTTTACATGCAGAAAAAATTCCTTTAGGATAAAAACAGGATAATCGCATTAAATAGTGAGAAGAAGTACAATTTCAGGGAGGAAAAAGAAGCAGAAAAGCTTCAGATTTAGAAAGATCAAGGGGGAAAAAACAAGTCATCTTAAAAAGATGAAACCATGTAGCAGAAATTCAGACCTACAACCATAACATATGATATGCAGGACTATAGATTTAAAGCGAAGGCTAATTTTAGTGACAAGATAAGATCAAGAAGAACCATCAATTTGCAGGTTTAGTGAAAATTATTTGACAACTTCTAGAATTGGTATTTATACTCTCATCTCTACAGAATCTAAGCTTGACAATCGCTAACACTACCATGGCCGATAGAAAGAGTCAAAACTTACTTTCCCTGTGATAGTCTAACTTCAGCCTCAAATCTTGGGCCACCTTTATGGACTGCCTTAACTGGTTCTTTCCAGTTACCTGTAAAATCTCCAACCAAGTACACATCCTCCCCCTGTTTAAAGAAGTCATACAAAGAGAAACCTATAAGTAAGTACTCTCTTTTAAAACACATATCGGAGAGAACACCGTACAAGAGTGAGTATGCGACGTTCTTTCCAAGAAATCATTTTCGACCATTGAGCAGAGAAGTCAAGGAAAGAACACAATACAAAATCTGAGTAACTTTACTACTTAATTGTAATTCAATTCATTAATTTCCAAGGAAATCACCAAGAAGCACTAGAAAGGATTAAACTGATTACCTCGTGCCCATTCCACACGAAGGTCACTGCATGTGTAGCAGGCCCATCATGTGGACCCCTTTCGACCATCGCTATGAGATCCCATGTCGCCCAGGCAATGGCTGGTCTGCAATCCATATGATTGAACAATGTAAATCGAGCATGTTCATAGAAATTTCATTGTTTTTTACTTGCAAAAGAATTCAATTTTAATATTCTATGACTTTGTGATTAGAGTGTAAGAAAGGCTTAACAGCCAAGAGCTTTGATAGGGATCATGACGGCATCGGCAAGTATGTGTGGACTTGTATATGCAAAATGATAACAGCAAGATTTCCATAATTTAGTGTTTGGTAGTATATCTATAGCACCATTATATACCTACAGTCTTCCACTGTTCAAACATTTGTGAGCGTACCATTACACATGTTTTACCATTCTAGGATCCAAAGAAATGCAGGGCAAGATTTTTACTTTATTCTTTAGCTAAATATATTGCCATGTACACATGCAAGGGTAACCAGTCAAGGTTATCCAGTCGAGGCTTCTCCAAAAGTAAAGAATGGAACTGAAGTGATATGAGAGTTGGGGTGAAGAACCTGTCAGGCTTGCATGCATGTAACCCAGTGACAAAATTATAGGCTGCATGAAGGGAAGTATCTGTCATCCAGTGTAGGTAAGCTATTACACAAGCAGCGGATCTATCAAAACCAGTTGTACAAGTCACATAGACTCGGTGGTTCTTTTTCAAAAGGCGTAAAAGAAGACCAACACAAAATGGAAGTTTCTTTCTCATGTCAAATGAATCTCCCTCCCTGCAAAAAAATTAACATGCAGAAGAATCAGAAAACGAATCCAAGATAATGAAATAAGGTTAATCTCAATTGTCTCATTGTTACTCCCAGTATGAAAAGGAGATATATATAGGCAAATGTTAGAACTTCTGAAAAGCTAACATGTCTGTACAGGCATCAGCAGCACATCTCCAGTACAAAGAAAAAAGATAGACTTCTTTTGAAGATGTACAAAATTGAGAGAGCTGAGGCAAAGTATGCTAAAAGCTACTGGGAATATAAAACAGAAGTTAGCTCATTAACCAAATTCCAATTCGAATGAAATAATTCTTTCTATTACCTTATGGGATAGTTGATCATAAGGACATTAGACCTTTGGCATGACTCGTTAATCATGTTGGTGTTAATTCCCCAATTTTCAGCCTCGACTCCACTCTGAAAATTCAGCACAGCGGTGATCCCCTGATACAGATATTCCCTGAGTTAGTTATAAGTAAAGGAACAAGGAATAATTATCTATGGAGATATCCACTGGGTTAGTGTAAGTAAATGAACAAGGAATAAGTAATCTGTTAAGGAACACCGCATAATGGTGAAGATGAAGGCAACATGCCCTGCATCAAACCACCAGGTTCATGTAGTACAAACTAGGGATGTTTTTGCCACATCCATCAATTCCAGTTTCCAGATATTTTGCTGCTCATTTTATAGTTGATTTCAGAATCAAGTACACATGTCCCTATTTGTACAATAAAAGGGTTTTATAGTAGTTTTATAGAGAAGCAGTCATGACCTACATCATGCAACTGTCTTCATGCTGCAACTTAAACGCGGGACAACTATACACATTCTTAAAAACCACAACTGCAGGTCATTATGCAGTCACCATCTAAAGCCATGAATTTACTTTTTTTTATTTACAAACTCATATGTTTTTGTTGGCTTCTATTAAAGGTTGCTCAAAGATATTCATGATACTCTCTGTTCTATCAGACAGCATACAAACTAAATTTCTATATAGACTGGATAATCCAAAGATGAATGAGACATGATTCTTAGAATACCAGTTGTATACACCTATTATAGAAAGGGAACATTTGGATGGATTTTCAGCACAAAGCTCTGGTTATAACTATATTTACAGTTCAGAACAACAAAATGTAGCCATACTGTCAGCAGTACACACTTGATGAATAGGACGGGAAGAATAAATTATTTTCAATGGGCAAAAGCTAGCCTCACCACAACATCTGACAGCATTTCGACATCAGTTTCCTTTTGTATACATGATCCCACGTATATTTGTTCCGTAATCTGACAAAGGAACGAAAAATATGCTTCAGAACCAGGCAACAGAAAAGCATCTTTGGAAAGCATAACATTTAGAACAGTAGATGAAATGGAGTTCAGCAAAATTGGAAAGAGTAATTTGCCTGGAAGCTATTCACTTCAGCTTCAAGTTGAAATTTATCACTTCTGACCACATAAATCTCAAGCAGTTAAATACTAAACTTTTGAGTAAAGGAAAGATTTTGTACAGAAAATCTGAATATCATACCTTGCTGTAGCGCATACCAAGATCATGATTGTAATACAGTTCTCCTTTTGAACGATCCAACGCCTTCACGTATTCTTCCAATGGGAAATTCCCATGTGCCCATTCAGAATCTCCTATGTCTTTCTCAGAGAATATGTTGATAATTGGGCTAAATGGTAAAGAAGGGGTACCGTTCAACTTTTCTTGTTGCCTTACTTGATCTCTATAGCTTAGAACTTCCCATCCTTTTTTAGTTAGAAACTTGGGGGAAAATATTACAAATCCAGAGTTCCCACTTCCCTCGCAAGGCGTTCTCAAGTTGGAGGAAAGTACATTTTTGTTCCATGTAGCAACAGGAACACGACCTCTATTATATTGAATATCAATGTCATTCATAAGGTATAGCTGGTGGATAGGAAATGGGAAAAATGGTCTCTCAAGAACCAGGCTACATGGCCCTGAGTTCTCTTTCATCATCTTCCTGCAGAAACCATCATAAAATACAGTACACTTATTGAAATATCCCACTACTTCAGTCAGAAATACACTCTTATGTTCTCTCATTATAGCTCAAATGGGTTATATAATTTTCACATTTCATACTCTGTATCACCGAAGTCTTTGATCTCGATAAGCCCACCGCTTGAAGAGTCACTTGCCTTTTTCAAAGTATCACCAACCATTATTATTCTTGATTTCTCAGCATTTCCCTGCAAGATGACACTTCCACAAACTAAGAAATGCCTTCTTAAGGATGAATTCAAAAGAAAATATGAAAACACTGGCAGATCCATGATTGAGAGTCAATCTGTTTGAAGTGAGTACGCAGACAAACACAAACCCTTATTATTTATTCTAATGCATATGAGTGCATGGTACGAAAGCCATGAGTTAGCTGAACTTCGGTTAATTTTCACAAATTGTCAGCGAACTTAACACTTTCGCTACAAAAGCCACTGGACTAATTTTTGTCATTATATTTCAGAAAATTAGTGTGGCCGCACACCCAGAAATATCACCACATAAGCAAGCCACATCAGCCAAAACATATGGCATGTCAGCAGTTAACACTACTTTTACGATTCTTTCATTTTATATCAATGTTTCATCTATGTCCAGGTTCTTGCAGCTAATATCTCCTTTAACATCATCTAAGGTTATAGAGAGGATGGATTCCATGATTATGTTTGTGAACATCAATTGGATGCCTGCATTCCTTTATTAATTTATCTGTTTGGTGATATGAATGTGGACCTTGAGAGAAGATAGTCAAGATACTAACATTTTGTTCGGAGCTTCTGCTTAGATGATAAGGAAATACATCATAAGTACATACGTCGCAGGAGATTTAGCCCTTCAAATGGACCATCCAAAACGTTGTAATTTGGCAGAGCTACAGATCATGAAGATACACATTATGTGGAGAAGGACAGGGAGCTGCAGCTAGATCATCTTTTTTTATATTTAACCGAGAAATCCCCTAAGAGCACACAGGTTCGAAACTCGATGGATAACAGGCCCAATACCCTTCTCCACTTAACTATCCGGCTTTTGTCTCTGCAGGGTTCAAACTCGTGGTGTGCATCTAAACCCACACATCACAAGTTGAGCTCTTACCACTAGACCAAAGCCTTGAGGTTGCAACTAGAACATCTTACAACAAAATTCCTTGATATTTATGCCACAGAAACAAACATAAGTTTGTTGTTTTTCTTTTTCTTGCTAACTGGGTTGAGCAAAGATGAGTATAGTTTCTGATAGGTGCTTCAAAGCAGTGCACATAAAATGTGGCTCGCTTATGTGGTTTTCCAATGAGATTTAGTGGATCTCTTGGCCATATTTATTCCAGAGAAATCATCCATTAATTGAGTGATCTCATCAACAAGAATACTACGCGTCATTTCCAAACAAAATTGGTATCCACTATATGAATCCTCATTAACCATGTTGCTTCGTTTAAACACGTATACAAAAGAAAATACAAAACAAAAAATAAATAAATAAATAAAATGTTCAAATTGAATGATCTTAGAGTTCAAGTTGTATATAGTATAAAGATTTTTTTGCAGTAAGACTAGCTACTACTAACATGTAAAGATGACCTAATTTTGTAAAAATCTTATACTATATATAACTTAAACTCATGATCTTATAGTAACAAATATTAGTTAATTTCATCAGTATTTGAGTAATTTAGTAAGTCTATCTACTTGCTGCTACCTGATAGTGTAAAAAATATTTACACTGATTGACCTGATAGTGTAAATATAACTTAAACTCGTGATCTTATAGTAACAAAATTAGTTAAGTTCATCAGTATTTGAGTCTTTTAGTAAGTCTACCTACTACAACATGTAAATATGACCTGATAGTGTAAAATATATTTTTCACTGACCGCATATATAATAAGTTAAACTCGTGAACTTATTGCAACAATAATTAGTTAAGTTGATCAGCATTTGAGTAATTAACTAAGGCTACCTGCTACAACATGTAAAGGTGACCTGATAGTGTCAAAAAAATCTTTACGCTGACGGTGTATATAACTTAAACATATGATCTTACAGCAACAAATACCTGTTAAGTTCAGTAGCATTTGAGTAATTAACTAAGGCCACCTGCTACAGTGTGCAAATGTAACCTGATAGTGTAAAAAGTCTTTACACTGATGTGTATATATTACTTAAACTCGTGATTGTATGGTAACAAAAATCAGTTAAGTTCATCAGTATTTGAGTTAGTATAAGTAAGTCTATATACTGCAACATGTAAATGTAACCTAAATGTGACCTGATAGTGTAAAATATCTCTATACTGACAGTGTATATAACTTAAACTCACGATCGCGATACAACAACTATATAAAAATGCTAGTAGTAATAGCGAAAACGAACCCCTTTCTTAAGAGCATGAACGAAAACTTTGCCATCAACTGAAATAGCGAAGCGAATACCAAGCGGTTTTTCAAGTGTAACCATATACTCATTCAAATTCATCTTAAATGGCGAAATTGTAGATGAATTCATCGCATAAACTCTCCGATACCGACGTCGAATCACAGCCGTACGATCAATTAACCGTTTCTCATTAAAACACAATTCATCACCCCAAAATGTCGAGAAAATTGCACATTTCTGTAATCTCTCGGACGATGTAGAGAAATTGAGAATTCTGTAATTAGGAACTTGTAGTGAACACATTTTGAAAATGTGATTGAATTATGTTTAAGTTTTGAGAATAAATGGAAATATGGCTATTGAGTGTAATTATTTTGTGTATTGAGATTGAAGAAGGTTCTAGGGAGTTGGATTAGTTGAAGAAGAAGTGGCGTTAATTGGAGCTAAGAGTTGAAAGGCAATGGCATTTTGCCCATTACCCGCTATGCCACGTGAGATTTTACAGGCCCCACATGCACGTGGTTTTGGTGAACTTTCTTATTTTGTCCAAGATATTTATCTCGCATCCATGGGCCTTCCCGGCCTTTCGACTTTGGTGGAGTAAGTTCTGCACATATCTTTTTAAAATGTGTCCAAAATAATGTATTCCAATTTTACATTAGAAATAATTTAATTATAAAATCCTTATTAGTGGTGGCAAATGGACGAGCTGAGTTAGGTTGGATTTGAACAGTTGAAAATGAGTGATATTGACAAGTAGGCAACGTTTTCACCGCTCACTAGAGTTTAGCCATTGTTGCATAAGTATTTAAAGGCTAGCCACTTGTAATTAGCTTGACAAAAGTACTCCTTGAAAAAACCTACACCTTTTCTTATCTCTCCCTTCTACTTGTCGTCCCGCCAGAAGCATAAATGTGCAGGACGTATTAGCCTCATATCTACAAATGTTTTTGAAGATGAATTTGTTAAAATCAAGATTGAATTTGCAATTCACACTTTCTTTTTCTTTTTCTTGTTCTTCCTCTCAAACTTAAGGATATTGTTGTAGAGTATTATTGGTAGAATCTCTAACTTGTCCTAGAGCATCCATTAAAAAAATGTTGGAGTTCAAAGAAAATTAAATTCAAACTTTAGGAAAAAATACCCTGATTCAAGAAATGATATGAACAAAACTTCGAGAAAAATTCTGTATTTCACGAAAAATTAAGTTAAAACTCATGAAAAAATAATGAAGTCCTAGAACAATCAGTGCAACTCCAGGAAAAAATTATGTAATTAAAGAAAAATCAAGTTCAAACTTAAGGGAAAAAAATACTAAAGCACAAGGAACGATTAGTACAACTCTAGAAACAAGAAAAATTAAGTTCAAACTTCAAGAAAAATCCCGAGTTAGAACTAACAGAATATTATATGCTGGTTAAAAAGGGCACGACTCGAGCATGAATTTTTTATCATGCATGCTAATGGTTTAATTTGCTACTTTGTATCGAAGTTGCTTGGCCTGTAAAAATGATGTTTTCTTTGCTTTAACTCTTCCAAATTATCTATGCTTTATGTTAGGTGTTGAAGTATGAGTTTTGATGATTGATAAATTGGGTGAAACTGTTAATGGACCAGTTTCGTGTGCAAAGTCTCCGTGTGAGCGAAAAGAGGCAGATTCACATTACTAGTTCTATTCGGAATAGAAGAGGAATGCGTAAAAGAATAGACTCACATTCACAGTCGAAATAGAATTACTAAAGCAAACTAGTTGCATTTGATTAAGGTTTGGAGACTTAAAGTAAAACCAATTGTTGTGTTTAATTATGGAAGGAGTCCAAACTTAGTAGGGAATTGTGTTCTAAAAGAAAAACTATAATTAGGAGATCCTTTCCTTCCGGTTTAAGAAAAAGATTTCTAGTTAGATTTAGACTTAGGCCTCTATAAATACATCAAGGTATGGTTGCAGACAAGGTATTCATTCATTTTGAGAGCAAAGCAAATTTGTGCAATGTGAGTGAACGAAGCATAACAACAATTGAAGAACCAGGTGCAAAGTAGTTTCTTTTTTGAGTTCTAAAGTTGTGTTTAATTCTATGTATTAGGTTTTGAATGTTGATAAAAACTGAATGAAGAGAAGGTACTGAGAAAGTGTTAAAGTACACACAAAGCCAATGTTTCTAATGTATTATTTAACCAAAAGAAGGTGCCAATATATAGGTTGGAATACATAACAGAAAATTCGAAAATAAAGTCAACTTGCTTCCTAACTTATTGCTAGAAACGCTCTCCTATGAACTAGGAGTTAGCTACCTAAAAATTAGATAACAAAGTCTTGGTAAAACTTCTTCTAAGTACAGTAAAAAAATCTGCCAACAATCCTTCCCTTAAACTGATGTTTCTAACACAATTTACAGGACTTTAGCTTCTTCAAAAGAGCAGATACCAAGTACTTTTCTGAACTTGAGAAAATTTTGCTTCTTCAAGGCTTTAGTGAATATATCTGCCACTTGGTCTTGCCTCTTGCAATTATCCAGTTCAATTATGCCATCACGTGTAAGGTCTCTTAATAAATGATATTTTACAGCTATGTGCTTGCTTCTCCCATAAAACACTGAGTTTTTGGACAATTTGTTGGCTGAACTATTGTCATAATATATGGGAGTAGCATAAGTTTTCCCATACTGAACTTCCTCAAGTAACTTTCTAAGCCAAATAGATTGACATACATATGTCGTTGCAGCGATAAACTCTGCTTTTGTGGTGGATAAACTCACTATAGGCTGCTTCTTAGATAACCAAGAAATGGAGTTTGATCCCAACATGAACAGAAAACCAGTGGTGCTTTTCCTATCATCTTGATCCCCTGCATAATCACTGTCTGAGAACCCCATTAACAGTAAACTTTCTTCCCTTTTGTACAACAAACCATGATTGATTGTGCTTTGTAAGTACCTCAGAATGCGCTTAGCTTCTAGGAGATGAGATTGTTTAGGACTCTCCATATACCTGCTAATAAGGCTAACAACATACATTATGTCAGGCCGAGTTGTTGTGAGATACATTAAACTCCCTACTATTTACTTGTAGTAAGTTCCATAAACAACTTTGCCTTCTGGATCCTTGTCCAACTTAAAGCCAGGATCAACTGGTGTGAAAACTGGGTTACACTTGTCTATTCCAGACTTAAATAACAACTCTTGCACATACTTCTTTTGAGAAACAAAAATTCCACCATTAAACTGGACAACCTCTAGCCCAAGAAAGTAATGCATTCTTCCTAAATCAGTCATGTCAAACTCTTTCATCATGGATCCTTTGAATTTCGCAAACATAGTCTTGCTATTTCCAGTAAAAATTAAGTCATCAAAATATAGACAAACAATAAGAATATCACTTTTATTATACCTAATGTAAAGAGAGTGCTCATACGGACACTTGTGAAAACCTTCCCTAATGAAATATGAATCTATGCAATTATAGCAAGCTCTAAATGATTACTTTAATCCATATAGCGCCTTCTTCAGTCTATACACCTTGTGTTCTTCACCAAGTCCGATATAGCCAGGAGGTGGATCAACATACACTTCCTCTTCTAGCTTCCCATGTAGGAATGTTGATTTTATATCTAATTGATTCACTGATCACCCATTGAGATGTCAATCCCCAAATCATCTTGAATGTGTCATGTCTCGCGACAGAAGCAAACACTTCCCATAATCTACACCATATTCCTGTTTGTACCCTTTCGCTACAAGTCTCGTTTTGTACTTTTCTATATTTTTGTTTTCTTTCACTTTTGTCTTGAACACCTATTTTACACCAACACTTTTTTTATCAGCTGGTAAAGTAGTTAGCTGCCAAGTGTTATTCTTTTCAATTGCTAATATTTGTTGAACCCCAAAAATTACCCTTTCTTTAAGAAAAGATAGGTTTCGGGTATATTTCAACAAAATGGGATTCCAAAGGGTTTTCTTTGGAGTCGCCACCTAATTTAAGGATTATTAGGAACCTAAGGTTAACTAATGAGTGCAATTTATTCTTTAATTAAATAAAATTAAATTAAAATCAGAGATTCTGAGTAAGTGGTTCTATTAAATTCGAAAGAAGGTCCCTAGCGGGAGCACTTTCGAAAATCCGCTAAATGCGGTTAATCCGGCGGTTTTCACGAATTTGTTAAGGATAATAAATATATAAAGCTAATTTTATACAAGGATAATATGAATAATATAAATAAGATAAGATTTTAATTATATCGATACTTAGATAAATAAATGATCCAATTTAAGATTAATTAAATGGATAATAAAATGATCAATTGATTAATTAATAGGATAAGTAAAGGTTAAATGAAGTTAGATAATTAAGTAAAATAAACTAGATAAATAATTGGATAATAATAAAGGATTAATTAACTGATTGAATAAATGGATAAATAAATAAGCAAATAAATAACTTAATTACATAAATGAATACTTATTGACTTTAATTGAATAAGGAGTAAACGAATAATAATTGATTAATTGGATAAATAAATAAATATTAATTGATTAAATAAATAAATGATTAATTAAAATTAAATAAATTAGATTAAGTAAATAAATAAATAATGGATTAACATTTAATTGATTAACTACATAAATAAATTAGATTAAATGAATGAATAATTGAATTTTAATAGGATTAATAGATAAATAATTTAAATGCAAATTATGGCGAAGGTACGATTTTAATCGAATTTTATTTGCACTCATTAATTGACAAATGATTCTAAACATTCATAAATTAATTGGCGATTCGCAAAGAAATGATACAAAGCGTTCATATAAAAATAATTTCAGTGATTTACAGTAGTTATTCACAATTCGAATCTCATTTCTATCCTACCGGGCTACTAGTACACGTTTTCTAAAGAGGACGGGAAAGAAGGAGTTTAGAAGGTAGAACCCGGAAGCGCAAACTCAATCATTGAGCCTTGGACTTTGCGATTTTTCATTTTTTCTTTTCTTGCATTTCCGGGGATATCAAGTCCCGAAAGTGCGGAGCAGATCAAATAACTCTGAATGCATGTAGCCGTCCCCGTTTGGTGAGTTTTAGCCAAACTCGTCCCAAAGTGTGTATGCAAATAAGAAAGGAGAAAAAGAATTAGAGTAAATACTCATCAACTGTTCGCGTAAGTAACTCGCAAATTGAACAAATACTGAAATTAATAAAGCCACCAAACTCAGTAAGTAAGAAAATAAGAATAGCACAAAGACTGGTAAAAAAAACTGAAGCGAAACTTTTAAAATTTTAAAACATAGCCATGAGAAGTATCAAAGTTGATCCTATAGACATGATATCTATGAGTTACTTTTAAACTTATATCATTTGGTAAAGACAATTTCAAAGGAAACGCTAGACATAAACCAGGCCATTAATCATCAACATAAGTACTTTATCAATGATAAATCCAGCTTAAAGATAATGTTTACGGCTAGCAGCCACAAGGCCAACAAGGAAGTACTAGGCCAAATGTCTCAAAGACCAAGCCTCAAGCCATCACTCTGCTAATCAGAAGGTGTGCTACTGCTGCAGCTTAAATTCATTTTCTGACATGGCTTCTCGAAAGAAGTTCGACTCAAATCCAACAGAGTAAACACTTTAGGCTAAGGACACATTACAACCAAGCTAACAAGTTCTCGAACCTTTGCTATACTTCAGAACAAAATTTATACTAAACATTTGGTGGCGACTAGCAAAATTTAACAGAACAAGCAATAGGTATTTTATTCACTTCCCCCTATACTCTAGCATCTACAACACATTCAACTGGCAAAGAACCAACTCTATAGACCATTCCAATTTCCAGAAAATCAACCCTTACCTCTTATACACAAAGCTATCATTTAAACACTAACCTAGGAAACCAGGACATTATGCACTAAGGGAGATTTTTAACAGGCATAGAACATTCTTCTAAAATAAAGCCACTGCTTTCAATCAAGCCTTGCTTTCTTTCACTTTATGCTCGAGGACATCAGACCCTGGACCCCTAGAATTAGGACCTGACTTAGCAACATACTAAGGGAAACATGAATTGAAAATGGATACAGACCATCACAAGAAAACTGATTTAAAGAAAAGTAAAGGACTGATTTGAAAAACTGATCCAAGAACCAGAAACACACTCACTAAGCCACCAGAGCACCTACACACTGCCTGAAACACATCTGCATACTCCTTCTCACATAGCCTACACAGAACCAATGACCTGAACATTCTCCCTCAGGACCTAAAACTCCCTACAACATCAGACTCTGCACCCCCTTTTGGCTACTGAACATCTCCTACTATCTCACTCAAACTATAGCATCAGAACTTCTCCAGAAACTGCCTACTTTCCTTTTGACAAACAGAAACACTCACAGAACTCCCTGCTACCGCTTAGGTTACTTGACAACTCCTACTCTTAACATTCTGAACCTCACATCCCTAAAACCAGATCTCACAAGCATACTTACAGCCTTTAGGACTTCTTGCAGCACCACCAAATCACTCCCCGAAGCTCTGAACTTCACTACACCAACACAGGCCACCCTGACAATAACAATCACCTGCAGCATCTATAAACAACTAAGAAATACCCTACTACTTTCCTTTGGATCACCCTGATCTCCTATACTCCTTCACTTAACCACCTGCACACTCCTACATCTCACAGCAACAAGAAACAGCTCTCTAACAACTCTCAAGAATTAGAGAACAATCCCTGCTGTCTCTTTCTTCTAACAGATAGAAAACCCAGCCTTAAATGTTATTATTTCAACCATTTTAGACAAAGAATTGATAAGAACATACGACATCGCAAAAAGATTCCTTTTTTAAACTTAAACCAAGCAAAACATCATCATCCAGATTCATGGACCTCTTAGCAAGAATGACTTTAACTTCAATCACCCTGATACTAGAATAAACAGTTCACTCCATCATTTTAGTAATCAATGAGTCTTTAAGCCATGGCTAAAAAAAATAAAGCTCATATATTAAAACAAACTGTTTTGAAAAAAAAAACAGTTTTAACTATGCAAGGATACATTTACACTAATCAATAACGACAAACAAATCTATTCAAAGCAGAAAATAAGTCAGGATAAGGATATTACCTTTTGCGATGCAGCGACCCGAGGCGCGGATCTAAAGTAAAGCGACTCGAAACAAGTGCGACGAGTTGAACAAAGTCGACGACTCGACTAATGAAGAAGCGATAACACGAAAGTAAAAGCTATGTTTGAACAGAAAATAAAAACGCTATATGTTTTTTTCCTTTTTCAAGATTTAAACTGAAAAGAACATATGCCTACTGCTCTGCCTCTTTTTTTACTCCCCCCAAAAACTGACCCTAAAATGAACAAAATAAGATTTTATACCTGAGAGCTAGGGTTTAGGGCCTTTGAATTTCCCTCACGATCCTTACTCGTTTTCACCTTTTCTTTTGAAAACAAGGGTGAAAATGGTATATCCCTCTTGGATTATACCGTTTTCACCTTTATCTCCCAAAGATTTGCCCGTTTGAATTATTTGCGGCTCGGATTGAAACTTGATTCGAAATGGATGCTTGAGATTGGCTTCTTGTACCTCTGTACGGAGAATATGAGCTGGAGAGGGGGTGGGGACCAAGATTTTTGGATTGATTCGGAGAGAATCCGAGGAAAATCAAGAAAGGGAACGGATTTGAAACGGGTCGCGCGCTGGGAAAACGGGTTGGGGGAAATGGTTCTTCTGAGAAAAGGGGGATGTGTGTAATGTATATATTGGTTTTGCATGTATAGGCTGGATTTTGGCACATGGGAACGAATTTAGCCTATTTTAAGCTAATTAATTAAAATAAAGATGTTGCGCGGGTAGGATAGAAATTAGGATATGCTTTGCAATTTTAGCCTTCTTTTGAAATTAATTAATTTAATTAATTAATTTCAATCCAAATAATGTAATTATCTAATTTTAATTCTAATTTTTATTTTAATACTTGATTTTCATTTAAATAATTAGCCATTAATTAATTCTCGGGACGAAATTGGGTGTCAACAATATTTTCTCTTCATTGTTTTTTTCCATTTTGGTTGCTTAAATGCTTCCTCGAAGAGTAACTGAGTCGCATTCTATTAGTAAACAAAAATTACTCAAAGTGTCAACACCGGTTACCTCATAATCCTGTCGTCCAAGCAGGTCTCTTTCTTGTTCTTTGTTCTCTCCCTGCAACAGAGGTACTTGAACTTTGATTTGAAGTTTCAACCTCTTGAAACTGTTCAACACCGTGCTGATTTGCTTCGCTAATAGGTTGTTCTTCATTATCAAAATCTGCAGGTGTACGCTGTTGCATAGCTTCTACGTCATTCCACTGCCAAAACTCATCTTCCACAAAAACCATATCACTGCTAACGATGATCTATTTTGCAATTGGATTATAAAATTTATAAGCTTTTGAACAGTTTCCTATCCCAAGAAACACACATTTTTCTCCTTTATCATCTAGCTTTTTTTCTTTTCTGATCAGGTACATGTCCAGAAAAATACAACCAAAATTTCTAAAGTGACTTATATCGGGTATTCTTCCACTCCAAGCTTCTTCAGGTGTCATGTTTTGCACCGCCAAAGTTGGACACCTATTTAAAATATGTACACTCCAACTTGTTGCTTCAGGCCAAAAATTCTTTGGTACTTTGCTTTTTACCAGCATGCTCCTTACCATGTTCATGATTGCTCGAATCTTTCTCTCACTCAGGGGTGGATCCAGGATTTTAAGGTAGTGGATGCCACTATTTGTATTAGTTATTAGCTAGAACGACCAATATGACGGTTCCATTCGGTAGGATATTTGTTAATTCGACTAGGTTTGATTAAATTTTTAATATATAATTGATAAATAATTTTTTCACACTTTATATCTATATTACGCAAAAAAAAAAAATTTAAAGAAAAAGTAAGAAAAAGAAAAAAATGACTAAATTAATTACTGTTTATATTTATTATTTGATTTGATTAATTTATCTTTAATAATCTCGAGTTAATAATTTCATCTTAATTGTCAAGTTTAATAGCATTCTTTGCATAGCGAAAACCTTAAATTTTAACTAAAAAAATTAATTTTAAAAATGGTTTATTGGTAGAAAGATGGAAAGATTTAGGTAATAACAGGAAACAAAAAATGAAAAGGAAAAAAAAGGGAAAGGAAGAAAACATAAACAATGCTAGGACTTAGTGAAAGATAAAAATAAAATGTAATAGTTATAAGGATAGGAAAAAAGAAAAGACAAAAGGAGCCAAAAGAGAAAAAAACAAAAAAGGCTGCGAAAGGAAAGGATAAGACAAACAAAAAAAGACAGCAAAAACTATTCAAATGGGGATTCGAACTTAGATCCTTAAGGTTAGAGCAGAATTTGAATGCAGCAATCGACCACGACACCCGTACATCATTTGTTATTATGGGTGCCATTTTATTTATATAACAATTTTTCGCAGGTCTATACATGTAATTACCAAATTTTTATCGAAGTTAGCGGGTGCCGTGGCACCCGGTACCTTAAGCATAGATCCATCCCTGCTCTCACTCACTCCATTATGTTGTGGAGTGTAGGACGCTGTCTATTTTCTTTTAATACCATGAAACTCACAAAATTTTGAAAAAGCTTGTGAGTCGTACTCGCCACCTATATGAGTGCGCAAAACTTGAATATACTTTCCTGCTTAAAACTTCTTTAAACTTTTTGAAAGCTTCAAACACTTTAGATTTTTCTCCAATAAAATATACTCAGGTTTTTGTACGGTAATCATCTATAAAAGTCGCAAAGTACCTTTTTCCACCATTTTAAAACTGGAGTGATAGGTACACACAGGTCAGAATGGACAATTTCTAGTACACCTCTTGCTCTTAGAGTTTTACCTCTTGGAAAGGACTCTCTATGTTTCTTCCCGATGACATAATCTTCACAAATATCACTGAAAGGATTCTGAAAAGTTGGAAGGCCAGTAACCCTATTTTTCTGCTGCAGAATTTAGAGTCTTTCAAAATTCTAGTGGCCATATCTAAAATGCCATAACCAAGCTGTCTCTTTTAATTGAGTTGTAAAACATGACTGCTCAATATAATTACGGTTAAGCGGAATCCTATTGGAAATCATGCTTACCTGTGCAACTAATCCACGCTTAGCATATTGAATTCTGCATATCCCATCCTTAATTATTACTTCATAACCTTTCTCTTGTAATTGCCGATGCTAGGTAAAATAGTCTTCAAGCTTGGCACAAAGAGTACATCAGATAACGTCTGATTTCCTTTTGTCTAAATTTTAATACGATCTTTCCCCATCATTGGAACTTTTGAGTTGTCTGAATTTTAATACGATCTTTCCCATCGCTGGAACTTTCGAGTTGTCTCCAGACTTTACATTATCTCTAAATGTTTCATCCAAGGTTGAGAAAGCTTCCTTGACATCAGTCATATGATTGCTACATCCTATGTCTAAGTACCATAAGTTCCTAGTAGTGTCCTCATTTGTTTGATATACTAGTAATAGTAATATCTCCTCTTCTTGTTCCGCAAAATTTGATGTTTCGCCCTTAACTTTTGACGTATTTGTTCTGCATTCAGACTTGTAGTGGCCAAAATTATGACACCTCTAGCATTCAATATATGCCTTGCTTCATGCTGCTCCTTTGTGGTTGCTTTGGAAAGATTTTCCTCGACCTCCTTTCTTTCTTTGCCCATAGGTGGCTGTTTGAGTATCTCTGTATCCTTTGTTTTCTTTCTTTTTATCAGGTTTAGTTGCTTGACATGAGACCTGAAGAGCTTGTTCCTCCTATTCTGGCTGAATCAACTTCCTCTCATGAACTAGTCGTGAGCTTTGCAACTCGTCAAGTGATAGTTCATCAATATCATGTTATTCCTCTATGGCACAGACAACAAAGTTAAACTTTGATGTCAATGATCTCAAAATCTTCTCTACAATAACCATGTCATCTGATTTATCATGTGCTTGTTGACAATGGTCATTACTCTAGAGAAGTAATTGGTAATTGATTCTCTAGACTTCATTCTCAGTGTTTCAAATTCAGTGCGAAGTGCTTGAAGTTGCTGCCTTTTAGTCTTCACAGCAAGTTCGTACTTCTTCTTCATTGATTGTCATATGTGCTTGGAGGTATTTTTGCAAAGAATCGTCTCCAAAATTGAACGATCTATAGCCAGGAACAAATAATTTTTAGCTTTTAGATCTGTCAGTTTCAGTCCTAGTCGTGGTACGCCTTCTGAAACTACATGCAAATATTCTTTTGATTTCAGAAAGTTTTTCATCAACATACACCAATGGTCATAATGACCATCAAAATGTGGGATAGAAGGTTGAATGCAATTCTCTGATGCCATGAGAGAGATTTACAAGTTTATAGAAATAGCTATTGCAATTTTTTTCTAAACACTTAGAGCTTCTGGCTCTGATACCAAATGTTGATAAAAACTGAAAGAAGAGAAGGTACAGAGAAAGTGCTAAATCACACACAAAGCCAATATTTCTAATGTATTATTTAACCAAAAAAAAAATGCCAATATATAGACTGGAATACATAACAGAAATTCAGAAAATAAAGTTAACTTACTTCCTAACTTATTGCCAAAAACACTCTCCTATGAATTAGGAGTTAGCTACCTAAAAACTAGGTAACAAAGTCTTGGTAAAACTACTTCTGAGTACAGTAAAAAAATCTGTCAAACATTGAATTGTAACCTAGGCATGCTTTTATTAAAAGGCATTTTATTTAGGAGGTTTTTTTTTATTTGGCTAAGATTGTTGTTCTTTTAAGTTAGTGTGTAGCTTAAGCGAGTTAGATACTAAGAGGTCGTTTGGTATGTGGTATATGATTAATTGATGATGCTATAAAAAGCTGGATTGTTTTATCATATATTTGGTTTACAAGTTCAAATCAGTATTACCTAATTCCAGTATAAACTTATGCACAATTTGATATATAATAACCAACAATTTTTAATGTATATAAAATTCTTGTCTTATAATCTCCATATCGGAGTAACTAGTATGTGAACCAAATTAAAGATCTCTCGGTGACACAATTCTACAATCACATAATTACTATTGCATGTTGAAGCCTACAAGTTTTAAATGTGTGATTACTTTATTAAACTCAGTGTTCAATAAAACACTATCATGCAAAGTGAGAATAAGCGATCAAGTACAGTTTATAAATATGACCACATATATGGACAACCCCTCAAACTTAACATAGTATATTGTATTGAACAACTCATGTTACCAAAAGTGTACCTATCAAAAAAATTGACACACACATCCAAAGGGATAGGGACAGAAGTGGAGGAGCTGATGGAGTCCAGTTAGAAAGAGAGAAGGTTGTGGAAATTTTAACCATGATGGACAAAATTTTAATGTAAGGGGAGAGTAATCTCTGGCTAGAAAAATCATAGCAGCAGAGGTATTCGTTCCATTAATGAAACTTATGTGTGGATCCCTTCTATTTTTCTATCTATACTTGCAAGGGAAACTTCCATTTCTTTTTCTTTTTTTGTATGTCTTGAAATCATGTTGACACAACAAGTTTCTTTTCTTTCAACAGTACTTTCTATAACTCTTTCGTGGAAAAGACATTAAAAAGGCTTCGTATGAAATTTCATAGTCCTTAGGAAAATTAACAGATAATGATGAACTGCCATTATATATCTTTAGAAAAACTCACAAGTAATGATGAAATCTGATAGTCATTAGAAAAAGCGCATAAATAATGTTATGAAATGAGTTAGTCATTACAAAAATTCAAAGAATGATGATGAAAAGCATTATATTTAAGAGTTTGTACATTTCCTAAGGCTGCTTAATTCCCTTTTCTAACTTTTCACTCCAGTGGTCATTGTAACAAATCTAAACTCCAACGACCAAATCACCATTTTCAGGCTCTTGATTTTCCTCCCAATGAAATGGAAAGACTATGTAGAGGGTACTGAATTACATGTCTTTTGGTAGACACTTTTTTTCCTTTTTGGGAAATTTACGCCTTTACGATTTAAACAAAAAGTAACTATTTTTTGCATATTTAAGTATATTGCATGCATATTATGTGCATATTCTATACATGACGACTATTTTTGTAAAATTCTCTTAATTTTTGATTTTTCAAATTCGGTACCAACATTGGGGCCCGACTTATTTAGATTCACATAAAGATTCACATAAGAATAGTAAAAATTTCGTTCAGCGGCCACTTTTAACACCGGTATTTGGTTTGAGGCCACTATTTTCTTTGGTCTTACACTAGAGGCCATTTTTTGAACCTTTACTAAATAAACATTGACTTAAGTTCTGATCATTGACTGAAGTTCAGTCCATACGGCCCCTGGAGTGAAGTTCTATCTTTAAGGACTGAACTTCAGTCCATATGGCCATGGACTGAAGTTCCATCTTTAAGGATTGAACTTCAGTCCATATGGCCCTGGACTGAAGTTCCATCTTTAAGGACTGGACTGAACTTCAGTCAACATGGCGCTGGACTGAAGTTCTATCTTCAAGGATTCAACTTCAATCCATATGACCCTGGACTGAAGTTCAATCTTTAAGGACTGAACTTCAGTCAACATGGCCCTGGACTGAAGTTTTGTGTTTAAGGACTGAACTTCAGTCAACATGGCCCTGGACTGAAGTTCTGTGTTTAAGGACTGAACTTCAATCCGCCCCTGCATATATGACAGTTATTTTTGTAAAATTCTCTTAGTCTTTGGTTTCTCAGATCCGATACCTACATTGGAGTCCGACTTATTTAAATTCATGTTAGAATTTACATTATTTGAGATAAAGCTTCATCTAAATACAATTTCATTCTTAGAATTCGAACTCCAAATATTTGATTAAAAATTGAGAGATACTTGAAACTACCACAATCTTTGGTGCTTTTAGGTAAAACGATAATGATAGAAAAAAGTACAAATAATGATATGAAATGTGATTAAAAATTCAAAGCATAATGATGAACCACATTATATTTTTGAGTTTGTACATTGTACATCCCAAAAATTTGGCAAACTTTACTGGAGTTTTTGTCAAAGGGAGTAGTAATGGAAATGGATAAACGTGAATTGATCCGAAATCTTGGAAAAGGAAAAAGAATAAATCGGAGTCAATGCAAAAGCATAATAAAGTTTAAAGAAGCTTCTAAGATGGCTGTCATATTTCCTAAGTCTGCTACCCTTTTCTTACTTTCCACTCTTGTATAATTGGATAATCAATACCTAAATACAAATCCAACGACCAAATCACGATTTTCAGGTTTAGTTTTCAATTTTCCTCCCGATAAAACGGAAAACTAGCTATCTGAGGGGTGTCTCTCCCCCTTTATTCATGTGATCTATAGGTCACAGGTTGAAGCCTTGGAAACAGCCGCTAAAGTTTGTATTAGGTTAGACACTGTATATCACACCTCTTTGAGGTGGGGCCCTTCCCCGAATCCTGCATGAGCGCGAGATGCTTTGTGCACCTGGTACTTATTTCAATATTAAAAATATTAATTTAGTAAACGACATCTTTAATTAATGCTAAAAGGTGAATTCATTGATCTTTGTGAAAACAACAAAAAAAAAATCAAAAAATATGGATCGGAGGAAGTATGACTTGATGAAAGAGATAATAAATAACACTAACTTTAATAAATGCACACACAAATGGACGCCAATACGCTAGGAGAGAAGATAGGTTTCTTCAACCTGTTGGCTTCTTGGATTCATTTCAACAATTACGATAGCAGACCGACTATTCTGGGTTAAATCAAAGACAGGGTGGCATATTGATAAACTAAAGTAGTTGTAAATAAACAGTAGAATCAACGCAATCCAAGCCCATCAAATTATATTCTCACCATCTCATACTTTTAAAGATGTTTAGGAAAATACCCATTAAAATCAAAATATTTACGCATCTCTATCCATAATTTTCATATTTAAAAGCTCTACCCATAAACTATTTATATGACATATACATCTAGAATTGTATACTATTATTTATGCAGTATACCTTAAAGGTATACACCCATATCTAGACTTGTATACTACTATTTATGCAGTATACCTTAAAAGTATACAACCATAAAGTATAATAAAGGTATACAGTGATAAATTGGTAGTTGAGTAAATACTTTTAATTTTGTGGATAGTGTAATTTTTAATAGGCGTGGCTTGTAAATACTTTGAATTTCATGGGTATATAGTGTAAAAAACTTATACTTTTAATACTTTCACTCATGGGCTTCTTGCGTCGATCTACATATGTTTAGCCATGTGAAATCATAGTGGATGAGGTAAATCTAAAATCACATGACAAAATATTATTTCGAAAACTTTACAATTATAGGATACGTACGTGAAAATATGCTTAATTGTGTTCAGTGGCGGACCTACCCAATGCGGAAAAATTACACTGTGTAGAAAGATAAAAAAAGAATTATGTATATATGGCAGTGTTGAGTCCCCTTAATTTTTTTCGTAGCTATACTTATGTATATTTTAATACTTCTTAGTAAAATTTCGAGGTCCGCTACTGATTGTGTTAGCACTATACTTTAGGTCACTTTCTAGACTTTCTGAATGTTATTTCAGATATTGTAATTGAGTCGAAGTTAAGGTAGTTGTTACATGTTCAACTAATTTTACTGACTAAGAGAGGATATATTTTTATGTAAAATTTGTATGCTATACATTGAACAATATTTACTTCCATATCGACTTGTATCAACTGTCCAGTTGTCTCACAAACAATTCTCTCAATCTTTCTCATTAAGAAGAGGACCTGGCTGCTGCACATTTGATCCATTTGCTCTCTTTCTCATGTAAGTTCGTTATCAAGAATTAAAATGAAAAAAAAAAAAAATACGAAAGTATACACCAACTTATCCTGAAAACTCAGTTACGTGTTTGTGTGACTGTCAACCCTCTTATCATGTTTGAAGTGCAATTAATACTCTGCCCAATACCACAACTAGATTATATTTTGTTCTAGTGCTAATCCGAAAGATTGAAAACAAGCAATACTTGAGTAACTATCTTAAGAAAATGTGATTAATACTGCAGGCATTTAGACATATATCAGTCAAATTCATTTGAATATCAAGAAGCCACATTACATTTTGAGATGACTCTTAAAAAATCATACTAACAAAACTTGAGATTGATGTTAAAAGGGATGAAAACTTCTACTCATACCATTAACACTAGCGAAAAATCCAATTAGATCTTGTCTATACGGTAAATACGATTTCCTCCTATACTTATCAACTTTATTTCCCACTCTATAATTCCTTCCATAAAGTGCCTGATGAGCTGCCGCGGCTGGCGACTTCAGTTTTCCGGCAACTTTCACGACCTCACCAGAATCCTTTACTTTCCCCGTCGACTTCTTCTTCTGTGTCAAAGATACTTTTTCTGTCGACTTTTTCGGGGTGAGAAGTACAAAACTACTGTCCTTTCCTTCACTATTACTCCTACGTAACAAATCTTTAAGTTTCCATTTCTTGAAAACTGATCCAGTTGATTTACTCTTCTTACATTTGATGGCCGAATTTGATGAAGTCTCGTTTATCTTAGGCTTCCATACACAATAAGTTCCTTCAGGTATCGTCTCCAAATCATATACCTCCGACGACTCTGAATCTGATGCCAATTCGCGTTCATCTAAAAACAAATTCTTCAATGGAATATGAATTGATGAAGTGTCAACTTTATCATGATCAAATAAATCGCGGTTGAAAACCGGGAAAATTTGCTGGAATTTATTTTGTCCATCGCTGATGAATTCAGGATTTTCAGAGACTAAAGAGAACTCGAAATCTTCTTCACAGTCGCCGTCGCCACCATTAAGGCTGTTCTCTTCCTCCTCCCCCTTGAACTCGTCGGAGACTTTGGCGGCGATTTCTGCTATATAACCAAAATTGTTAAAACTAGGACACAAAAAGTTGTCTTCTCCGGATTCCTGCATGTTAATTAGTTTTTGCGTGATCAGTAGCTGCGAATGTAATCTTGTGACTTTCTCGAACTCTGTGTGAATACGGGATAATTTGTATATCGGACTTTTTTTTAAAAAAAAATTTGGTACGAGAGAAATGTTTGTTTGTTAAGTTGTGTATATGTGCTTTGGGTTTTATTTATAGTGTTTGAAGGGGTTGTGGGGATGCTGATTATTTTCTTGATGGAGAAGAGTCTAGCTGGAGCTTTACTTCACACGTGTGTTTCTAGAAGTTAGGGTGTTTATTAACTTGACAAAATTATTTAAGAAAGGAATGATTTTCTAAATTCGTAATCTTACTTAAGTTCCAAATTTATGTGATGTAAAATCACCTAAGCCAGTTTTATAAAACCTTCCTTAATAAAGGGAAATAAAATTTTAGAATAATTAAGTTGTTTTCTATTGTTGTAATAATGGTCATATAGTCGTACTACTCCCTCCATTCCATTTTATTTGTCGTAGTTTGACTTGACACAAAATTTAGTAAAAAAATAATATTTTTGAAATTTATGGTATAAAATAAGCCATAGATATTTGTGTAGTTATAAATAAGTCAAAAAGTAAGTTTGAGGTTGAATTGTTTCCAAATTTAGAAGTATGACAATCGTTTTGGGACAGAAAGTATAATTTTGGAAAGAACGTAAGAGAAAATATTAGTATCATGCAAAATAAAAGAATAATACTGTAATTCTTTTAATGAACTTATTATTATGGGTTTTATGTGTTGCTGGTTATAGTGTATTTCTTGGTAAGTCACTAAGTTCTTTTTAATCACGTAATACGTCATTTAGGCCTATTTAACAAGTTGCCCTTTTTTTTAATTTTGCCTTTCTTGCACGTTCTTTTGTCATGCAATACGTCATATAGTCCTCTTAAACAAGTTAATACCTTTTCTTTTTTCTTTTTTAAGTAGTACGTCTTTTATTTCATGTTACTCCATATGAATTGTTTAACTAATCATGAAACCTTAGTAACATTAAATTCGATATATAAGTATTAGTCTATAGCATACACCAAAACTACTCTTGTTACTTAACATTAGTTTTTAAACATGTCATGTATATTTTAAAAACATATGTACAAATACAATACAATTTTCAGGATCTTCTAAATTAGAAATATGTGATTTGTTTTTCTTGAAAAAACCAAAAAGGAAAGAGTCATATAATAAAACAAACAAAGTATTTTTGACCAGATCGGGGGAAATGGCTCGTCATTTTTTTGGAGTTACTATGGCAAAAATATTTCCACATAAAAAAGTCATAATATTTTTTCAAGTTCAATGACAAGTAAAATTAGGTTCCCGGTCTATCTGTTTCCACTTACCGTCTAAGAAGCAAATGTAGAATAAAGACCCATAGGGAGCTAACAAATAAAAGTAGAAAATTCTCATAATAGAATCTTGAAATTCAAGTCACGTAGAAATGATAATTCAATATATAGAAATGTCTTCTGCTTATATATACAATCACAATAGTATAATAAGAATAATTTGCTTTGAAATATAGATGTCTTTTGCTTAGAACAAATTAACAAGTATCTATATATATATATATATATATAGAGTCCATTACTCAAATGGTCACTCAACTATTGAAACTAACAAAGTCACTCTTCTTTGTATTGTTCCTAAATATATGCAAAGATAAGTGACCATTTAGGAACAATACAAAAAAAAAATGATTTTGTTAGATTATTTTCGATAGTTGAGTGACCATGATAATGGACTCTATATATACATGAACTAATATCACAATCCTTTTCTCTTTCTTTAATTTCTTTCTTTTTTGACATTACTAAGCATTTTGTTTCGATATAAACAGTGGGTGCATATTATTTTTTCATGTGCGATTTGGTAGGTGCAACAGAGGTGTAGTACGTGAAAGCATTGAAGTCTATTTCTAGATACTTTGGTATTATAATGCTAAGTTGGTCAAATTTTGAGAACTAGTACATCTGAAATTAAATAATAAGATACAAAATATCCGGGATTTGCAAAAGCATCCGCGTAATTAATTAAGTCGCTTTCTAGAAACAGGCCAGGAATTAATTTTAATACCAAACAAAAATTAAATGAACAGCAAGTATTTTTGGACTTTATGTGTTTCATGATTGGCAGCAGCGTTGACACAGATCTTATAGAAAATATTACTATCTTTTTCTTGTTCTGGAAGCAATATATAACGGAACTGACTTTGGACTTTAGGGAGCAATTGATTAGACAGATAAAGTATACTACCAACTTAGCTGTGAGAGTTAACATTAATCAAGTTGTGACATCTGCGTATTTGCACATCTCAGTTGTTAATATTATAATGTCATGTTCTTATATCAACATCAACTAAATCAGCAAGCACATGATCGATCCTCGTAAAGTTTAAGTTCTATGTATGCATTGGTTTCAGTTATTTAATTCTGCAAAAGCAAGCGCCTTACATTTATATATCCACATCAAGATTAGGAAATCAAGAAAATATGGAGCTCAAGTGTGTACAAATCAAACACCCATTATTAGGATAACAACTTAATTTAAAAAGAAATAAAAGCATTTGTTTTTGTCTGATTCTAGAAGATTTAAGAAAAAAGGAGAGACAAAATAACTTACTAAATAGCGTAGTCAGGAATTTTTCGAGTGTGTTCAAGCTTCGAAAAAGCAAATATTTTTTTCCAAACTATATAGGACGTAGCAAAATATACAAGCTACGATTTGACCCTGAATTATTTAGCTAATTTTGAACACACTACGCCACTAGGCTAGCGCCATCACGTGCGTCAAAAATATACGTTCAAAACGTAATATTTAGACGTAAAGAGTTAAATTTAATTTATATATACGGTATAATTTGCCGGCGAAGGGTGGTCACACCCTTCTACCAAGGTGGCTCCGCCACTATATATGATATATGCTGTATTGGGTGAAAAATCAATGAGGCTTAGACGACATAGCTCGAAGCATGGTGAGATTGAATCCAATACTAACGAGCTCTCAAGAGCTCGCCCAGCTCCCGAGGCTAGTGGGCCACGAGCAAGAGATAAGTCTTGGCTGAATTAATACTAGTTAGTGCTCAACCCAAGAATGTGAGGGTATTGTGTAAACTAGGTACTATGTTAGTTAGAGCTAGTTTGTTTATAGTATTGCACTTACTATGTGCACAATCTGTGAAGACTATATAGTATTGCACTTACTATGTGCACAATCTGTGAAGACTATGTATTTTTGTTTGGTTATAATTAATAAAAATGGTCACTAGGTATAATGCCTAGTTGACTCTTAAAAAAAAATCCAAAAATTGAGTCTTAGATTTAGGATTCCTTTGGATGAAATCTTTGTTACCAATTGTTGGTTGATGATTCTAGAAGCTGTTTCTTGAAGGAATCGAACAACAAACAATATTTGGGGTTTCAATTTGAAGATTTAAAAGTTAGGGTTCTTCAACAAAGAATTGGGGCTTTCACATTTTGGGTGTTGATTTTGAAGAATTGATCATTGGGGTTTGTTCACGGACTTATAAGGAGCTTATATCTTAAATTTGGAGCAAAAATAAGTTGATTTTTGAAGATTCAAGTGAAGAAAATTTTCAGAAATTCGGGTTTCAAGTTCTACATCAAACCCAAAATTTTTTCTTCGCAATCGCGTGCCTTCTGTCGTGATCGCGAAGGCTTATCGATTTATTGCTCTTCGTGATCGCGAGGCGATAACGCAGAGTTGTTGAATTCCTCTTCGCGATAGCGCCCGTTCTTACGCGACAGTGCTGAACAAAAAATCAGTCACCTCACAAATTGCTCGGAACAGCCCCTAAACAGTTTCAGATCACCCAAAGCCCTATCATATCATCAAATACAGTGAGTTTCTAGATCATAAACAAAATTTCATCCAAATCCATTTCGTGTCAATTCGATTCGAGCCTTTCTTTCCTTATTTCCTTGACTTTTTATAACCCCATCCGATTAGTTTTCATTGTCCGTTCTTTGCCACATCAACTCCATTCTATCCCGAATTGGATTGAGTTCGACTGTCAAATCGAAATTGAGTGCGAAAAGTAACTTGACTTTGCCAACGAGAGGTAAAAGGCAAGAGTGGTGAGAACATTTAAGAGAGTAAAAGCCATCAATTGAGTGTAAACACGAGTGTATTGAGTGCAATCAAATCGAGTGTAAACACTTAGGGAGTGCATTGGTGAGGACTATTTCTACTAACCTTGTTTGCTTTGATTGTTTGTAGGTACCATGGCTCAAAAGGAAATCGAGGCGGACATGGAGGTTAAAACCATGTTGCAAGCCTTGATGGGGAGTGTTAATTTAATGCAAGATGAATTCAAAGGGATGAAGGAGACGGTTGATGGCCTATCCCGAAAAGATAGGCTTCGAGAAATGGGAAAGTAAGTAGTGGAGACACCTCCGACCGTGGAGGTGCATGATGATTGCCCTATTAGGCTTACTCGGGTGGGTGACCTATATTCTCATATGATAGCCCAAGACACATATTCTGCAAATGACACTCCACAAGCAAAAAATCCCATCTGAGACCCTCTAAGGCATGACCTTCCCAAAAATAAACCTCCAAGGCGTGAAGGCATGGTGTTTCAACAAGTTGGTAAGTTCGCAAGCAAATGATCCTTCTCAAGATCCTCCAAAGCAAGTTCCACTACCTAAAAGAAGAAATGGCAAGATCAAGCAAGTTGTGGTAGTTGAAGCCTCGGTACAAAAAGATGGCATCTTTAGAATTGCCAAGAGAAAGGGCCAAAGTAAAAGGAATAAGAGGTACATAGAGTTTCCTAAGTTGCATGCAAAATATAAAGAGGAGCTCTATGTCCTTTGGGAATCTCAATTGGAGGAAATCTTTGTGCATGAATACATTTGCAAGGAGTTAGATAAATTGACTATTGTTGCATGGGCTCTTCCCATAGACTTGAGAAACCATTATAATCTAAATCGCGGATGGTCTTGGGAACCTCCTTGGAAACCAAAGCCCACTTGGCAAGATCTTAAGAAAAATTTGAGGAGTCATTTTGGGATATAAGAAAAGCTTTCCCATGATGATTTATCTTGTAACCTTGATACTCCAATCAAAAAAATTGTGAGAGAGAAAAGATTGAGAGGAGTAAGGGTGAGAAAAGTGACAACTCAAGAGAGGAAAAAGAGAGGGTGAGTTGAAAAATGAGAGTGAGTAAACCAAAAGAAAATGAAGAGGGTGAGGAAGACAAAAATGAAGAGATTGAGGGAAAAGAAATGGAGAGTCAAGAAAAACAAGAGAGCATAAGAGAGGCTACTCATTGCTTTAACTCTAACCCCCTCACTACTTTTTTTAGTAGTGATGTCTTGTTTCTAGGTTCTTGTGGAAGTGATTTCAAAAATGAATCATCATTGGAAAAAGACTCTTGCTTGGAAGAAAATGATGAGGCCGAAAATACTTCTCCAATTGGTCAAGTAAGCCTTAACTTTGACATTCAAGGTAAAGAAAGTTCTTTGGTGCTTCAAGATAAGATAGCTAACCCTAACTCTTGTATTTCTTCGGGTGAGCTAGATATAGAAAGTGGTCAAATTGGTGACCTTGAAAATCAAGAGAGCATGATTAAAATTCATTCCTTATTTTATTTCATAAGTTCCATAAAGAATATAGGATTGGATGATGATTGTGCTAATTATTCTTATGATGACAATGATCTTTCTCTTGTGAATAAAGAGAAGAATTGCTTGGACCTTGTAATACTTTGAGTGGTAGCATTCTTGATGTTGGTATTGCTGGTTGCTTGTGTCAAGTTGAAAATAGTGATGGATTGGATGGTGTGCACTTACTTGAAGGAAGTGAAGAATTATATTTGAATGATAATGAATTGTCTTTCTTTTTGTTTGAAATTGATAAATCGTGTTTTGAGTTGTTAAGTGAGTATACACTTGAAAAGGTGAAATATTCTTTGAATTGTCCTAGTTTTGACCTTGTGCTTGATAGAGATTCTAATTTGGAAAGTAAGCTTGAATATATGGACACCATTGATCATGTTTCCTTGAATGATACATTTCTTTTGAACTTGTTTGCACTTGATGAAAATGATTAGTCAATGTTTAAAGAGTGTATAACTTGTGAAAATGATTCTTGTGACTTACTTGAAAGTGCTAATTGTGTGGATGTTAGCAAGCTAACTCCGAAAATATTTTTTGAAAGCTTGACTTATGTTGGTAAGTCCTCCAAAAATGAAAAAGGTCTTTTAAAGAAGGAGGGAGACACTAGTGATAGTAGTACTAACTTGCTTGATGCTAATTTTAGTGTCATGTTCTTTACTTACTCTATTCCTAGTTTTGAGAATTTATTTTGGAGGGATTTTGTGAGTGCTTCTAGAAAGAAATGCAAAAATAATACATTTGACGCATTTCCAAATATCCATGGGTATAATTGTGATAATGTTTTTCTTGATGAGTTTCCTAACCTTCTCGGTCCATTTGTAAAAGACTATGAAGAGAGGATCTACAAAGAGGTAAGACACTTGCAAGCATCTTCTTGAACTACAAAAAGGTTTGACGTGTGGTTGTCTTCTAAAGACAAGAATGGTTTGTATGAATGGCTAGTTCTTATTTTTGGGCTTTCCAAAGCTATTGAGGTATGGAACTTATCCTTTGAAACTTATAGTGTCTTGGATTGTGGATGTGTGGTATTACGTGTTAATTCCTTGTCAATAATATTTGGTTGGTTTGATGATGTGATGTGTGGAATTTTGAAGGATGTTTTGGATGTGAGGGTAGTGTTTGATCCCGGTAATAAATGTTATTGTTGGATGATTAGTGATCTTGGTGGTGTTTGTTGAACCCCAAAAAATTACCCTTTCTTTAAGAAAAGATAGGTTTCGGTTATAATGTTCAACAATATGGGACTCCAAAGGGCTTTCTTTGGAGTCGCCACCTAATTTAGGAGAATTAGGAACCAATTAATTAAATAGTGCGTGCAAGCACTCCGTTTTAAGGAAAGTGGTCTATTTCAGAGATTCTAAGTAAGAGGTTCAATTATTTTCGAAAGAAGGTTTCAATTTGAAAGCACTTTCGAAAATCCACAAAATGTGGTTAATCCTTCGGTTTTCACAAAATATCTCACTAAATGCATTTTCAAAATTTGATTTAAAAGCTTTGAATTATTGTTAAAATATATAATCAACTTTACAAGAATAGAACTCAAATTAATTTGAAAAACTTTGGATTAAATTTGTATTTTATAAGGGATTTAAAATTGTGACGGATTGGTTCTGCACGCACTTTTAATTAAAAGATTCAAAATTTCTAAATAAGATGGAGATTCTAAAAAAAATAAACTATTCACGAAATAACTCAATAGATAGTAAACATTCATTAATAATCAATCAAATAAATTATTCTACAATAATTATCTACGGGGAATTCCTATAGACATGCAATTTCTAAGGATGGGAAAAGAGGAGGTTTAGAAGAAGAACCCGGAAATTGATAAACTCATGGGAGCCTTGAATTATTATTTTTTATAGATTATGCCCATGAGTCTAAACATCACATGACTCAACAAAGCATTTTTAAAATTCTATAGGTCTTCATTTCTTGAAAACTTGAGCCCGAACTCGACCCCAAGAACGACTCCGATGCAATGAACTTTCCCCCATTTGTGAGTTAGCCAAACTCGACCCCAAGGTTTGATTATGCAGAGAAAGAGAGTAATAAGGATTAGTATGTGTAAAAACTAGAGCAGACACAAAGACATGTAATTTTAACAACTTATTACTTCATAAACTAGCATAAACTCACGATACAAAATTTGGACTCTTGGACATCCACACAACTTCAACAGCAAGGAAATTTAGCCAACGCACGAATAAAGATCATAAGAGACCCAACAAGTGTACATCAAGTTCTTGGAGAAAGAGAATTCAAGACAACCAAGTTACATCTTACTCCATGATACAAATCAAACTTAACAAAAGGAGACTAAAAGGTAACAGTAATTAACCTAACTCCTAAGTAAACTTTTCCATTTTTTATCAGACATAAATTTAACAATGTATCCAAATGATATCTAATAAAGACTCAATACTATGAAGACTTGAACTAAGAAGAGGATATGGTTTATTTTACTATTAGAGCAAATGCAAATAGATTTAAACAAGCATAGGCTTTGCGAACAAATTCCAATCATGGAAAGCAAATTTCTACTAGCTATAAATAAAGACTGAAAATGGCGTCAGGGAAAAGAAAAAAGGGAAGAAATGCTTTACCAATTTTATAAAGTCTATGTGTCCAGTTTAGTTTCCATAGACACTTCAGTTTTTAATAACCCAAAAGACATTCAGATTCCAAACTTCAGCCTATGACTTAAGCATGCTACCGGCAGTACCAGAGATCACAAAATTTATCAAGACAAAGAACACAATTAATTCCTAACTTTAGCAAACTCTTATTCTGACCCTACAAGTAAACCAGACACCACTTCATATGATTGCAAACAAACCTGCCAAACTCCTAGTCGACTATGGAAACAGAACAGCTCCCCCTACCCTTTACAAACTTGCTACAACTAAAAAAAACAAACAGAGCATCAACACCTATCCTGAATGAAGCCCAGAACCAACCTGCATACTCCCTAAGCTTACCCAGGACTACCAGCACAAATCCAACAACCACCTAGACACCTGCTAACCTCCACATACAGCCTGCAGACCCCTGAAACCACACTAACTGCCTATGAACAGGACCTGCATACCACCCTCACATACCACCTAAATAACTTGCCAAAACAGCTTCCATACTCAACTCTAATCAGTAATCCAGGAAAGCAAAACATCTCACCTCACTGCCTTCATACGACTCACAGAAAACAACTCCTACTCCCCTTCAACTACCAGGAACAACAAACTTCTCCAACCCCTCTTCATCACAGAACCTATACATACACCTCTCCAGAAACATCCTAACTGCATCCCCTAACTTCATGAACTGCCTGCAACACTATAACTCATTTCATAAGACCAAACAGAAGAACCAGACTAACTCTAATAATTTATATGCAGGCAAAAGATTCAAACTTTACAAAAGGGAGCTTCTAATATGCTTTACATAGTGTTCCACACTTGAATCACATTTCGGTTTTTTAACACCACCACCAATGACTTAATAGCCAGCAAGCAAAGTAGGGACACAGACCAATCTTCAAAAGTATTCTAACTAAAGCAAGAAGTTTAATTAACAGCTCACAAGTATAAATATATCATAGAAAAATTAAAGCGGGGTTATTACCTTTTGCGGAGCAGTGAAGTGAGGCGAGGGGATCCGAAGCATACGCGACTCGACTCAGCAATGAAAACTCGACGATTCACAAAATTTAAAGGTCGGAGATTAGGAAGGAAAAATAAAATCGCTTATTGAAAAAAGCACTTAGAGGGTCCTCGTTTCCGAAGTCCCTCAATTCCTTCAACCAAAATCCGACCCCCAAATCTGTGAATCGATGGGGGTATTTATAGCTGAAGTTTGGGGTTCAAAAAGGGTGCAAAACGATGTGGGAAATGGAGCAAAGTGATGAAAACGAATCAGATACGTTGAATTCAATCTCGGATTCAAAATGGACGGCTCAGATTATCATGACTTGGGCGATTTTAGTTGGTTTTTGATGGATAAGGTTCGTACCTTAGAGGACAACGCTGGATTCTTCCTATTCGTCCACTGTACGATCGAGAAACAGCTGGAAATTGTGGAATCCGGCGTCGTTTGAGGGATTGGGGTTCTTGGAAAATCGGGGAAAGGGAAATGGGATATGCGGGTCGGGCAGGACTGAAGTGGATAAGGGAAATGTGTGTAGTGTATGTATATGTGATTGTATAGGCAGGTTTATTGGATGGGGGGTTTGCACATTTAGCCCCTTTACTTTTAGTTAAACTAATTGCATTTATAAGCTGGATTTTAAAGTAAATAATGTAATTTAACCCTTTTCTTCTAAAATTTATTAATTTAGTTTAATGAATTTTAATTTTAATAATTGATTTTTATTTAATTAATTAAACTTTCGGGACGAAATTGGGTGTCAACAGCTGCCCCTCTTTACCCAGAAAAGGATGAAAGAGTTTTCAGGGTAAAGAAGTTGACGGAAAAGCCAATTTTGTCACGATAAAGCCAAAGACTTTTGATTCCAAGAACCAAAAGGCGAGGCTTATGGCCGAACTCCGGTTTCTGAGTTGCCTACATATCTCGGGCTGAAAGAGAATCAGGCCATATGTAGTTCAACGACACTTAGATATAAAGACTCGTACGATTGATAGAAAAGACGCACGAATAGGAAAGAGTTCAAACTGACGCCTAATCTGGAATGAAAGATTAGGTAAGGACTTGCTTGTTCGAGTGCGATTCTTCAGATCCTTGTTGACGAGTCTAGCTCATATCAACAATTGCCCCAGTTCACTGCTAAGAAAAAGTTCCACGTTATGCTCCAAATGCTCCAAATGCTGCTGCGGTACTGCCAAAATCCTGTAATAAACTTGACAAACGGTAAGCGAGCAACTGCTAATAAACTATAATAATTGGAATAAAATAAAGGAATAATATAAAACTATAAATGCTGGTTGTGATGCTATCAACAAGTTCTTCCTTCAATCAACTGATGAGGCGGTCCGCCCGGGGAACCTCTAGGCTAATCATTATTAATGGAATCTCGGAATGTGCTCCATTCAATTGATAAAGCAATAAGGCGTCGGGTCCTGAAGCATCCAACGTCCTAGCGCAACTTGGAAAACCTGCATGTCCTATTTATAGGTGGATGAACCCGAATTGTTCATTTATAAGGCGAACGAGCCCAAAACGTTCATTTATAAGGCGAACGGGCCCAAAACGTTCAATTATAAGATGAACGAGCCCAAATCACAAAATTCATTAATGCATGCGCTTCTTCAAACTTGGCAATATCTGCAAATCACAACAACAGAATTTTAGTATATGTTCTCATAGCGGAATAGAAATGAAACTAATATTTTAACAATTTGCAAGAATTATAGAAATGCCGCCTTTCGGCAATAACCCGTGATAAAGCGTAACGCTTTAATTATCTACTGGCAATCTGCAATGTGATCTTCAACTGTGCTCCAATCCTTTGACAAAGCAAATGAGACATCCAGTCTTGAAGCATCCAAAGCTCCAAAATGGCTTGAAATAAACCTGCATATCCGATTTACGGGTGGATGAACCCGGATTTTTCATTTTTTTAAGGCGAACGGGCCCAAAACATTCATTTATAAGGCGAACGAGCCCAAAACGTTCAATTATAAGATGAACGAGCCCAAATCATAAGATAAAGCAAAAAACACAAAATTCATTAATGCATGCGCTTCTTCAAACTTGGCAATATCTGCAAATCATAACAATAGAATTTTAGTATATGTTCTCATAGCGGAATAGAAATGAAACTAATATTTTAACAATTTGCAAGAATTATAGAAATGCCGCCTTTCGGCAATAACCCGTGATAAAGCGTAACGCTTTAATTATCTACTGGCAATCTGCAATGCGATCTTCAACTGTGCTCCAATCCTTTGACAAAGCAAATGAGACATCCAGCCTTGAAGCATCCAAAGTTCCAAAATGGCTTGAAATAAATCTGCATATCCGATTTACGGGTGGATGAACCCGAATTGTTCATTTTTTAAGGCGAACGGGCCCAAAACATTCATTTATAAGGCGAACGAGCCCAAAACGTTCAATTATAAGATGAACGAGCCCAAAACGTTCGAATATAAGGTGAACGAGCCCAAATTTGATAACAGCCTGCGAAACAAAGTTGCAAATTGGATTAATTAAGGCAAGATAATACAAAACCAATAAGCAAAGCTGGGTCGTGTTGCTGCAAAGAGTTGAATGCTGCCTCCAGTTCATATTGAATCTGATGTTCAATTCTCTTCCATTTTGTGGAATTCCTGCGCTCAAAGAAAAGGTCGTGAGTTCTAAAAACTGTACGAAGCCTTAGTGGTTTGCTTTGCTCCTCTTGTCTTGATGTTGAATTCTTCGGTAACATGCAAACACATTTTGCCCCTGTTTCCAAATAAAAAGTTGTTAGGTTTTGGACCAATAGTGGCTGGCTTGATTGAACACCTAATGCGGCTTCAAATCTGCATCTTCTTATATGGCACTCAGATGTACTGCTGCTGCGAGAGTTTGATGTTCTTGAAATTCTTCTTTTGCACAAAAGGATATCATCCATAATTGCTTTTGGCTTGGCTTATTTGGGAAAAATGGATTTTCATTGATTTCGGGATTAAAAGCCCCATAAAGGGTACAAAATAGTTCATTACATAAAACTTCAAAAGAGTAGGTAAACATGAGATAGTTAGGCAAGGAAACGCCATTTTCAAAAAACAAAGTATTGTCATTTGATCTTCTTGCTAAGCTTCACGCTTCCTTTTCAAATGCCTTGGGGCCAATTTTGATGAATCACCTCTGATGATAATTGCATTTGCTGCCGAATGACCATAGTTGCTTGCTTGCTCTTGCTTCACACTTATCTTGCCTTTTTCAATCATATTCTGGATTTTGTGCTTAAGTGCCGAACATTCTTCTGTATCATGGCCTTGAATATTTGAGTGGTATGCACACCTCTTTGATAAATCAAATCCTTGAGGCGGATTCTCAGGAATCCATCCCCTCTTTGCTTGCAATAACCCTTCTGCTTTCAATCTCTCGAATATGTCTGACAATGATTCATATAGAGGAGTGAAAGTACGAGGTCTAAACTTCTTCGTGCTTTGATGACCAGATGGTGCCTGATAAGATCGATGCTGGCGACTTGAATTTTGCATATCATGATTGTAGTGTACTTGCGAAGGCTGAGAGTCTTGAATATTTTCAGGTGCATCAGAACAATTGAAAACTGGCATTGTAGTGTCATAGTCAATCAACCTTCCGGTTTGAAACTTTTCCTCCAAAATCTTTGCATACCGAATTAAACTGGAAAAATCCTTTAAATTGGAAACAAGTAGCTTTTCGTAAAATATGCCTTCTTGAAGGTCAATGAAAGTTGCTATCAGCTCATCTTCAGGCAATGGAGGATGCATCTTAGAAGCCTCTAGCCTCCATCTCATAGCAAATTCTGCAACAGACTCATGCGGCATCTTCTTGATTCTGCGCATATCAATTAGATAAGGATCTCTTACTATGTTGAACTTGTATTGTTCCACAAAGTCTCGAGCCATGTCTTCCCATGTGTGCCATTTGGTAAAATCCTGTTTAGTATACCATGCAAGTGCCATTCCTGATAAACTCTGACTAAATAGTCTCATTAGCAAAGCTTCATTCTTCCCAATTCCGATCAATCTGCCGCAATAATCTTTCAAATGAATGTAGGGATTTCCCTTTCCATCGAAAGTGTTGAGTTTTGGTATGTTGTACCCACGTGGAAGCTCAATATTCGGATGAATGCACAAGTCTTCATAACATAAACTCTGAATGTTCCTAGAGCGCAATTCTTTTCCTATGATCTTTCTCAAAATCTGTTCATCCACATTGTGAGGATAAGTTGTCTCAACTTCTTTCTTAGGCAATTCTGGTGAACGCACTATCAATTGATTTGATTGACTCTCTACAACAGGTATAGTGATAAAAGGTGGTTGGTATAAAGTTGTAGCTGGCCAAGCATTTGGATTGGTAAGACATTCTTGTGGGATTTGTGGATATATAGTATGTATAGGCATTTGGTTATTAGGCATTGTTAAGTAAGGTGGATTGGAGGTAAAACTTATATTTGGCAAAGGTTTGCTAGTATTGATAAAGTTGACAATCCTATTCCTTTGGACCACATGTTCTTCAACATCATCATTCTGCGCTTGCAAGATACCCATACCAGAACTGGTTGGCCGAAGCTGCTTTGCCATGTTGTTTTGTCCTTGATGCAGATTCTCAGCCATTTCAGTGTTCAACGCTAGCCAACCTTTAACAAATGAATTCTCTACATTGAACAAAAGCAAGTTAATATATAAAATGATAATGCATGCATAAAATTTCAAATGTAAAATAGGCCATTAGGCCGAATGGATGGGACCAAAATCCCGACTCAACACATGAGTAAAATATTTAAGAGTTCGAAACTCAATGATCAACAAAATTTGATTTTCAAGACGCGAATTGAGGAAAACAAGAAAGTTTTTACAAAATTAGTATGCGTGCTAGACCATTTTGACACAAATTGCTAAAATGGTCGGCTTATTTTGAACATCAATGCTTTGCTCGACTATCGATTCTTCCTTGCAAAATGACAGTCTGCACCAATCCTTGAAACTGCTTCTAATAACGAACAAACCAACAGAATGTCTTCAACTTGCTTTTTGCAAAACTCTACCCCAGTTATGACTTCAACATTTCAACTTGTTTTGCAAAAAACTGCCCCAGTTGCAATCTCCCACGTCTTCTACTTGCTTTGCAAAATTTGCCTCAGTTTCTATCTTTGGGAAAATTAAAATTTAAATACTAAAGGGTCGAGCCCGATGGAGGAGCCTACGTATCCCTCCTTGGGAATCAGACCGTGCGTAGTTCTGCTTACACAAAAGAGAATTTTCAAATGCTGGTGTAACCGAAACTCGATATGAGTTGCCTACACTTCCCGCCTTGGGAAACCGGTTACAGTAGTTTGCTTACATAGAAATAAATTCAAACATTCATAATTTGATATTCTTTCTTTTCTTTTCTTTTAACAAAACTAACAAAAGGAAAATACAATAGCTACTTCCTACTAATGCAAATAAACTAACTTCTGCTTCTGCAACTCTACTGCTTTTCTGGAACTTCATAGGTGCCTAAATGCCCTTCTTCGAGGAAACTCCCTTTGCATACGGAAAGATTGCGACAAAAGGTTCGCCAATGCCATTTGTAGGTAGAATTTTGACCTGGCCAGAGTTAATCAAGGTCTCAACTTTCTGCTTAAATAAAGTGCATTCTTCAATAATATGCCCCTGCATCCCTGAATGGTAAGCACAAAATTTTCCCAAATTGTCAGGCTTATGTGACCAATACGGCTTTGATTCTATAGGATGTACCAAATTGAATCCCTTGAGCCTTTCAAACAATCTTGTGTAAGATTCTGGGAGCCGTGTGTATGCAAAAGCAGATCTTTTGGCGCGGTTTGACTGTGAACTTGGATTGACAATTACTTGCCTGTGTGCACTAGGTTCCCCTACTATGGTTGGCAAAGGTTTTGACATGACAGCTTTTCCTTTGTCTTTGGACTGTGCCTCAACCAATTCACACTTTCTCTTGTCAAAAATTATTGCAACCGGCCCTTCTTGAAGCTCTACAGATTTTCTTTTCAGTGGATTGCCCCTTGCAAAGGTCAGGTTCGGGAGTTCGTACTGCTTGACAAAGTTACGAGCCAAGTCATCCCATGTGAATCGCTTTCCAAGATCCTGTATTGCAAACCATGTTAAAGCCGGCCCCGCGAGTGTCTTAACAAATAACCTCAACTTGATTCCATTGCTTTTTCCAAATATTGCCACCCAATCAGTGAATGCTTTCAAATGATCATGAGGATTTCCTATCCCATCATACACTGGTGGGTAAGCCATGTCAAGAAACACATTTTCCTTTTCTACTTCACCTAAGCCTGCTTGAGATGGTAGAGTCTTCCCATCTGCCATTGTGTCATTGTTCTCTTTAGCATTGGGAAGCCCTTCCCCGTTGCTTTCCTCATTGCTTGTTTTTTATGAGAAGCCACCAAATTCCTTCTCCAACAGGAATGCATGCAAATTAGGGAACTGTTGAGCATCACACTCAAATGCTGGAGCTACTTGCATTGTAGGAGGTGCAACAATATAAATAGGAGCAACAGGAGCACTTGGTCCTGGGCTTGGCGCGTTACGCACTGGGTTGCGAGCATCCATGAGCGCGATAACCAATTCAGTAAGGCTATCAAGTCTCTTTTCCAAACTTGCTACGGTTGCTTCAAGCTTGTCAACCTTGTCTTTGTGGGATTCCTCATTTTCAGTCAAGTCAATCACAGCATTTTGACGAGCCATAGGTTCTGATCTTGATGTTCAAAATAATTAACCCTTTAGCAACGCATACCGAATTTAATAAAAATTTATTAAAGATGAAACTGACGGATCAACTTATTCCAAAATGGAGAAATTGAAACCGTACTGAAAAGACCCAAAATTTTAAGCAAGACACTCATTTTGTTAAAGCAAACCAGATGCGAAAATGCTTGTTTAATTCTGAAGTTATTTTCAAAAGTAACACACTTGTGAATTCTTTAAAAATATGACGCTAAACAATATTTTGCAAAATGACAAGAATGAGTTTAAGATAAACAAAATAATATTTGAAAGCCATTTTAAAATAATAGTATGCATGAATTCAGATGATAGATAAGTTGAAGTAACATAACATTAATCTTACCATACCGCTGAACAAATTCAATCACTGCGCAATCAGTACCAACAAATTTCAAGCAAGGTGCACATATTTAGCAAGTAATCGCATATTAGACAGACAATTTGACATGTGGCAAACACAATTAGTTGAGCGTAAATAAAGATGCAGGCGCGTCCTACCCTGTAAAGTACCTCTTTATGCCAGAGGTGGGCCTAAGACGCCAGATAGGTGATAATGAAAAGTAGTCCAAGCCGGTTTTGCAATAATCGAATTTAGAGTAAGTGACAATAACAGTAATAATAATTTCTCTTTCATTATAACTTGATTTTGAGTACATCATTATTACATATAAAAAAAAGTATCGGACATAATTTAAATACATCGTTTTGAGTACAATGAAAATAAAAACAACCACTATAACTATGCTGCATCAGGCTCGAGGAGGCAATGGAACTGAAGTGCGGGCCTGGTTAGGATCAATCCTTGCTTGCATAATCGGTGTAATTTCTCACATCTGGTCCCAAATGTCGTTTACATCCAAAAACTTGCTTGAATCAAACATCAATCAAATGGATCGAACGTCTTATCTTCCTTTCGACGTCTCTTGCCCCAACTTATTATCTTCTTGCAAGTATCTTCTCAATTTCAACTTGATGACTATTTGAATACCTCTTGAATTCAAGTATCTTCTAGTCTACAAAATTAATAAAAGTATTCTAAATTTAATTAATTGCAAAACTTGGCTTGGACTGAAGTTCCGTCATCACATAAACACATAATATGCACTGTTGTTGGGTTTAAACCCGTCAACGAAAAAGGGCGGTTTTCCTAACTATGGAGGCGGTACCAAGGACCGGGTCCAATCTAAGTTTTATGCATGCATGTTCCTAACGAAAACTCTAGAGTGGGTTTACTAGACACAAGGCTATTTTGAGTGGCAAGCGGTCACGCGGTAGTAAAACTATCCGCTCACCCCGCAGGTACGCGCACTCTTTCCGAAAGGGTTTTTTGTGAGTTGCGGGTGTATATGCATACACCTCGCGGGTATAAGTAACCATGAAGAAGCTCCCAGGAGTGGGGGAAATATGAACGGAATGCCAGTTTTATATGTGCACAAATAAAGTGTAGTGACATGCTTTCAGTGACAAACAATTGCAAATAATCAAATTAACTAAACATGCTATTTTGCAAATAATAAACAAATAAAGAGTTATCTTGTGAAAACCTTGCGGTTAGAACCTTAAGGTATCCCCAGCGGAGTCGCCAACGCTGTTGAACCCCAAAAAATTACCCTTTCTTTAAGAAAAGATAGGTTTCGGGTATAATGTTCAACAATATGGGACTCCAAAGGGCTTTCTTTGGAGTCGCCACCTAATTTAGGAGAATTAGGAACCAATTAATTAAATAGTGCGTGCAAGCACTCCGTTTTAAGGAAAGTGGTCTATTTCAGAGATTCTAAGTAAGAGGTTCAATTATTTTCGAAAGAAGGTTTCAATTTGAAAGCACTTTCGAAAATCCACAAAATGTGGTTAATCCTTCGGTTTTCACAAAATATCTCACTAAATGCATTTTCAAAATTTGATTTAAAAGCTTTGAATTATTGTTAAAATATATAATCAACTTTACAAGAATAGAACTCAAATTAATTTGAAAAACTTTGGATTAAATTTGCATTTTATAAGGGATTTAAAATTGTGACGGATTGGTTTTGCACGCACTTTTAATTAAAAGATTCAAAATTTCTAAATAAGATGGAGATTCTAAAAAAAATAAACTATTCACGAAATAACTCAATAGATAGTAAACATTCATTAATAATCAATCAAATAAATTATTCTACAATAATTATCTACGGGGAATTCCTATAGACATGCAATTTCTAAGGATGGGAAAAGAGGAGGTTTAGAAGAAGAACCCGGAAATTGATAAACTCATGGGAGCCTTGAATTATTATTTTTTATAGATTATGCCCATGAGTCTAAACATCACATGACTCAACAAAGCATTTTTAAAATTCTATAGGTCTTCATTTCTTGAAAACTTGAGCCCGAACTCGACCCCAAGAACGACTCCGATGCAATGAACTTTCCCCCATTTGTGAGTTAGCCAAACTCGACCCCAAGGTTTGATTATGCAGAGAAAGAGAGTAATAAGGATTAGTATGTGTAAAAACTAGAGCAGACACAAAGACATGTAATTTTAACAACTTATTACTTCATAAACTAGCATAAACTCACGATACAAAATTTGGACTCTTGGACATCCACACAACTTCAACAGCAAGGAAATTTAGCCAACGCACGAATAAAGATCATAAGAGACCCAACAAGTGTACATCAAGTTCTTGGAGAAAGAGAATTCAAGACAACCAAGTTACATCTTACTCCATGATACAAATCAAACTTAACAAAAGGAGACTAAAAGGTAACAGTAATTAACCTAACTCCTAAGTAAACTTTTCCATTTTTTATCAGACATAAATTTAACAATGTATCCAAATGATATCTAATAAAGACTCAATACTATGAAGACTTGAACTAAGAAGAGGATATGGTTTATTTTACTATTAGAGCAAATGCAAATAGATTTAAACAAGCATAGGCTTTGCGAACAAATTCCAATCATGGAAAGCAAATTTCTACTAGCTATAAATAAAGACTGAAAATGGCGTCAGGGAAAAGAAAAAAGGGAAGAAATGCTTTACCAATTTTATAAAGTCTATGTGTCCAGTTTAGTTTCCATAGACACTTCAGTTTTTAATAACCCAAAAGACATTCAGATTCCAAACTTCAGCCTATGACTTAAGCATGCTACCGGCAGTACCAGAGATCACAAAATTTATCAAGACAAAGAACACAATTAATTCCTAACTTTAGCAAACTCTTATTCTGACCCTACAAGTAAACCAGACACCACTTCATATGATTGCAAACAAACCTGCCAAACTCCTAGTCGACTATGGAAACAGAACAGCTCCCCCTACCCTTTACAAACTTGCTACAACTAAAAAAAACAAACAGAGCATCAACACCTATCCTGAATGAAGCCCAGAACCAACCTGCATACTCCCTAAGCTTACCCAGGACTACCAGCACAAATCCAACAACCACCTAGACACCTGCTAACCTCCACATACAGCCTGCAGACCCCTGAAACCACACTAACTGCCTATGAACAGTACCTGCATACCACCCTCACATACCACCTAAATAACTTGCCAAAACAGCTTCCATACTCAACTCTAATCAGCAATCCAGGAAAGCAAAACATCTCACCTCACTGCCTTCATACGACTCACAGAAAACAACTCCTACTCCCCTTCAACTACCAGGAACAACAAACTTCTCCAACCCCTCTTCATCACAGAACCTATACATACACCTCTCCAGAAACATCCTAACTGCATCCCCTAACTTCATGAAATGCCTGCAACACTATAACTCATTTCATAAGACCAAACAGAAGAACCAGACTAACTCTAATAATTTATATGCAGGCAAAAGATTCAAACTTTACAAAAGGGAGCTTCTAATATGCTTTACATAGTGTTCCACACTTGAATCACATTTCGGTTTTTTAACACCACCACCAATGACTTAATAGCCAGCAAGCAAAGTAGGGACACAGACCAATCTTCAAAAGTATTCTAACTAAAGCAAGAAGTTTAATTAACAGCTCACAAGTATAAATATATCATAGAAAAATTAAAGCGGGGTTATTACCTTTTGCGGAGCAGTGAAGTGAGGCGAGGGGATCCGAAGCATACGCGACTCGACTCAGCAATGAAAACTCGACGATTCACAAAATTTAAAGGTCGGAGATTAGGAAGGAAAAATAAAATCGCTTATTGAAAAAAGCACTAAGAGGGTCCTCGTTTCCGAAGTCCCTCAATTCCTTCAACCAAAATCCGACCCCCAAATCTGTGAATCGATGGGGGTATTTATAGCTGAAGTTTGGGGTTCAAAAAGGGTGCAAAACAATGTGGGAAATGGAGCAAAGTGATGAAAACGAATCAGATACGTTGAATTCAATCTCGGATTCAAAATGGACGGCTCAGATTATCATAACTTGGGCGATTTTAGTTGGTTTTTGATGGATAAGGTTCGTACCTTAGAGGACAACGCTGGATTCTTCCTATTCGTCCACTGTACGATCGAGAAACAGCTGGAAATTGTGGAATCCGGCGTCGTTTGAGGGATTGGGGTTCTTGGAAAATCGGGGAAAGGGAAATGGGATATGCGGGTCGGGCAGGACTGAAGTGGATAAGGGAAATGTGTGTAGTGTATGTATATGTGATTGTATAGGCAGGTTTATTGGATGGGGGGTTTGCACATTTAGCCCCTTTACTTTTAGTTAAACTAATTGCATTTATAAGCTGGATTTTAAAGTAAATAATGTAATTTAACCCTTTTCTTCTAAAATTTATTAATTTAGTTTAATGAATATTAATTTTAATAATTGATTTTTATTTAATTAATTAAACTTTCGGGACGAAATTGGGTGTCAACAGTGTTATGCTTAAAGGATCCAATCGCAATCTACATCATGTATTCATTAAACCTTTTAGATTCCTTGATTTCTCTTGTGCATATTTATCCTTTGGAACTTTAGTTGTAGAATTGATCTTCTTTGAGTCATTTGACTCTTGGCTCTACCACAAAAGCGTGAGGTTTAAGTGGGAATATTCAACTCTATCATCATTCTTATGCAAAGTCTATAAAGCTTGTGACTTGGTGCTTATTCCGGTTATTGTTTTGCTAGGTCTAAATTCGAGGACGAATTTCTTTAAAGAATGAGGGAATGATGCAAACCGGATTGGCGCTCATGACATTGGTGGATTTAGACTTAACATCAAAAGCTTGGAGTGTTTCAAAAGAGCTTGGAAGCCAAGAATCAAGGCAAAAGATGACCAAAGTGAACAAGTGAAGCAGTTGGGACAAATACTGGAAACTGGAAGGCCTGTTTACAAGATCACTGCATCAGTCACAAGATCAGTTCATTGAGATCGCGAGTGCACAGACGCAATCGCGCAAGGCTGTGAAACTGTTCAGCGCGATTGTGAAGCTACAGATGCGATTGTGCAAGCTGAAAAAGGATGACAAAAAAAGATGTTCTTCGCGATCGCGTGACCATAGCTGCGATCGCGAAGCTTTGGCTGCTCGATGGACGCGAACGCGTGGACTTTGGCGCGACAGCACAGTGACGACAGTCAGGAACCTATTTTTAGTTTGACAACTTTGTGGCAGCCCACTTTAGGGGCAATTAAGGCAATGTTATGCCATTATTAGTAGACACTATATAAGTTTCCTTATCTCATTATTCTAGGGTAGTTTTTGGATGATAATTATTGAGAGCAAACATTGGTTAAGCATATTGCTTGAGCCCTTTTCTTCCTTGATTTGCGATTGAATTCCAATTCAATTGAGGATCAAATAGTGTAGGTTGATTTGATTGTTGTCTTAAGTGGGTGATTAGACCTCACCTCCTCATCCATTTCCTTAATTCCAAATCAATTCAAATTGGGTCTTACTTTTATCGTTTTATTTTCTTGTTATTTTCCTAATCCTAGTTAGGATCATATCACAATGATAACCACATTGTGGTTTTTTATGAGTGAACTCGATAGTTGTTGCAAGTGTTGTATAGATTTGTTCTTTGTTTACTAGGAATTCCTTTCCTTATCTTTATCTATTGGATATCTATTGATTTTCATAAGCAAGATGAATCTGATAAAGCTTCTATTCCCAAATTTTCAATTGAAGCAATTTCAGCTTCTAATATTGATATTTCATCATTGCCTTCATCATCTGTAATTTCTACTAAAAATTTTACTATCGATTTCGTCTTTGAAAATCCTGCTCCTTTTCAAGTTGAGTACTATAATGTGGTTGTCTCAATTTCGTACAAGGAAATTTATATTTGGACAAATACATTAGACCTTCATCACCAGCAACAATGAGATCGTATGTCTATAAATTTTTCTTTTGACAGTTTTCTCGTGAATTTGGGGAGTGATAAAATTGCTAATGCCATTACTAAGGAAAATAAAAGACGCGGACGTGGAGTTTTCAGAGTGGAGGCCACGGGCTCTTTGGATATTGGCTATTGGGGTATAGTGTGTCTCGAAGTTAATTGTGGAGATGTGAAGCTTTAGTTTTCATCACCTACACATGAGACAGGACTGTCTAAAAAATGCAATGTCAGATTATGGCTGACCGACCTGGTTTAGATGGCTTGAAGGAATTTTAAGAGTATCATATGCAAGATTGGAGTTAGAAATTATTTTTAATAACGATGTACTTTTTCTGAACAACACTTGTTCTTTGTATGATTTCTTTTATGCTAGCTAACTTGCATGTGTTGTTTGGCACGTGAATAGAGCGATTTAGGTAAATTATTGTTGGGTTTGAAGCAGAGTGGGTGCGAATGGAAAATGGAGGGAAGATAAAAAGGCAATTTTGGCTTTTGCATTTTGTCCTTCATCGATTAAAAACAACTAGTTTATTGGGTATAAATATAAAATCACTTCCTTAAGCTCTTAAAAGGAGTTAAGAGGATCGCGCCGTCATTGTCGTTTGCTCGGCCTCGACTTCGGTCTCACCTGATTTTTTCATAATTAAATCCTAACGGATATTAATTGGAAAGACATCAGGTGTGTCTTCTCCAGAAAAGGCACTATGACACTTCTTCAAAACCTGAGACTTGTAGCTATAAATACAGAGGTATTCTGCCTCATTTCTTCATCCGAGCATTCAGGGAGCCATCGCGATTCAAGGCACTGCAGGTGTATTGGATATGGAAAGGATCAAGAGACAATTCGTAAGATGAGAGAGGAGTAGCAACTGGGCCTGATGAGATCCCAGTGGAGTTTTGGAAGAGTGCAGGTGTAGCAGGTTTAACCTGGCTGACTGGGTTGTTTGATGTCATTCTGAAGATGACAAAGATGCCTGAAGAATGGAGTTGGAGTACTATGATTCCGTTGTACAAGAACAAGGGGATGTTAAAACTGCAACAATTATAGGGGCATAAAACTATTAAGCCACACCATGAAAGACTGGGAGAGGGTGGTTGAGAAGAGGATGGAGAGGAAGGTGACCATTTCTGATAACCAATTTAGATTCATGTCAGGGCGATCGACTACGGAAGCTATCCACCTTCTCATGAGGTTGGTTGAGCAGTATAGGGACAAGAAAGACTTACATATGGTATTCATTGACCTAGAGAAGGCTTATAACAAAATCCTAAGGAACGTTTTGTGGAAATATTTGGAATCTAGACGTGTACCAGCGGCATACATAAGAGCGGTTAGAGACATGTATGATGGGGCCAAGACCCGCGTGAGGACAGTTGGAGGTGACTCTGACCACTTTCTAGTCGAGATGGGATTGCACCAGGGGTTGGCGCTTAGTCCATTTTTATTTGCTCTAGTTATGGACGCATTGACTCGAAGCATTCAAGGAGAGGTACCATGGTGTATGTTGTTTGCAAATGATATAGTTCTTATTCATGAGACTCGAGCCGGAGTTAATGATAAGCTTGAGATTTTGAGACATATTCTAAAGTCTAAAGGTTTTAAGCTGAGCAGGACTAAAACAGAGTACATGGAGTGCAAGTTTAGTGATGCATCTCAAGAATCAGAGATGGACGTGATGCTTGATTCACAAGTCATTCCCCAAAAGAGAAGCTTCAAGTACCTTGGCTCAATCTTTCAAGGCAATGGAAAATTGATGAGGATGTCACTCATCGTATAGGGGCGGGCTGGATGAAGTGGAGACTCGCGTCTGGCATCCTATACGATAAGAAAGTGGCACCTAGACTCAAAGGTAAATTCTGAAAAGCGGCTGTTAGACCTGCTATGTTGTACAGAGCAAAATATTGGCCAGTCAAGACCAAACACATTCAGAAGATGAGCATAGAGAGATGTGAATACTTCGTTGGATGTATGGTCATACAAGGATGGATAAGATTAGAAATAAAGCCATTCGTGACAAAGTGGGAGTGGCTGCAGTGGCGAATAAGATACGTGAAGCGAGGGCTCGGCCATGTGAGAAGTAGGAGCGCAGATGCTCCAGTGAGAAGGTGCGAGAGATTGGCAGTGATGGATCTACAAAGAGGTAGAGGTAGACTCAAGAAGAATTGGGGCGAGGTGATTAATCAGGACATGGATCATCTCCAGATCACCGAGGACATGACCCTTGATAGAAAAGTGTAGAGTTCGAGGATTAGGTTGGAAGGTTAGGTAGTTGTCGTGAGAGTGTTGTCTTAATATCATTTATATTAATTTATGTTCTTGGTTTATCATACTCTGTGGCTTTATTACTTGCACTATTGTCTGTTTACCTTGATTATCAGTAGTTTTCCTTGACCGTATTTTCGTTAACATGAGTAGTTTTATCTTATCATTGCTAGCATGGTTTCAGATATTTTTCCTTGAGCTGAGGGTCTATCGAAAACAACCTCTCCACCTTGGTGGAAGTAAGGTCTGCGTACATCTCATCCTCCCCAGACCCCACTGGTGGGACTATACTGGGTATGTTGTTGTTGTTGTTGTCGTTGTTGTTGTTGTCTCTCTTTACTCTCTGAGTCAGTGTGATTTGCTACCGTCTTTGATTTTGCTGTTCATTGTGATTTGAGTTAGCGCTATTACAGTGAGGTTAATTCCATTATATCCTGAGAGAAATTAATTCATAAACCTTGGGTAACTGTGAGGGGATTAGATATCTTAAGAACATGCAATGTATACTGTTGGCTTAGAATTCATCTACTTTATCTATTTTCTGTTTATTATCGAAAGTGCAGACATCTAACAAGCTTAAGAAATCTCGTCAGTATTCTGGTCTGCTAATTGATAATAGACTGTTTGTGGAGATTAAAATCTGAAAAGATTTTCTACTCCAAACTATTGTGGAGACTAAAATCTGAAAAGATTTCCTACTCCAAATTTAATAGTCCGTTTTTGAAGATTAAAAACTTCAACGGATAAATGAAAGTATTATGTGTTTATTCTATTTAGAAAATTAAAAACTTCTGGATTATTAAAAATATTTTGTGTTGTTACATACAATTTGAAGATTAAAAACTTTACTACATATTAAATCAGATTGTCTCTAACTGTGTCTTTGTATTTTTTTGCAGAATAATGATGAACACAGAAAATAATAATGGTGTTTCTGGTACACCAACTATTTTGAATGTTGCAAGTTCAAGCCGCACTGCTTCGTACCGGCACCTGGGCCAGTACCGGCTGAAAAGTCAGAAAGTTTGGCAGGATTGAATTCAAAAGGTGGCAGGAAAAGATGTTCTTTTATCTGACCACGCTGAGTTTGCAAAGGTTCATTAAGGAGAACGTTCCGGTCCCGGCAGATGACACTGCTGAGATGAACGTTTCATTGTTGTTGAGGCTTGAAAACATTCTAATTTTCTGTGTAAAACCATATTCTAAATTGACTGGAGGATGACTTGGACAACGTCTACAGTAGTATTGCTACTTCAAAGGAGCTTTCGCTGGCTCTTGAAAAGAAGTACAAAACTGAAGATGCCGGAATGAAGAATTTGTGGCCGCCAAATTTTTGGACTTTAAGATGGTTGTTCATTCATGATCTCCTTGCAGAAGGTATGATTTGAATTTCTCATTGAAGGTTTGCACATCCATGAGGCGTTTCAAGTTGTTGCGGTAATTAAAAAGTTGCCACCTTTGTGGAAAGACTTTAAGAATTCCTTGAAACACAAGCGCAAGGAGATGTCGCTCGAAGATCTCATTGTTTGTTTAAGGATCGAGGAAGACAACAAGACTGCAGAGAAGAAGGTTGCTCTGGGGAATTCAACAATAATTGGAGCAAATATTGTTGAGACAAACAACTCACCAAATCAAAACAAAATAAAGAAACCTTATGGACCAAACAATAACCCGAAGAAGAAGAAATTTAAGGGTAATTCCCGCAATTGTGGCAAATATGGATACAAGGATGTAGACTGTCGTGCTCCAAAGAATGCAAAAACAAGGGTCAAGCCAACATGGTAGAAGAAAATATTTTCAAAGGAGTGCAAGAAATGGATCTTTGTGCAATGATTTCTGGATTAATTCTGGATCCACCCGCCATGTTTGTGCAAATAAAGACATGTTTACTGGATATGCTCCCACTGGACCCGATGAGACACTATTCATGGGAAATTATGCAACAGCAAAAATTGAAGCAATTTCAGCAAGATATGCCTAAAGATGACCTCGGGCAAGGTGGTGACTCTCAGCAATGTTCTTCATGTTCCAGAAATACGTAAGAACTTGGTAGTCGCACTTCTCGTCAAGAACGGGTTCAAGTGTGTATTTGTTTTTGATAAAGTTGTATTAAGTAAGAATGATACTTTTGTAGAAAAAGGTTACCTAAGTGAGGGCCTTTTTAAGTTTAATGTAATGACTGTTGCTTTTAATAAAATTCAAGCTTCTTCTTACTTACTTGAGTCGGATGAATTATGACATGCACGTTTGGGACATGTTAATTATAAAACCTTGCGAAAAATGATCAATTTAGAAGTATTGCCTAAATTTCGAATGTGAGAATTCAAAATGTCAAATATGTGTTGAGTCTAAATTTACGAAACATCCTTACAAATCTATTGAAAGGAATTCCGAACCGTTAAGACTTAATTCATACGATATTTCTGATATGAAGTCAATATTATCTCGCGATGAAAAGAAGAATTTCATAACTTTTGACAATAGCACTCGTTACTGCAATGTTTATTTACTTAGTAATAAAGACGAAGCTATAGATGCATTCAAGCAATACAAAAGTGAAGTTGAAATACAGCTCAACAAAAAGATCAAAGTGATAAGAAGTGATAGGGGTGGCGAATACGAATCTCTTTTTGAACAAATACGTTTGGAATATGGCATTTTCATCAAACAACTGCCCCATACAAGCCACAATCTAATAGGATTGTGGAAAGAAAAAAATCGAACGTTAAAAGATATGATGAATAACTTGTTGATAAGTTCGGGTTTACCCAGAACTTATAGGGGAAGTTATCCTTACGGATAGTCGAATCCTTAATTGTGTACCCCACAGCAAAATACAATCTATTCCTTATGAAAAATGGAAAGAAAGAAAGCCAAGGTTGAATTACCTTAAAGTGTAGGGGTGTTTGGTAAAGGTACAAGTTCCTAAACCTAAAAGGGAAAAAATAGGACCAAAAACCGTTGATCGTGTTTTCATAGGATATGCAAATAATAGTAAGGCATATTGATTTCTAGTTTATAAATCAGAAAATCCCGACATTCATGTTTATACGATTATTGAATTAAATAATATTGTATTCTCTGAAAATATATATCCGTATAAAAAGGAATGTGAGTCGTCAAGTGTAAGTACAAAACGACCTCGGAAAGAAGCCAAAGGAAGTATGCCAAACAATGATAATCCAAGACGTAGTAAACGTCAAAGGACATCTACTTCCTTCGGACCAGACATTATGACATTTCTTATGGCTTCTTCTGAGTCTCCGTATTGGAAAGAGGTAGTCAATAGTAAAATAGAGTCCATATTAAGCAATCATATGTGGGAGTTGGTTGATCTTCCTCCTGGTAACAAACTTTTAGGTTACAAATGGATTTCAAAAGGAAAATGAAAGATCATGGTATTATTGACAAATACAAGGCTAGACTGGTCGTTAATGGCTTTAGACAAAAAGAAGGCCTTGATTATTTTGACAACATACTCTCCGGTAAGCAGAATTACATCCATAAGGATGCTAATAGCTTTGGCCACCGTGTATGGTCTTCAAATACATCAAATGGATATTAAGATAGCCTTCTTAAATGGAGATTTGGAGAAAGAAATCTACATGGAACAACCGAAGGGTTTGTTGTTCCTGGAAAAGAAAAGAAGGTGAGCCGACTTATTAAGTCACTTTATGGACTAAATCAAGCACCCAAATAATGGCATGCAAAATTTGATATTGTTATATTATCAAATGGCTTTCAGATTAATGAGTGTAATAAATGTGTCTACATTAAGAACACTCCGAATCATGTAGTCATTGTTTGTCTATATGTGGATGACATGTTAATAATGAGCTAAGATATTGCCGACATAAATGCTACTAAGTGCATCCTAACTAGAAAGTTTGACATGAAAGACTTAGGAGTTTTGATTTAATCTTGGGAATTAAAATCCATAGAACTCTGTTTTTTTTTAAAAACCCCACCCCTTCCCCTTTCTCGGAACAAATAGTGACTCTCCTACTTTTTGGTCCTACAGTGACTCGAATCCACAACCTCTTGAATGTAGGTGGAGGGTGCTTACCATTTGAGCAACCCTCACCTGTCAAATCCATAGAACTCCTCAAGGTCTGGCATTATCTCAAATTCATTACATCAAAAAGAACCTTGAAAGATTCAAGTATTTAGACTACAAAACTTCAAAGACTCCAATTGATGTGAACATTCCTTTTACAGAGAATAAAGGACAAAGTACGTCTTAACGAGACTATGCTAGAGTGTTAGGAAGTCTAATGTACATCATGAATTGTACCCGACCAAATATAGCTCGTGCTACAAGTAAACTTAGTCGGTATACATGTAATCCTGGACAAAATCACTGGATGGCAATGGAACGAGTTTTAGGTTATTTGGAGTATACCCAAGATCATGCTTTTCATTATGATAAATATCCCGCTGTTATTGAAGGATATTGTGATGCAAATTGGATCACCGGTTCGAAGGAATCAAATGCACAAGTAGATATATTATCACCGTAGGTGGAGGAGCGGTAGCTTGGAAATCGTCCAAGCAAACATTGCTTGCTCGCTCTACAATGGAGGCTGAATTCATAGCCTGATACAAGGCCGGTAAAGAAGCTAAATGGCTCCAAAACTTCTTGGAAGATATTCCATTTTGGCCTAGGCCGTTGACACCTATATGTATACACTGTGATAGTCAATCGGCAATATCGAGGGTTGGGAGCCTTATATATAATGGTAAAAATCGTCATATACGACGAAGATATAAGACCATTAGACAACTTCTCTCTAGAGGAATTAGCACGATTGACTATCTAAAGTCAAAGGATAATGTATCGGATCCGCTTACAAAAGGCCTAATTAGAGACGATATTAAGAGATCATCAAGGAGAATGGGACTATGGCTGAGGACAAGTCGTCATGGCGGTAACTTTACCTAGAAGACTTGAGATCCCAAGATCTAGGTTCAAGGAGCTCAAATAAAGTTATGTACGATCGCTCCAACATTGTCAAACAACTCAACCCATTCTCGAAATAAGACAATGTTCAGTACCAAGGATTAAGCGTTAGAGACGTTTTATGATTATCTAAGTTTGATATTGGAATTATCAAATAGCGCACATCTACGGGATTACACGTTTAGAAATCACTTATGTGAGTTTGAAGTGGAAGCCGCTTCAAGGAGAATTTTGTAAGGCCAATTGTCTACGTACTCATGAACCAGGCGATATTCATGGCTGAAATGAATACAACAATGAGAACCAAAGACGGTCAAGGATTAATTGTGTGACTTATATTGTCTAGGTATACACCAAAGTTCGACGGTTAAAAGATATTAAATCTACCGATTGACCTAGTATATCCGATATATGTTCACTACGGAAAGTTCAAACGGAAACCTACTTATCCAGATGCAATTAGTTCTTACTTGCGAATCACACAGTTTTCTCCTTGTTTTCTTTATATAGCCATTCTCCATTCATGTGAGGATTGTTGGGTTTGAAGTAAAGTGGATGTGAATGGAAAATAGAGAGAAGATGAAAAGGCAACTTTGGCTTTTGCATTTTGTCCCTCATTGGTTAAAGACAATTAGTTTGTTGGGTATAAATACAAAATCACTTCCTTTAGCTCTTAAAAGGAGTTAAGAGGAAAGGGTCTCGCGCCATCGTCATTGTCGATCGCTCGGCCTCGGCTTCAACTTCGGCTTTTGGATTTGGATTTGGTCAATTGATATGATTGATTGATAATTTTTTTATACCAACAAATATTAGTTTTATTAAATAGCTGATTTTTTGGTAATTAAATCCCAACGGATATTAATCGGAAAGACATCAGGTGTGTCTTCAAAGCACCATGGCACCTCTTTTCTTCATTCGATATCTTTCTGACCCTCTCTCTTTACTCTCTGCATTTGTTTTCAAAACAAAAAGCATGTTCTGAATCAGTGTAATTTGCTATCGTCTTTGAGTTCGCTTTTACTGTGATTTGAATTACCGCTATCATAATGAAGTTAATTTCATTCATCCTGGGAGAAATTAATCCATAAACATTGGGTAACTGTGAGAGGATTAGATTTCTTAAGGACATGCAGTGTATACTGTTGGCTTGGAATTCATTCTACTTCATCTATTTTCTGTTATCTAAAGTGCAGACATCTAACAATTAATAAACTTGTTTGGCCTAATTTTTTTTATAAAAAAAATAAATAAACTAGCGACATAATTAAAGGCTCCATCTGCTAGATATGATATTTTTCATTATCATTATCTATTAATGAAATGACTAGTGATTAGACAGATAAAATACACTACCAACTTAACCGTGGCCGGAGCGACACTAGCAAATCTTTGACTGCCAATAGTATCACTAGTTATTAAAGGAATCTCAGTTGTTATTTGCTCATCTCAGTTGTTACTAGTATTATATACATTATGTTTTTATATGAACAAGAAGTAAATAGTGTATTGGCCTAAATCAAGATAGGACAACAAATCGAATTTGTATTGGGTTTAACTGGCAATTTGCTTGTTTCAAAGTGCTGCTTGAGATAAAACTGAGTTTGGACTAGATGAAATGCTTGAAAAAGTAAACGAGGCAAGAAATAAGTTAAGTGACAAACGACAACAGATAAGAACAAAGTTGAATATTGTATTGATCATATCCTGTTTGTTTATAGAAGAATCGTATTTATAGCTGGGAAAAAAGGACGTTGTAACTATCATAATTGTGCATTTATGGCCATTACTCCGTGTTTAATCTTGGTTGACTCACGGCCTTTCTCTTAAATGCTAGAGCAACGGTCGACAGTTATAAAAGCTGAACCTTGAGGCGCTACATCCGCTCGGGATTACGTTGTTACGGTGTTTGCTCCGAGCTCAAACTCAACTCCTCCTCGTTTCCCGGGGCAAAGAGTCATGCAACCTCTCTCCGTAGGTTTGCCTCGTGGAGTGGACTTCGTGTTAGGCTTCGAGACTTTGCGCGAGATCTCGGTGATTTTTCATCCAATACAGATAGCAAATCTGTTATATTTTATTAAATTATAGAGTGCCAATAATACAAATAGTTATTAAAGGAATCCCAGATTCCATGGGTTGTGGGTAGCTGTATCGGTGTTAATAAATTAGTATAACTCTGAAAACATGTAACTATATTTAATCCACATCAAGATTACGAGATCAAGAAATTTTGGTGCTCAAGCATGTTAAACACATTACCCGGATTAGGAAGATAAATCTTGGTATACTATTGTATTTGATACTGTGTTTTGTTGGCATTTCGTCTGCGATATATAAGTAATTTCAACATAATTTATACTACAATTGGATCAGGTATTACTTTATAGCTGATCTACCGTGTAATAATATATACATGGATCATTTTACAAAGATAAAACACCTAATAACAAATAATGCATAGTATTAGTTATCTGTTTTTTTTATAACGATTCTAGAAGACTAGAAGAGTAAAGAAAAATAGGGCATGATCAAATGGGAACAAGTGTATGTAATTGAATAATGATATAAATAAAATTACTCATATGAACGCAGCATGCAGATGAATATATAATTCTAGAACCGCGAACCGCACATTATTTAAATTTCTGTTGGCATAGACACTGATTTAAATTTTATGGGTTCAAACTCTACCACAACTACCTTAATTGCTAGTAAAAAGTTACTTAATATATTTGTGAAGTGATTTGCTTAATACAAATTTAAGGTCTGAATCAAAATTACTGAGTTTACCGAATCCATGCACACATTCTACTTTACCTCCACCCATGTCTGTTGGACATAAATCACATGATCATATGCACAAGGATTTGTTAGTTGTAATAACTACTAAATTCAATATTAAAGTCCTTAGTCAGAACACGTACTACTTTGAAACATATAGAACGGCTGCGCAATAGAAATGGAATTAATTTGTATATAGGTGTGCTGCTGAATATCTTTAGGCAATTGGCGTGCTGACCGAATATTGTACCCCGATTGTATAAATAATTTCTATATATAATTTTTTTTTTTTTTTTGTTATTTCAGGCAATATGCCTTAGATTCAATAAGATTAAAACTCTCAACTTTTACGAAGAGAAAATAATCTAATGTTATTTTTTGAATGCCTTGATTTTACTATAAAAATTTCTACTATCTGAATATATAAGTCAAAATTTATAAGTTAAAATCGTATACTATACATACTCATTTTTTTTTTTTTGATAATAAATATGAATTACCATTGACAAACAAATCATACACCTAAAGAGCACCATAGCCATGGATGGCTACACCATTAGCTAGGCCTCAAACACTCTAATTACATATTCATTGAATCCAATATCTAGACCTGAAAGCTCTCTTAGAGCTCTTTAACATCTCTATCCTCTCTATAACTTCCTTTTTAATCTGGTTCACTATAAGGTCGCTATTAACAACCATTCCTTTGAATATCTTTTGATTCCTCACCCTCCATGTATGGTATACTATTGCACCCAGAACTGCAGCCAGGACCTCCTTCTTGAACTTCTTCCAGTGTTTGCTTTTTATCCATGTTAAGCAGTGCATGATCCCCTGATTTGGCAGGGACTGCTGCAACCAGTCTTATAGTCCAATTCTCACTTCATTGACCCATGGACATTTTGAGAACAAGTGTCTGTGTGTTTCCATTTCCTCTCCATCACATAAGCTGCAGGCTGTATTTCCTGTATATATATTCATTATGCTCAATTTGTCCTTGGTTAGAAGCCTCTCCTGAATAGCAAGCCACAATATGAACCTATGCTTTGGTTGTGCTACTGAGCACCAGATTAGAGGAGCCTCATCCAGTTTACTCAAATTGCCCTGCATTGCTAAGTAGCTGCTCGACAGTGAGTATTCACCTGTTGAGCTTAGAGTATACTTATTATGATATTACCATTCTTCCATATAGACCTTCATTTTATTTAGCTTCCTCCAGTACCAACTACTATCAGGTGATGGCCTGTGTCCCCATATATCTGTATTCTGCTTCATGTAGATTCCATGCACCCATTTCACCCATAGCATCTCTTTCTCCTCTATTAATTGCCATAGCAGCTTGCCCACTGCTGCGATGTTCTATTTAGTGCTCCCTTTTATGTTTAGGCCCCCATAGTTCTTTGGAACACAAACCTTATCCCAAGCAACAAGTGCCACCTTCTTCTTCTCTACTGTGGTCCCCCATAAAAACTCCCTGCATTTCCTGTCTACTTGGTTTAGAACACTCTGAGGAAGGATGAAGGTTGAGCCCCAAAAGTTATGGATTCAGAATAGAACGACATTCACTATCTGTAATCTACCAGCAAAAGACAGTTGATGTGCATGGGCAGCCTTGATTCTGGTTGTTATTCTCTCTACTAGCTGATGACATTCAACCTTGCTCCATTTCTTGGATGATAATGGGAGCCCAAGGTACCTTATAGGAAGTGTACCTACTGTGAAACCTGTTCTTGTCAAGATCTGGTTTTTACTGGCATCATTCATTCCTGCTGTTGCTCCCAAACGCACACGCAAGTATACGTGGTCGACAAGTAATAAAGTGATAAATCGAGTATCGTTCCCACGAGGACTATTCAGACTGAATTCTAGCAAACAATTTATATAAACTATTCAGGGGTCTTTTTCCAATAGTGAGGATTTTATTAACTAAAGAACAGTAATTAAAACGGTAAAAGTGGATTCAAACGATGGAGCAAAACTTGGTTGTTATCAGTAATAAGGAGACGGTCCAGGGTCAGAGTTACGAACAATCCAGTTGAGTTTTCCAATCGATTCCACTTCTTAAATCCCGGGTTACTAACTGACAGATTAAATGTACCTGTGAAAACCTTTCGATTCTTCACAGTCTATGCAGGCTACTTCAATCCCTATATGTCTATGGGTTGAATCACGTGCACGCATTAACGAATTCTGTAATTAGTGAAACTAGGCGAGCAAGTATATGTCTATCCTACTCACGAATTGGTTCCCCGATGCCCGGATTCACAAACTAGTCCTATTCTTTCTTATTACGTAATTAAATTCCCTCTTTCGAGTTCAATCTAAAAACCACAGATAATGCGTAATAATCGGGCCCTGACAATTACACAAGTGAAATCAAGAAAGAATAAGTAACCCGTTATGGGATTCAATCAATGAAAATCAATCTTCAAACATCAACTTTCATGAAATACTCTAACCCTAGAACGATATAATTAGCTACGCATACTCATAATAACAACACAAGGATTTGATAAAATAATGAAATAATGATGTAATAGATTAATGGAAGGAAGAAAAACCCTTGTTCTTGATGTTATGAGCTCTCCAATTTGCTCCAAAGTCTGAACTTCTATCAAAAACTAAGTAAAAGAGTATTTATAGGGTTTACAAACACCTAGTAATAAGTTAGACCCAAGCCTAGACGAAATAGGAAGTAAAAATTCGCACAAGGGGCGCTATAACGGGCGCCCCGCGCCTCGGAACGCGCTGGGAAAGACAGTAGCCGTCGAAACCTTCGCGCCTTAGGGGCGCGGCGCGCAAGGAATCGCGCTGGGCAGTGGGGCGCGGTGGGGGGCGCGCCACGTGCCCTACAGCGCCCGGCCATTTTCGTGTTTTCTTGCTCCGCAACTCGCGTCGTGTCGTGCCTTCGTGTGCTCGATCCAATCCTCAATCAAAATTCAATCTTTTCTTGCTCGATCATGCTCTTTAAAGCTCCAAGTGCACTGCATAACAACCTACATACACACGACATAAAATTAGTGCAAAATCACATTCATGAACTATAAAACGAGCGAATAACAAGCTCAAACATGCGGAAATATTAAGAAAATATAGGCATAAAATGCCAAATATCACCTGCCATGAATATGTTTGACTTGTCCAAGTTGGCTTCTAGTCCTGTTACCTCAGAGAAGTGGGAAACTGCCTCCATAAATCTGGAAACTGAGGATATATTCCCTTTACGGAAAATCATCAAGTCATCGGCAAAGATTAGATGGGTCAATCTAGATTCTTTGCACATCGGATGGAATCTAAAGTCTGCGAGCATACTCATCTTCTGCCGGGTCCTTGACAAATATTCTATAACTAGTACAAATAGGAGAGGTGAAATAGGGTCACCTTGCCTTAGTCCTCTCCTCCCTTCAAAGTATCCATGACACTCCCCATTAACCTTTATAGAAAATTTAGGGGTAGTTATACACTTCATTATCAGATTTACAAATTTCCTAGGAAACTACTCATATATTTACTCCCTTACAATCAAGATATATTTGATCTATCTCAAACAATTATCGATCGTCTTGTGCAGCTAGCCGCCTATAGCCCAAATAAGCCATGTGACTGTACTTCTAATGATAAGCCACGTTCTGTTTGTAAATGAGATGTTCCAAGTACAAGAAATAATATGTACAAGTAGATTTTAGCCCCAAAGAAGACCGAAAAAAGAGAGGATAAAACTAAAGTAAAGGGAAAATTTGCCCCTACTCTCAAACCTCATCCACCCTTTTCTTCAGGACTTTTTAACTTGTACACACCAAAGAGTAGGAAAAGAAAAAAAACGTGGAACCAACCAGTGTTTACGGAGTAAGGAGTTCCAGCCAATTGATTAATTCCTAAAATACTTTGTTGAAAAAGATATTCATTAAATTAAATAAATTAATACAAGAGTATATTAAGAGGAGCAAATTAGTAAATTATAAGAGTAACTTTTGTATATACCATAACGATCACCTTAAAAAGTAATTACGAGTAGCTCTTTCTTCAAACTAATTAGAGTTCTTTCAGTTTTGTTTCTTCCGATGAATCAACTGCTTCCCTGCATAGCAGTATAGCACAGAAACCTTGTATTCTGATGTTTCATGCCAGGGAGATTTGTCTTAATAATGTATGGAACAAAGCAGTTTCCAGTACATGAATATGTATTCCAATGCTATAAGGTTTGATATACTTCTTCTATTCTTCGTACACTTGCTTCATGAGGTATTATATATATACAGTTTGTAGTATAGTCAGACATTTTTATACCGGTCCATCTACTATAATTTTATTTCATTGTAGTCTATAATAGTCGAAGTTTTGTTTGAAACTATGTTTCTATATTATGTTATATTATATGTTCACTACAATAATATTTTGCCATAGCAACAGAAAAAAGAAAAAATTCGGCAAACGACACAATGAATAAGGTTTTATCACAACGTACAAACAATTGAGAAATATAGCCGAGTGCATGCATCCCAAAAGAGCGATAGCATAAAAAGAGCGATAGCATAACTAATTAACTCTTAGCTTATTTGGATGCATGGTTGTAACCCATTGTATCGCATTTTATTGTTACTATGAGTGTGACGTTTGTTTTGATTGTTATACTAATTACCATTGTATTGTATCGTTAAATCCATGGTTATAAAACTGTTACTTTATGTAACGAACGATCTGGTGGGATCGCGTCGTCACCTGTTTTTCTTTTCCATTATGCCCTCACTTATTATTTAACTAGTCATTGGGCACGCGCTTTGCGCGTGTGCCCCTATCATTGAGTGTAATATATTTTTTACGGCATACTAAATGTATTATAGTTTATACAAAATGAAATGGTGAACCTATTTAACCGATTTGACAATTGAATGTAAACTGATTAGATATCGCCTGAAGCTGCTATAGGATCATTATATTGTATAGTGTGATGAATTTTGTCTTTCAAGCTTAAATATTTTTATCATCACTAACATAAAAGTGGAAGCTAAAAAGTGAAAAGTCGAACTACCATTAATATTCTTCCTTTCTTGCAACATTGAACATTTTTAAAGCAAAACTGCAAAACAATAATCATATACACCTCTAAATTAAAAGCTTAGACAGCAACATTTGTAAAAGTTTTATTTCCTTTGATTTGCACGTGGTCTCATACCGATAAATACAAATTTTGTATAAAAATAAATAAATTGTAACCCAACACATACTCTTAATGTTTATGTTCAAGCTATAAAACAAAAATTAAGAAAACTCTGGATTATCGAAATTCATTTGAAGTAGGAATATCTCAACACATAATACTATTTGCATAGGCGGACCTAGGTAGTGTGATGGGGTATCAATTGATACCCCTTCGCCGAAAAATTATATGGTACAAATAGATAAAAGAATTATTTCTATGTAGATATATCATATATTGAGTACCTTTGATTTTATTTATATATTTAATTATATAAATTTTGATACCCCTTAGTGAAAATTCTGGTTCCGCCACTGACTGTATGGCCTTTTTCCCACTGCTCACATATCACTCCTTCATACACCATGTTCCTATACATTGGCTTGTGGTCAATTGTTTTGTCATTAGGAAAAATTTTGCCTTTAATATTGAGGACCGTATCTGAAAAATCAAGGACGGTTAGGCCCTAGACTTCAATCTATTAGCCCTACTAAATTTACAATTATAGTTTAAAAAATTTACTCCAAACATAATTAAAAGGTCATAGACAAATGATTTTGAAAGAGCAAACCATGTTTATTCTCCAGCAGCAACATAATGTTATCTTAGCTATAAACATTAGATGGTTTAAAAGGATCGAAGTACCTTATCTACTGACAACTCTAGGATCTAATTTCTTCTTTTCAAATTTTCAGGATAGTACCGGCCAATTCAATAATTTTTAACTCCTTTGTCTTATTATTTTTCGCTCGTCGTGATACCATCATTCACCGTTGTCCTCTTCCTTCTTCTGCTCTGTACATCCACAAGAGAAAGAATTAGTGAATATTCTTCTTTATACATGAATGAAAATAATTAGTTTCACATTCTCATAACTAACGAAGAAATAAAAATGATATTTAGGATCTCTCTAAAAATTTTGAGTTAGTGAAAAGGAATCCTTAAAATTATTCTGAAATATATCATATGCGGTCCAACTTCATATCTTTGAAGGAGCATTTCACTAATAAAAAATATGGACCAAGAAGCCAGAAATATAAACCTCTTTATTTAAAAATCAAAAGGAATGACCACAGAGAAGAGTGAATGAGCCAAAAGCAATCTATATAGGACATCCTTTTTGTGTTGTTTTGCCGAGAGTCAACTGTCAAGAACTTCCAGTGTACCATGACTCTCTCTCCCATATAGCTAATATTTTTTGTTAAAGAATTAGTTGAACAATGGAGAACACAATTCTTCTATCAATACACTTCAAAAAGGAGAACGTGAGATTTTCAATTATTGCTAGTAGTTTTGGGGTACTAATCTCTTTTCATGCCCCATTGTTATTATATCAGTAAAAAGGGACCATTGGGATACTTTTTTTACATTGAAGAGAATTTGGTTCATATTCTATTAGTTGCGGCTCATCGAATTCTTCCTGTAATTGCTGATAACGAAGAGAGTAATACCTTTGAGTTGTACCTACTTCCTGGTACAATCTATCTATATCTATATATATATAAAAACAAAGAACGCTTAGGACAAATTTTAGAATTGGACATTAGGACAACCGTTGTAATAACATTTAGTTTAAATTCAAATTCAAATTAAAAGATAAGTGCTTCTTCTCTAAAATTTGAATGTAAAGATAGAAAATATTTTTGAAAGATAAAACCTACTACCTTATCTTAACTAAAAGATTTTTTTTTTAAAGAATGAAAAGGTAGTAATATTGTTTAAAATTAAGACCTACTGTCTTATCTTAACTAATAGATTTTATAAATAAGAATGTGAATAAAAATATAGTAAATATTTTTTAAAGCGAAAATCTTATACATTACAAACTCTAGGCAAACCTTCATCTTTAAAAGGCGCGTATAAGTATTTTTATGGTGTCAATTAATAGTACCGTAGTTAGTTTTTTAACTTTAATTAAAAGATAAGTTTTTTTTTTGTTTTTTTAGATTTGAATGTAAATAAATATTTAAAATTTAAGATAAGGATAAAGGTAAGACTAAAATAATATCCAAAAGTAAAGATAAAGATAAAGATAGAGGCTTTTTTTAAACCCTGGAACTTATCAATATCTATTTATCAGTTAATATGTAGTTCAACTAAACTGCAACATATCCTATCTCAAATTTTAAATTCGTACCAATCCCATATATAAGAATACTTTTGGCCATCCAACCTGCTTACCTCTATATATATGATGAAGGGTGCCATTGGCTAAGCATCTTTTTGGTTGCTGCTTTTGTTCTCTTCTTTTTTTTTTAAAGTTAGTTTTGACCCGGATGGCTTCTGTAATGTCTACTAATTTGTATGATTAATATAGATTTATCCCTGTTTTTTTTTTTAATTCTATATCTTGGTTTCTCCTACTTTAATTAGTTTCCAAATGTTGTTGACTTTTTGTTTTGTTGTGTGTTACACTTCCAAGTTATCTTACTATGTTTAATGTGTTTTATTATTTATATCGATTTTGGTGCAGGTTGAAAGCTTGAAATCAATGAAAATATTCAATTTTATAGTAAGTATGTTCGTTATGTGTAATTGTATAGACTATTTATAGATGTGCTTTATTTTATAATTCTCTTTTAAATAGATATCTTTATAAGAGGTACTAATGTTCAAAATTATATACTTAATGAGTAGTTGTTTTTCCGAGTAAGATTTCAAAAAATGTAGTTCAAAAACATATGCTACTTTTTTTAATGCATATTGGTGTTTACATGTTTGTTGTAAAATGATTGTTGGTTAGATGTATTGAATTGGTTATTATGTATCTAAATAGGTTGATATATGTCTATTAATTGGAGTATTTGCTAAAGTTGCATTTCTGATGGTGCAACCACAGGTAAAGAAGAAGAAGAAGAAAGAGGAGTTAATACATCAGAATTTCTTGAATACCATTCAAAAATGTTGAAGTAGTTCATAGAGGGACAAGATCTAACAGGTTTCACATGTACATGAGGTACATATCATCTCAAAATGAGCTTATGATTTAAAAGTGTTGTCTTTGAACTTGCTTATTACATGATTTTCTCTTCATTCATATGCATGTATATGTATTTATAGCTTACATCTCATATTATGTTCAAATGAAATTGATGTATGTAATTTGAATTATTCAAATTAAAACATAAACTTGTATGTTATAGTAAAAGACTAAGAAATAGAATTGCTAATTTCGGTTATATATTAAAACAACAACTACTCATTAAGTATATAATCGGATTCTGTGACGAACATTAAAAAAATTCCTATTTATACCTTGAACGAACCCAAAATCACAATTTATACTATGATCTATCATTATTTGAATTATTGGAAATGTTAAAAGAAATAAAAACTCAATAAAATGTTTATAGAAGAGAATAAAGGTTTTAGGATATATATTGAAAACTTTAGCTGATGCTAAAAATAGAATTTTAGTTAAGCCATAGTTAGGCGTGTAGATGGCAAACGGAAAGTGAGAGAAGTTGGCCATGTATACTTAGAGAATCCTTCAAATGATAAATGAGTACATAATTTTTTAACTGTAAGAAATAAAATTTATGTTTGAGCAACTAATAACTCAATTACACCCAAATATAAGAAGAACGAGATCACTCCCAAATCTATTAGAACTAACCTGCAGCTCTTTGGCATTTATCAACAATATAAACTTTACAACATTAGTTAGTAGTAATTCTAAAGAATCTATTGTCCCCAAAAAAGAGACTACTCCGGATATTTGTTCTTCCATTAATCAATTTACTCTGCTATTCCGATGTGCAGGTTTTATCATATATTTTTTCACAACAATTTTCTCATGTTACTTTGACTAGCATTTCATTGTATCTTTATAGTTTCTCCAACTTTTGTTTTGTCCTAATTTTGGATTCAGGCATGTAAGTGGGAAACTGTGTGTGTACGTTGATTTCGAGTACGTAACTTATAATACTCCTATATCTTAACTATTTACTTTACTAGAATTCTGATGAAGAAAAGCTACATGAGAAGTTTTGCCGAAATTCATAGTCCCATAACCTACAAGGCTGCCAATTATGATAGACTTCGAAACTAAAATGTACTTAGAGATATGATTTATTATTAGAGATAGATAAGTGATAGAATGTTTGAAAAGAAACATTTAATTCAAATTGATCTTGATCATAGTAGATATCAGTGTCACTTGATACTTGCATTTATCTGTACTTCTATTGAACTTATTTTAAATTCTAAATAAATTTTGGCTGAAAGATAGAAAAGTATGAATTGTTAGATACAACTTTTGAAATTTGAATCAAAACATTATAGTAGTGAAGTTAAATTTAAAGATAGAGTTTTCATCTCTCTCTATCTATTTTACCTATTTAATTTCCTCGAATTCGAAGTGGGAGTAAGATATTTTTGAAGCTCATCTTTTTTTTTTTCCATGTCCTTTTTATTCTCATGTGATATTCATAAATTTGTAGAGTTTGTTCTAATATTTATTTACGATAACTTTTTTATTTGTACTCAAATATATTACCGTTTCAGAATCACACAGTTGCATCCATCACTTCTATTATGTTACGTTTAATGCGCCGATGATCCATTGGTAAGACTAAGAGGCTTTGATTTTTATTTTGAAAGTTAAAAATTTGGAGTGTTGCTGGAACATTTGTAGTAGCATAGACGAAAAAAAAGTTTAATCTCATATTCTACCAGTTACTTTAATTCTTATTTCCTCTTATTTTTATAGTTTTTTTCTTTTAGTTATAGTTCATTCCAATTTTTAACAAGTGGGGCATGATCAAAAGAGAAATTTAAATAAAAAAAACGTGAATTCTCTGATGGACAAGTTTCATGTATCTCCAAGTGAATATGTAAATCTTTGGGGACCAGAAAATATATAATAGAATTGATAAGAAAACTTCAATTTTTCTATAAATTTTGCATGATATATAGTTGATTATGTTTAGTTTGCTATTATAGGACCAGGAGGTAATTATTTGTGTTTTCCTCTTTTAACATTGTCTCTTTAATATTGTATTTGATTCTTTAATACATGATTATCGGGCTGTTTAAATGTAAATATCACATTAATTTGACTATAAAAATTTTGCACGTTTGGTGTCATTGAATCGTAAAATACATTTGTCTTTGGTATGCAAATGCAGTGATCAATTATATTTAACATTATTAATAATCTGAGATATTGTTACTCTTTAATTTACAAAGTGGAGCATTACTATTTCTTTCATGTTGAGAACTAATTACAAGGACATCACCTCTCAAACAAAATGAGTCAATTTTTTTATTTTTTTTTTATTTCATTAGTAAAATTTCAAATAAAGTCGTGGGTGTAAATTATCCAATAAATAGAACTTGTGTGTGATACAACTTTTTGGGATCATTTTACATTATCTCTTCACTTATTTGACCTATAGAAAATATAAGGATTGCAAGTTTGCATATTTAGTCATACTTGGAAGTATTGAATATTTGTTTGACATAATCCCCAAGGTTATGGAAATAGAAAAATTTCATCCATTATAGTAGGAAAAGAACAGAATTAACAACAGACCCATACGTAAAAAAAAGTTCATAAATGGCGATTAAAAGCCATATTGGTCAAGTCTAAATTAAAGTCTTATAGATAAAGCAAAAAAAATTTCAACTACTTGTGTATATAATATGTCATTACTAAGTCATCATTTAGATATTTATTTATTTAAAGATTAATAATTCATCAATTTTAGAAGGATATTTTGGTCTATGACATTTTGATTTGAGGATTCCCACTTTTATATTAGTATGATATGATATGATATTTCTATTTTACCCTTTACCTTAAATTTACTTATTAAACCGCGGTAAACAATACAGCATATCCAAATATTATACAACACAATACGATACAGTACGATATAATACAATACAATATATTATGAAACGATAAGCAACAACCATCCAAACAGAGTGTTATGGTCCGGCGAGTCAAGGTCTTCTTCCTCATAATGTGTATGTTTCCTCTATTGATAACTTGGGAGTTACTCTGATCATAAACGCAAGTGGTAGTATTTTATTTTACAAAATCTGCTGGTGGTTATTATTTTATGTTTTGAATGAAAAGATGATTATATTATAAACCACATTCAGTCCTAATATTCCCATTTCAAAATATTGTGCTTTTCCCCTCTTTTTTTCCAACACAAAACATTGACTCTAAGTGTCCTTTTTTTTTATATAACCATCTGATATATATTCAATATTAACTGGCACGATTAATTCGGATTCATATTGCATATGACTCATCAACTTAAAAATCGTTTTCTTGCCAGAGTTTCTCTATTTATTAAGCTTGACTCTCAAAAATCTAATTAAGGACGGAGAGATTTCATCACATCCTTTGCTTGTGTGTCAATTTTAGATTGATAGTAAAAGTTGTGTACTTTGACCTTCAAATCAGTCTAAAAATGATTGATATTTTAGTAATTTCAGTTAGGTCACTTAATCTGGGATGACATAGTGCTCCGAGTAGCTTGACCAAGTATTTTGCTTAACTACTTTCTAAAGACTTTGTTATGTTTTTCGAAATTTTCTACTTAATTAAAATCAGTTTTCAGAAAAAGTTAAATTATGAAACATAAAAAAGTTAACACTCATACTATAGGTGAAAAATTTAAGGGATGATAAAATTTAAAATCTAAGCTTTATCAATTGCAACAAATTATAGACATGTAGGCTATAACAAGAATAATTTTTTTAATTTAACCATTAGTGTCTTAATTTGATAAGTACATCTTTTAATTTAGAACTAAATAACTTTAATCTAGTAGATATAAGTGGAAGAATAGTTATTCCCTGAGATTGTTTGGTCATATACTCATATCATGTTCATGGTTCAGTTAAAAATCGATTCATATTTAAAATCGAATCAAACCAACTAAAAAAATCGTTACTATATCTCTTAGTCGGTTTTTTTTTAACGCATACTTTTATTAAAACACAAACATATAACTAGTTCCTATTACAAGCATTGATAGATTCTGAAAGCATGGCTCCAAAATTGTCATAGTTCAAATTAAAAACAGAGTTAGAGTTCTTAACAAGCTTAGGATACATTAGTTCCTATGCATGCTCATAAACAGAAACAACAAAGCGCGGAGGGTTCAGATAAGTTTCTAAGCTTTCAAAAGATGCTACTAAACTGCAGCCATGTTTTGCCAATAAGTCCGATACCCCATTGGTTTCCCTGTAGATATTCTGCAATTTAGGACTCCCTGCTCTAGTTAATAGCAACATGCAATCATTTAGAAAATTTGAATACTGTCCCTCGTTGTTAGATATAATATGAATAAGGTCAATACAGTTCGTTTCTACAAGTCAGTTCAAATCTGTTCTTTTTCTCATTTATGATATTTAAGTGTCTTCATGCAGGATGCGCTGAATGACATTCATGATTGGGAGAATTCACTTGCTGGATTTCCTATAAGGCCTCTTCAAGCTCTCAAGTAAGAATCATCTGCTTCTCCTGCTGGCATTTGAGTGTAAAACTGTCATCCTGTCCATGTTAAAATCCTTGAGTTGGTATTATGATCCAAATGTACATCATGTTAAATTGCTTTGTGACTTAGTATCCGTTGGAGCACTGCCTGTTTAAGCATCCATATTGCCCGTGTGTTGCTCAATCAGGACCAACGAGGAAGATGATGCAGAGAAATGAATCCATCATTAATTCAGCACCGGTAGTCTACCTTGATGCACATGATATATATTGTCATGCATGTGCTTCCCTTGGCTATTACCTGAATAGTAAGTCCATATATTGGCTGCTGTGATTGACCTGACAACAGCTTGCACACCTCTATGAAGTAGCATACACTCACTGATGGATTTCTTCTGTCAAGCATGATAAGTCACTCTAGTGAACCACACAATCCTACATCATTCTGGTCTGGAACTTTTGGCAACTAGCTTCTCCTCCTACACTTCAATGTGAGAGAATAACACAACGACTACATCTCAGTCCCAAACAAGTTGTATTACCTTGTCAAATCAATGACATAACCCCCTCAAGGAGGAATATAAAGGAACAACCAGTTGGTTTGAGAATAGAAATTTGCTCATTCACTACCTGGTGGTTTAGATATGGATATTCACAGTTTGCACATACTAAAGTTATTTTTTTTGCTATCTTCGACATAGGCTGTCATGTATATTACATGAACTAATCTCAATATAAACAGAAACATTTAGAACCTGGCAAATTGTTGTAACTATTTGTTTTAGATTTTCTTGATAAATATAATTCAGGAAATTCTTCGATGTGTGTGAAGATGACTTAACTGCTGCCACTTCAAGTTGGACAGATGCTACGCCATCAGATCCTGAACAGCCAAGTCATATGCAATCGCCAGGAAAAGAAGCTACAATAGGCTCGTAGCAGCTACACAGCAGGTGCTACATTCACTGCATTGTTCTATAGGAAGCAGGAGGTGAATGGATTTCATACTAGTCTGGTTAAGCAAGTCAGCTGAAACTAAAATGCATCTCCACTTAAAAGGAAGTAAATGTAACCCAAGTCACTTAATTATATATTTTTTTTCTTTTCAAATTACATGGAGACTGTTTTGATGAGGTGCAGTTGCATCTTTTACCTACCATGCATAATTTGGCATGATTCAGAATCTGCTATTGCCATCTCTTGGGGCAGTAAATAGTTAAAGCATTGTTGTGTTGTTTCATTCTATATTGAGGGAATATCAACAACTAAAGTACCAGTGTGAACGTAACTGTAATGTTCCAGTGCAGCATCAACAAAAGAAAGATTGTGGCAAGTTGGACTGTGATGATGAGTTCAGATACCTTTTCTTGAAAACACAAGCTCTGTGAATTGCTATGACTTTTACATAAAACCTTGGTTTATCCCTTTCCATCGCCATCTCCGGATATACTTTATCAGGGGTAGATCCGTCTGAAGGAGCTGTTGTCCAACGCAAGGGGCGGTTTCAGGTCACATCAGAAAATCGGAGTCCCAAGGTATTAGTCTAGTATAGCCCCATTGGTTTTCGGATCTGATCTAATATTACATTGTAAAGGAGAAGTTTGCTTCAATGGCTAGAAATATGTGTCTAAGACATGTGCATTATTACCAAATTGTATCATTTGTCAATGATGCAGAATTTCAAAACACAAGATGGCTTCAAGAGTAATAGAGAGTATGGATTCATCAGGATTGTTAGTGCATGCTCTGATTCCCATTTAAAGCATACTCAAATAGTGTCTTTTGTTGGGTTTTTTTCTTTATCAAATATTGAATCGACTGAAAGCATCATAATTAAACTAACAAAAACAGAAACTACAAGCGATCTTAGCCAAAAGGTCAAGAAAGGTGTGTGTATACAGCTATTCTTAGTGGATGTTTGTTACTTTGAATCATTTTATCGGGCATAAGGTGAAGAACTAATGTTATGTAGTTTCGATTTTCCCCTCCCTCCCTGCAAACTTTCTGCCACCAATTCTCTTCAAGGGTTTGGTGTCACCACTTTCAGTGGCTATCCACTTTGTTTTAACTTGTCCTAGTGTACTTTGGTCTTACTTCACTTTCTACTTAGTCCAAACATTCTGGGCATAACAGCTGTTTCAGACCTTCCATCGTTACAATGCATTCTGCAGCAGAATACTTTGCAAAGGGCAATACTTGCTCCTAATTTTATACTTGATAATTTGTTGCTAATCTTTTTCTTGTTTTCAGGAAGAAATAATGAGCCTGAACAAGTTTGTAGAGCAAGCATCTGGTAATCTCATCAAACTTTAATCAATCACAAGTAGTGAACTAGTTCAGCCGGTTGTCAGATTCTGGCTTTCTTTTCATGTTGACTTTTGACTAGAATATGTTGTTGCCCTTGACTATTTCTTTGCAGTCCATGATACAGATTTTGCTGAGGCTGCGAGCAATGACATTCTGCAGGTTAAATGGTGGTCGGTTATATACAGAACCTATAAACTATTTAATTAGCTCATCATCAAAGTGCTTTCTTGTTATATACTTTCGGCCTCTAAAAGGAGCTCGGGTGGCGGACAAAGGCACACAACGCTGGTTCGAACCATCTTGTAGATAAAAGCCTAATAAATAAGTGAATGGCTGTTGGCCAAGCTAATTGTCCATTGAGTTTTGGACCATGCTTTGTGCATCTATTATAACATCTATTCTTCATTTGTGCATATGCAACATACTTCTGTTAGGGAAAGAGAACTACAATCACAGGTCATGCAATTGCAACAAAGGTAGATTAACTATGAACATAACCAATTAAATTCGTGCCACTAACTTCAAACAAGAAGATCAGCAAATGTGCTTTACTTTAGCAATAATGGTATCTGCAATTTTTAATAGAGATATATAACTTAAAGAAATAAGAGCTTTTGGCAGTTGGGATCAGACTGACGTGCAAAATTTTGATTCAGCAGAGCTCAGTGAGCCTCTGATATATCGAAAATACTCATCATTTCCCAAAGTAAAATTGTTAAACGAATGTAACATCCACTCCAACTAATGTTCATCTTTCTTGGAATATAAACAAAGTAAACATGGTAAAACCGGCATGTTAATTTTCAAAAGTATACATTCAAGGGCGGACCTACATACAATGAAGGGTACATATACTACATATTGAGTGCCCTTAATTTTTTTCATATGTATTTGTTTATATTTTGAAAAACCTTAACAAAAATCCTGGATCCGCGATGGACAGTTTACAACTAAATTGGTTGGAATTTAAACGATAATAATAGAAGAATGTGCTTAGGCGTTACTAGACCAGCTTCAAAGATATATAAATCTCAGCAAATCTGAAGAGCATAAGCTTTTAGTTTAATTTACGAGCAGAACAACACCTCCCTTTCTATTAAAATATAACAAAGGGGGCTGCCTGAATTTCTACTCGGTACAACATATATTAAATTTAGTAACAAATAAAATTACTTGAAAAATTAATAGGAATAAAAAAGAAAAACAAAATTGTGAAGGGCTCAGAGGTTTGCTTAATGTGCTCAACGAAGAACTTTTTTAAGGTTCTTCTCATACAAGAGGTGTCAGAAATAGAGAGAAAGCACCATCATCTTTGCCCCTACTTAATATCAAAACTTATAAAAAAAAAACATATATAAAGCGTAGCTCGGTGCACAAACACCGCGCTTATGTAGGGTTCGGGAAAAGACCGCACCCTTGAAAAATACAAAGTAAAGAAAAGCTAACAACTTTCAAAATCGAATAATAATATTTCAAGATCAATAGAAAATTTGTACACTGGCGGAGAAGAAGGAGACGATGGTGGCTAAATAGCTGTGCTATCAGCTTAAGGTGAACTAGGGTTTGATATTTTCAGCTCATTGTTGATGCTGTACTTATAGATTATGAATGGGCTTATGGTTGCGAAATGGTAGCCCTAGAGGAATTGCACAAATAGAATAGATTGGGTAGTGCCCTTTAAAGTGGAGCCGCTTTTGAACTCTCTCTGTAAGGCCCGATTGCTTTGTTAAATTAGATATAGGCTAAGCTCAACTGCCGCCTGTTTAACCTAAAACTTGCTAATAAATAAACAAATCGAATTTGTATTTAGGGTCACAAATAATAATGATATATCGAAGAATAAGAGTAGAATGCTTATTGTATTTCTTGAATAAATTTACAATGGGATGGTTGGGCTATTTATAAGCTACACATTAGTCTAATTCAAAATTTAGTATAATTTATTTGTGTGAAAATTTCGCCCAGCAGCCATTTTTAATACTGCTATTTGGTTTGATGCCACTATTTTCTTTGGTCTTACACTATAGGTCACTTTTGGGCCTTTACTAAATAAATATTGACTTAAGTTCTGATAATTGACTGAAGTTCAGTCCATACGGCCCCTGGACTGAAGTTCCATCTCTAAGGACTGAACTTCAGTCCATATAGCCATGGACTGAACTTCAGTCCATGGTATGGCCATGAACTGAAGTTCTAAGGATAGAACTTCAGTCCATGGCCATACCATGGACTGAAGTTCAATCCATGGCCATATGGACTGAAGTTCCATTTTAAGGACTGGACTGAACTTAAGTCTATATGGCCCTGTATTGAAGTTCAATCTTTAAGGACTGAACTTCAATCCGGCCTCTGGACTGAAGTTCTATCTCTTTAAGCAAAAGTGGCCACAAACTAAGTATTTTGGTATTAGTGGCCTGTGCCTAAAGACCAGTGGCAAAAGTGGCATTTCGTGCACTTTTCCCTTTATTTGTGGGGCTCGTGGCCCATTATATAGGTCGGTTAGCTAGTTCTGACGCTATGTAGGAATAGTATAGGTACGGAGGCGCCTCACTATTTGCACTAGCGCATCTATTTGTTTCATGTTTGTGTGACTGCAGTGGTCGTTGCTCACGTGGTTAACGCCTGCTCTTGGATCAGTAGCTTCCGTTATCATTGAACCTATTTCATGTGGACCTTTGAGTCTGATTAAGCATTGCGTAATTTATGCCCACAAATAAACCCCAAGACCTGAATTTTGGGGTTAACTTCACTTTGTAAAAGTTTGTATCTAACCCCAACTTCAGTCCCACGGTATTTGTCGTTGTAGGATAATTTCATAAACTTTAGTTTCGGATTAACTACAAACTTTTGGTCAGAAGTTGGCCCAACTTCAAATTTAAACTGACGTTGGCTCACTTCAGTGTTAGTTAGAAATTGACCTTAATTTCAGGTCTTGAAAATTAAAGATATGTGCGACACTTTTAGAAATCTTTAATAAATGACTATGGCGTCGGTATGAAAACAGGTCGTGTGCTAAATATTTGCAAGATAACCTTAGTGAAAGCCTAGTGAATTTTACGTAAAAGTTTGACCCTGTAGCCTGTTTACACCTCATTAAATGAAAATTAGCCAGTATTTGAAAAAAAATTAAAAAGACTAGTTAAATTTAAGAACTACGGAAAAATCAAATATATTTTTTACTGGAACTGTTGAACTAAAATTTTCAAAGTTCAAATATAAAGTCCAAGTAAATTTTACTAGGACTTTAAAAATTTTAGCTCGAAAGTCCCAATAATACTTGAGACTTCAGATATGAAGCTCCAAAAAAATTTCTTAGAACTTAAAACTAAACTTCATAAATTTTTACAAGAGTTTTCAAATTCTTAGAATTTCTTTTTGTGGCTAATCTTAAATAAAATTGCTTTTTCTAAAAAGTATTGCTACTTTTCTAAAATTTTGTAATTATGGGTTGTTTCTCTTAAAATGGTTCCAAAGTTGGGTAGTCATCAAAATCACCCAATTTTCAGCTGGGGGAAGGGCACGAAAGGCCACTTTTGGCACTGATCTTTGGGCACTGATCACTAATACCAAAATATTTAGTTTACGACCACTTTTACACCCACCAGAAATAGAAAAATGAAAAAAGATTAAATATATATATATATATATATATATATATATATATATATATATATATATATATATATATATATCAGCCCTGTGGATAAAAACTTCAGTACACAAAGGTAGAGAAGTTCAATCCCTGTGGATGGAACTTCAATCTATAAGGATAGACAAGTTCAATCCATGTGGATGGAATTTCAGTCCACAAGGGTAAAGAAGTTCAATCCCTGTGGATGGAACTTCAATCCATAAGGGTAGATAAGTTCAATCCCTGTGGATGGAACTTCAATCCACAAGGGTAGAAGTTCAATCCATGTGGATGGAACTTCACTCCACAGGGGTAGAGAAGTTCAATCCCTGTGGATGGAACTTCAATCCATAATGGTAGAGAAGTTCAATCTCTGTGGATGGAACTTCAATCCATAAGGGTAGATAAGTTCAATCCCTGTGGATAGAACTTCAGTACATAGGGCAGAGAAGTTCAATCCATGTGGATGGAACTTCAGTCCATAAGGGCAAAGAAGTTCAATCCATGTGGATAGGATTATCCATACATAGTTAAAGAGGATAGGGGTCAACCTCTTTCATGACCCATGGCCCCAACCTGTCACTTGGTTAGCATTTGTAGAACAAAATAAGTAGAGCTGGTTTTTCGATAGGTAAAGAGACATGGAGGAGTTGGATGTAGTGCCCATTCTTCTTTTTCATAGCTAGAGCAAATGGAAGGAGACGTCGTGCAAGCCGAAGACTTTGACAGGTATCGGGGCTGGCCCTTCCGCCCTAAACTCCCTCATATAGACTCGTATGTTGAGTCGAACTAGCGTCACCGCATTCATTCAATCGGGTCGCCAGAGCAGCAGTGATGAAGGCTGACACGATTGACCGGAGCTGCAGTCTCACGAGGGATTTTGCAGTTCTATGGCTGCATATTCAGTCGAGCACATGTGACTGAGTCGCCCATACCTGAGCTCGAGAAAAATTCCTTATACTGATTGAACTTCAGTCCATGTGGTTTGAACTTCAATCAGTAGTATTTCAAACTTCAGTCCAATAATCAAACTGAGGGGTAATTAATTCTTTCAGTTAGGCGTATTCAATGACCTTATCTAGTAAAGAACCAAAAGTGGCCTCAAGTGTAAGACCAAAGAAAATAGTAGCTGCAAAGCTATTACCAGTGTCAAAACTGGCCACTGGGCAAAAATTTTACTTTTCAGCTTGAATACATTGTCAAAGACTATAAAAAATTTCACCTAGAGTGTCCAAAATTGACTGACTTTGAGAGTGTCCCCGTTAAATATAGTTTTTAGCAAAATGGCTTATGCTTGGTACGTAGGTAACACTTCAAATTATAAATTGATGATGCTGCCTTTTAGGAAGAGGTCAAGTGACAAGTGTTGCCAAGACAATACTTTATCTGAGAGAATGTGATATTCAACGATACAAGTGTTGCCTAAGAAAGAGAGGTCAAAGCTAGGCAAGTTTTGCCTCTTAGGCAGTATTAATGGAGAAAGGGAGGGCGAGAGATACGGGCATCATTATAAGATTTATAGATATATATTCGTCTAGAATTTATTTATTAAACCAAGTGGGTGATATATTTTGCTAAATCATGAGAGTCAAAAAGGAAAATCATTACCTATGGTGTCATAGTTCTGCAATTCAGTCCAAAGCCTGCTTTCATCGGTGGGAATTTCAGTGTTAGATCCCTATGCAATCTTCTTGAGCAATTTACATTACTATACATATAAATATATTTTTTACACAAAAATATTAATACTTTCTAATTTTCAAAACATAACATTTTTTTTAAAAAAAATATAGCAAATACATATAAAGAGTGGATAAAACCTTAGATCCTCCTACTACAGCAGTCTCTAACCCTCCCCCCCCCCCCCCCCCATTGCCGCCCCATAGCTGACACCGTAGGGCGGCCGCCTCCGGCTGCCGGTGGTAATCGATCGCCGAAAAAATTTTCTCAATGTTATTTTTATAATTCTTTTTATGTGTTGTGTATTTTCATTGCATGCATAATGAAACAATGTGCATATAATGAAAATATAGTAGACAAACGCAAAAGACAGTAATAGTATGTTGTTTGTATATTCTTTTTATGGCTAGTATAGAATATATGACTGGTATATGTACAGTGTATGCATGTTTATACATATGACTTGCACTGCATATACAATAAAAAGACAAACATACATCCTATACATTTATTGTACATAAAGTGTATACCTATTGTATGTTCGGTGACATACACTGGACACACAATGGGTATACCCATGACGTACACTTTCTTCGCCTTCAACCACCCAACAACCACCGTACCAACCAGAGAACACCAAATAAAAAGAAGAAAAAAACAAAGAAAGAAGTCAGATTTGTCGGCTTCGCAAAAAGAGTTGCACCGGTGACGGGAGGGGGGAACGGGATCTGGTACACTTTGTCGATGGCTAACGACGGAGCCACCGGAACTCCGTGGCCGATGCTAACAGCAGAAACAAAAAATGCAGTAGTGAGAACGAAAAAACAACAATGTTGTCGTCGCTGGCGACAGCGGAGGATGGGCGAGGGCAGGCCGGTGATGGAGAATAAGGGATGGGCAGTAGCCGAAAAATAGCGGGGTGGGGGGAGGAGAGAAGAAAGAAAAGAGAGAAAGGGGATTCTTCTCAAAGCAACTGAATAGCATTCTCTAGCCGTTCGTTGTTTACCTTGAATAGAACGAACACCTCATGGGGTAGGGAACTTAATAACTTGATGAAGAGTGAAGGGCATAGCCTCCATCGCATGTATCCATGTCCTCCCAATGATAACATTATAAGCTATATCCTCGGGCATTACATGGAACACGTTTTTTCTATAACTCCTTCAGCATAGGTGGTGAGAGTGATCTCACCCAACGTCTTCTCAGTGGAGTTGCTGAAACCAGTCAATATGGTTCCCTTTGGGACGATCAGGTCCTTGACCACTTTTTTTCATCACTCCTTAACTTATGATATTTACAGAGCTCGCAGCATCTATCAAGACTCGTTTGATGTCCGATTCGTTGATCCTCAACATTATCACTAGTGCGTCATGGTGAGGGAACATCATCCTCTCGGAATTATCTTTACTAAATAAGATTTCATCCTCCAAGTCCCCAGCTCTGTTCCTCTTTTTTCATTGTGATGGAAAGCTTTGCAAACTTCTTAGCAGCAACAAAAATTCACATCGTTCACTTCCGATCCCCCGGTGATTACGTTAATAACTCTTGGTGGGGATGGAGCCCTCGGCGGCTAAGCTCCACCCCTATTCTTTGCAAGAGTTTGCTTTCCCTTGTCAGTCAAAACTTCCTTCAATATGCTCTTCTTGAGTAAATGGGCCGCCTCATACCGTAGGGCCGTGCAGTTCTCGGTAAGATGCCCATGATCTTCATGAAAATAGTAATAGAGGCTTTGGTCCCTCTTCCAGGGGGCGAACCTCATATCCTTCGGGACCATCACTCCCCTGTCAGTCATCCCTTTTAGTGCACTTACCAAATCAATGCTTGAAATATTGAAATTGTACTAGGAAATATGGGGTGGATCGTTTTCCTTAGGTACTAAGGATGGCCCCGTGGCGTTCTTTTGATTAGCTGTAGTGCTAACCTTACCTCCTAATCTCTGGCTTATATGTTGCCTTTGGGAGTTGTAGTTTTCATACCGACCTTTTGAATTCCCTCATGGCATGTCAACGCAGATAACTCGGGGCGACCCCTATACTCAGAATTTCGGTCTGCGAACCTCCATTCTTTTTCTTCCAACCTAACTTTGGCAGACGTCCTGTCATGAACTTCATCCTAAGTTTGACCTTGCCACTGTTGAAGATATTTTTCAACTCGGTGGCGGCCTCGGAGTTACTTGTACATTCCTTTTAAATGCCATGATAGCCAAGTTATCCTCCTTTCCAGACAACTCCATCTGCTTCCTTATGATAGCTAAGTTATCCTCCATTTAAGGCAGCTCCATCTGCTCCGCTTGGAAGCGCTCAAGAAAATCTGGAGGTGGCTCCTTGTACACTTGGACGATATCCTCTTACCTTTTGAGGATCTTTTGAGTAACGGTATGTGCCTTAATGAATAAATCAGCCAATTTATCCAAGTCTGCAACTGACTCGGAGGGTAAGTGCAAGTACCAGTGAAGTGCTCATTTCTCAAGTGTCTCCCTGAACTTCTTTCGAAACACGGATTCCAATTCCACTGGCATCAGATCATTTCCTCTCACCATGGCCATATATTTAGCCACTGGTCTGTTAGGTCTATCGAACCGTCGTATTTCTTCAAGACTTGCAACTTGAAGTGCTTTAAAATTTGAGATGGGGTCGCTTTTGGTTTGAAGGCCTGTTGCCTACACTTTTCAATATCCAACACCCTTTGAGTGTTTATGACCCCGAGGATTTTCTCCAACCGATTTTTAAATGAAGCTTCGAGGTCATTTTTTCATTTTTCTAGGTCCGTATGGACGCTGGTTGGAGCCATGGGCGCTGTCTCCGCCACCGTAGGAGCTATTCTAACAGGCATGATGCCATTAGGAATAGTTCCTGAGCCTCCAGACGCGACACCATTTGGAAGTCCCTTTGTTGTTGCTCCCGGAAGAACAAAATTCGAGATACTTCCATTAGGGGCCACGGGTGGAGAGTTGGTGGGAGTAGCATTGATCCTCACACTTTCTAAGATGGTTTGCAATGAACTAAGCATCTCAACATTAACACTACCGTTTTCAAAAAATTGCTCTCGAACGTGCTGCATAAATTCCATAACATGCATATTCCACGAGGCACTCGACCTAGATGAGGTTGGGTCAGTCGGTGCTGGGGGAATAAACGCACCATCAGTAGTGTCAGTTTGCCAAATGGGGCAAGATTGATCTCCTACAACGCTATCCATAATTTTATCAACCATTCTATGAGATTTGAATAGATGTATAAATGCATAAAACACAATCTTGGAATGAAGCTTAATTGTTTGATCCACACAGACGATGCTAAATTGTATGACTCGAAATCCGGTTTAGAATACAATTGAATTTATATCAAGGGTTACAAGCAATTCGTCGTATGGATAGAATCGAAGATGGACAACTATAACGGACAGATGAACAGTCACCACGGTCAGAATAGTCGCAACTTTATAAATTTAATTGTGACTTAACCTAGGTGTGGGTGAGAAAAATTGCTCAAAGAAAGGACAAATGTCCTTTGATTTAAAACAATGATAGTACTGTATCTTTGATTTAGAACAAGAAGGTCTTTTCTATTTGTATTTTTAATAGATTTTTCGTTTTACACCATATATATATATATATATGTTTTATTTATTTTTTGTATTTCCTATTTTGCCTTGGTGGAGAAGTTAGAAAAAGAGTGACATATTTTGAGAAATGAAGAGGTTAGGGTGCAAAAAATTTAGGTGTATGCAGAATAAACAGTGACAAGTGCTATCAAAAGTGTGAAAACTAAGTACAAGAAAATAAGACATATGGTGTTACTATAAGATCAATCAGTAGAGTGAAAAGGCAAGAGTACAAGACTATAGGGGCATACAGCATATACTATATATCCTTTAAAACGACTTGTTAATTTTTGCAACGACCAAATTGGCTATCCAACAAAAAGTTGAAAATGACTGGCAATTTACAGAGCAGAAAAGTACAAGTTTTGCTTCCTTTTCCAAATGTTTAATTTCGTAGAAAGGCATAATCATATACTTTTTTAGGAACTCAGTAGGAAACTAACATGATCATAAATACTTTAAATATGTTTTAAGTAAGCAGTAGCTTTTGAGTGTTCTAAATAAGAAAGAAAAAATGAAAGGACAAACTGTGAAACAAAAGAGAACATGGCCTAAGCTCCTTGATACTATTTTCTCATGGTCTCTGCAAGATGTCCTCAATCATAATTTGTACAGAGACAAGGTATTTTTTAACTTTACGGGTTCTGGATTTTAAGACGACGACCTTAAATGCTAGTAACTAGGTTCGGAATTTAATTTTAGTATATATTTAGTAAGTTTTTTGAACGCATATGCAGAGTCTGTGCCAAAGTTACAGGTTCTGTCGAACTTACTTACCTGCATCCGCCCCTGCATGAAACGAAATTAGGATGATTGCTTGTTTTATGTCCTATAATTGAAAATATGTCATTCAAATCTTTATCTTGGATCCCCTTGCCTATAATTTAAGAAAGTGGAAAATTATGGTGTAGTTAGTTACTCATGTTAGACTAGATATTAGATAAGGCTATGGTAGCTGGTTTTTGGAAGGCTGGTTAGTGGAATGTATAAGTATCCCACGGGATAGATGGCTAGTTTATCTCTGTCAAAGTCCCACGTGGGTTGAGGGAATGGGCTGTGGTCTCCTTATATAGTCATGGACAATCCTCCCTTCATGAGCTAGCTTTTGGGGGGTTTTTTTTTTTTTTTTAGCTTTTGGGGTTGAGTTAGGTGCGAGGGTCATATTTTATCTTGGTATTAAAGTCAGACCCATCCATTTTTATTGTTGTGTTTTGCAATGCTAGGCCTCCGTGTTATGTTTGCCATGCTCCATTTCCGATCCTAGGCGTGTGAGGGAGTGTCAAGTCACACATAGGTTGAGGAACTGGGTTGCGGTCTCCTTATATTGTCTTGGGCAATCCTCCCTTCACGAGCTAGCTTTTGAGGTTTAGTTAGGCCCAAGGACCACATTTTCATATCCTCTACCCGTTTCTTGTTGTAGTTGTTAGGAAATTTCCTCACTTCTTCTTTTCTTCACCTACTCCCCATTATCTTTTTCTTCACCTACTCCCTCATTTCCCAAAACACCCTCATCCAAAAGCCTATAAATACCACCCCTCATTTCATTTGTAAAACACACCAAAACACAAACACTTCTCTTGCGTTTCTCTTTTCTCTCTCTCTCTCATATAAGTAGTATCATTACTAAGGGGAGCGCACTAGTGGTACTAGAGCTCCGGGTCCGGCCTTTCTTTGGTCGAAGGAATTTGGGGGCCCTCGTGCTTCTCATTTTCGGGGTATCGGTTTAGAACCGAGGTTACCAGAGTTAGTAGTTGAGAGTGTGAGTGTCAGGAATATATAAGTAGTATCATTACTAAGGGGAGCGCACTAGTGGTACTAGAGCTCCGGGTCCGGCCTTTCTTTGGTCGAAGGAATTTGGGGGCCCTCGTGCTTCTCATTTTCGGGGTATCGGTTTAGAACCGAGGTTACCAGAGTTAGTAGTTGAGAGTGTGAGTGTCAGGAATCCGGTCAAGTACCGAAGAAATAGATAATATCTGTATTAGTCTATTTGGTTGTACCCCAAGTATTACAGGGTAAACTTGGGAGAGAATATTGTAACCATTATTATTATAGTGGAAGTTTCGGAGCTGGTCCCGTGGTTTGGGTAAACTTGGGAGAGAATATTGTAACCATTATTATTATAGTGGAAGTTTCGGAGCTGGTCCCGTGGTTTTTAACTTGGGAGAGAATATTGTAACCATTATTATTATAGTGGAAGTTTCGGAGCTGGTCCCGTGGTTTTTACCCTTGGCATTTAAGGAGTTTTCCACGTAAATCTCGGTGTGCATCTGTCTTCATTTATCATTGATTATTATTGCTCATTTGATTATTGCACAGTTAATTTACGCAAAGACGGAGGCGGAAATATTATCGGAATTTCCCAACATTTCTTCCTCCTCTTGGCTCATGGCCGTGCGACATTATGAATTTTTTTCAGCTTCTGTTGTTTTAGTTTTGATCCTTTAGTAGTAACAAATTCACAATCTGGCACTCATTAAGCTTGGGCCTAACTCCAACCTAAAAGCTAGCTAAAAGGGGTGGATTACCCAAAGCTTATATGGGCCACTTGCCCATTCATTTCCATCGGTGTGGGACAACCTCAACACCCCCACACCGTTTTTCATTCAACATTTATATTGAACATGTAATATGGAGCATAGTTGGACCTATTTTTGATTCTAGCAGAATGATGAGAGTCGCAATTACACAGTGATGCTTGAGCTCATTTCTTGTTTATTGAGTCTTCACCTGTTTGAACTTCCATTTGCAACATGTCGATTAGCTCTAGAGTATTAAATGAATGAGTTACTTGCCAATTATGGTTTCCTGGTGCTGGAACTAACTAGTGTTGTATCGGTTCATGTGCTTCATAATTGAGACGTCCTTGTAGTTTTATTTATTGTCAACAGAAGCTTATAACTTTTATAGTCTCTGCTGCTATAGCTTTGATTTTCTTCAACAATACATAGGTGGAGAAGATTCCAGAGTCATTTCAATCGGTGGAGCATTACTTACGTTCTTATGTCTACCCTCTGCTGGAAGAAACACGAGCAGAACTTGCTGCTTCTCTTGAGGTTATAGACAAAGCTCCATTTGCTGAAGTGGCGTTTATTAAAAAAGCAATCTCAACTAATATTTCAATCTATAGTGTAATGGTTGATCACTGGAAAAATAGATCAAGTGATCACAGGGAGCCGTATATAACTTTGCCTGGAGATATTGTTCTCATCTCAGATGCTAAACCAGAAACTTCTGCTGACCTATTAAGAATGGATTGGAATTGGACATTTGCATCAATAGTTATGCCCAGGCAGGAGAATGTTAATAGTGGTAGTTGTACTGATTTTACAGTGAAAGTAGCTAAAGATATTGGATTTAATAGCAGTACGAAAAAATTACTTTATGTGGTTTTCTTGGAACATGTGATGACAAACAGCAGAATATGGGATGCGTTAGGGATGAAGCGGAATCTTAAGTTAATTGAGAAAGTTCTCTGCAATACTTACGAGGTAACTTATGCTTAATTTTACTGTTTAAGTTGTAATTCTTGAAAGAGATTCTCCTTTCTGCAATATGGCAGATGTTTTTCCCTTAGCAGTTCCCTTTTCCCATTCTTATTGACCAGGTATATATTCATCTCCTTCACCTTTTACTACACCCTGAGGCCTCAGACCTGATATCTGAAAGGAGATAAATCTGAGCCTACAGATGTCATTAGTTACAAAATAATTAAGGTGATGTATTTCTAGATTGAACTAGCTATGTAACAACAACTTTGTGAAGTCGTACCAAAAAAAAAAAAAAAAAGACTGCATTGCACGTTTTGGACGTCTCTAACCAAAATAATGGTTTGAATGTGTTTGGCACATTGTAAACATCTCATCTTTCAATTACTTTGTTCTGTTGAAAAGTAGCCTCATCAGAACTTTATTGCTTTGTTCTTCACCATTTGCTAGCCCAAGGTAAAATGTCAAAAGCAGAAGCATGTTTCATAGTGATTTCAACTTCTTTAGCTAAACCCTTCTTCTTCTATTTACCTTTGAAGTAGAGAAATTAAAATAGTTTCCTTTCATGTTTGCTTAAGGAGTAAAAAATATCATTGGCTTTTATGTTCAACAGAAACATGACATGATACAACCGGTGATCTTTATTGTCTTCTCTTAGATTAAATTTCAAGACCCGCTCCTCTGGTCATGCCATCTGACTTTTCTCCAGATGGCTCTTCTTCTATCCTGTTAGTTTTATTTTATGAAAGATAGAAGTAATTCCATCATATTGGGCCATAGCAACTTCAACAACTACCTTCATTATATCTATTAATATATTATCTTTAGGTAATTGGCATCATAGCATCATTTGGATTCTCTTTGATGCATGTTTCCATGTGAACAGGTTGATGACGATGAATGTGAACTTTGTTCTGTAAATACAAATGTTAGATCAGCTCCAGAATATGAATGCAGTCTCTTGTCAATGTTGAATGAATCCCAATCTAATGCAATATCGAGTTCTCTTGGTAGAATGAAATGTGATCACCAGTGTTCAGTTGAACTTTTATGGGGTCCTCCTGGTACTGGAAAGACAAGAACTATAAGTGTGATGCTCTTTAATCTTGTGAAAATGAAGCGCAGGACTCTTACTTGTGCTCCAACTAATGTGGCAGTAACAGAAGTTGCCTTGCAGCTGTGTAAGCAGGTCACAGAATCATTTAAAAAGCAATCTGAAATGGCGAATTACTTTTGTCCTTTGGGTGATATTCTCTTATACGGGCATAAAGACAGGCTGAAAAGTGGTCAAGACATTAAAGAGATTCAGATACATAATCGTATTGACAGGCTTATAGAGTGCCTGGGGTCTACGACAGGTTGGAGACAATGCATAACGTCGATGATTTCTTTTCTCGAAAACTGTGTTGCTAAATACCAAAACTTTGTGAGTGAATTAATCACAGAACAGAGATTGAATTCTCAATGTGAAGCTTGGAGGCAGCAATCCAAGCTACCCTCATATATTGACTTTGCCAGATCCCAATTCAAGTCTCTAGCGTCGTCTCTTAGGGAATGTTTCTGTATATTGTGTACTCATGTAGCGAGGCATTTCATTCAAGAGCGGAATTTCAAAACGATGCAGCAGCTTTTCTTCCTACTTGAATCTTTGGAGGTATTGTTTTTTCAAGAAAATATGGGATCTTTAGAACTGGAGAAACTCTTTTTAAATCAGGAAATTTCTGGAGTAACTTCTGATACTTTTTTGGATGTATCATCTCTGGTAAATTTAATGAGGCAGTGCCTCATTCTTCTTGAAGACCTGAGTCTGTGTCTGGGAGAACTACGCTTTCCAAGTTCACTGGATGAACATTCTATTACTGAATTTTGTTTGCGAACAGCTTCCATAATTTTTTGTACTCCGTCTTTATCATATAAGTTTCATCTAGTCAATCTTGAGCCATTTGATTTACTGGTCATTGATGAGGCTGCACAGTTAAGGGAGTGTGAATCCATCATACCGTTTCAGCTTCCAGGCCTAGCACATTTAGTTCTTGTTGGTGATGAGTGTCAATTACCAGCTACAGTTATCAGCAAAGTATGTCATACTAATGTCTTGAAAACTTGAAGGAATAAAAACAGAATTTGGCATTTTCCTTCCTTTTCTAATTTGTACGCGATTTCTCAACAGGTTTCTCAAGAAGCTGGCTTTGGTAGAAGCTTATTTGAAAGACTCAGTGCATTGGGTCATTCCAAGCACCTGCTTAACATACAGTATAGAATGCATCCATCAATTAGTCAGTTTCCAAATTCAGTTTTCTATCTTAAGCAAATCAAGGATGCCTTGGATGTCCAATGTGAAACCTATGAGCAAAGATATCTTCCAGGAAAGCCATTCGGCACATATTCATTTATAAATGTGCCTTGGGGAAAAGAAGATCTTGGTGATGTTGCTCGAAGCCAAAGAAATCTGGTTGAGGTAGCTTTAGTGGTGATGATCGTAAAAAACGTATTCAAAGGTATGTCGATTTAGAGCTTAGTTCTTTCCACATTTTCCCTTCACAAAGTTCTCTGAAACTTCCTCAAAGAAAACTTAGTTTTGATGTCTGGTGCTGCTCTGTCATCATGTTGTTACAATTACTAATAAATGATGATGGTGCGAAACTTTTAAGGGATAATGCTACTCACTTTCCAACATCAGTGATGCATATCTAGATTTTAATTTACTCTGAATATGTCAGGACAGTAAAAGAATACTTAATCTATTTTTCTCAGTTTTTTTCATTTATTATTGTCTCTTATATCCGTAGTTTATAAGATATCTATTAATCAGGACTGTAGAAATAAAACTGCCCCAATCTGCTACTCGGTAAATAATGGAATCATGAACAGTTTGGAAAGGCGAATAGAGATCAGAAAAATTGCTTCATGTTTCATGGCTATATTTAGGTGTAGTAGATACGAATCCTGCGGGGTATATAATATTTGTTCAATCGATTTTATAGTTCAGCTAAGTTATCTTCAAATATAGAAGTTTTAAGGGATAGCATCTGCGATATTAGCAAGAGACTAAGTGGTCTAAACTCACTGATGTATACGTGGTGTAGAATCCCTGATGAAAGAAAAACAAGTTACTAAAGCAAATGGATTGATACTTTTGTGTTACAAGTTTCGCTGTAGATGCTACTTTTTTCTATGCATGTTACTTTTGTACTGAGCGATGCTTAAGGCTTGCAGTCTCGAAAATAAATTACAGGGGTGCTTTTTTTTTTTTTTTTTTTGCTAAGAGGACTCTAGTAGTTTCCATGTGCCTTTACATGCTCTCCATTTGTGTTCTTACAGCGTGGAGTAAGTCAAGAAAGGAGCTCACTTTAGGTATAATATCACCCTATGCTGCTCAAGTGATGGCAATCCAAGATAAACTTGCCGGGAAATATGAACATGTTGATGGATTTCAAATTAAGGTGAAGACAGTTGATGGCTTCCAGGGTGGAGAAGAAGATGTTATAATAGTGTCTACCGTGAGATCTAATCGTAGTAAATCCATTGGATTCTTGTCTAGTCTTCAACGAACTAATGTTGCTTTAACCAGAGCGCGGTATGGGCTATTGAGATTCTCATTTTTCTTACTTTCTAGTGGTTGCAAATCGAAACACTGATCTCAAGTAGTTGTTCCTTTTTAGCCACTGTCTCTGGATTTTAGGCAATGAGCAAACACTTGTCCAGAGCAACTCTGTCTGGCAGACATTAATACACGATGCCAAGGATCGTAAATGCTTCTGTCAAGCTGATGAAGATACTGATATGTGGAAAACCATAGTCGATGTGAAGCAAAAGCTTGATCAACTCAATGATTTTCTTGACGGGAATTCATTGTTATTCAAAAGTCGAAGATGGAAGGTAAATGGTGTGTTATTTAGTTTGCCAACATATGTTGTACATGCTTAGGCTATTAAGATATACTAACATTTGAATAAGTTACTTTACTGTAAGTGTTTTTTCCCAATCGCATTCATGGGCTGGTTAACCTGTTCTATTAGTACTGTAATGTGTAATAAGTTTTTTTACTACAATTCTTCCTCAATACATTTTGTAATTGATTTTAAAATACAGATAAAATGTGGAGATCCATTGTATACAGTACATCATGAAAATCTTCTGAGGACCATTATTGGGAACAGCTGCAGAGTGTAGGCTGTGGTTTAGGCCTTCGATTTGGACTCTATATGTATGATTGAACATTTCTAAATATATATATCTGTGTTAAGTTGCACCTATTGCTGCATAAGAGTATTGGGTGTGGTGTAGTGGTACTCCACACCCTTCTATTTAAAATTTAAATCTTAGGACTGCTTTGATAGAACTTAGCAGAATCTTGATCTTGATTCATGTCCTTGGAGATTGCTGAATAATGTTTTTTTATTGGTGTCTCAGGTAGTCATTGGCGATGATTTCAGAAAATCATTTCGAAAATTAACATCCTCCCACTTGAAGAGGTCCACTATAGATCTTTTATTTAAGGTTGCTGGTGGATGGAGGCCAAAGAGAAGGATTTCGGGTTCAGTTTGCGAGAGCTCATCTCAGATTGTGAAGCAGTTTAAAGTTGAGAAGCACTATGTACTTTGCACCACTGACATTCTGAAGGAGTCATTTGGTTATACCCAAGTACTAAAGGTGTGGGATATAGTGCCTGCCCAAGAGATTGCGAAATCATTGAAACGTATTGATAAAACCTGTGCATTGTATACCAATGAGTTAATCAATCTCTGCAAGGACCAGTGTCTAGAAGGGTATGTTGATTCCTATTTGCTTCCCATTTTGTGTGATACTGTTTTTGAGAGAGGGTTTTTAGCCTCTTATTGAATCTTTATTTGGTTATATTCGTGTAGGAACTTGGAAGTTCCAAAGAGTTGGGCACTGGATGATACTTTATTTCAGTGTGGAAGTAAAAGGTCGATCACTGAAATGTATGTCAAAGTATTTTAAGCTAAAGAACCTAAACTCAAATATTATAGGCCAAACAATATTATTGTCTAGCTTCAATTGATTCTTACTATTATTGTTTTAATGCATCACAGTTACAGGAAAAGATGAAGCAACTATGGTGGTCAGGAACGCACAGGACTCTTATAGCTTAGTTAAATGGTAAAATCTTGTACAAACAGATATTCAAGTCACTCAGCCCAACTGATCAGGAGATTATGATTTTACTAACGGTTTGCTAATTCAGCTCATAATTTACTCGTAATGCTGCTGCTGGCTAGGCTATATGTAAAGAGACACTTTCCAGACCAAGCAGTGGACCTTTCACTTGAAAAGATTTACAAAACTTCATCTTCTTCATATTGAAAAGTGCATATATTTCATGAGCGTGATAATTCCTATCCATTTCGATTTTCAATTTTGTTCCATTTTCTCGGGTCAAATTTCGAAATATTTGTATCCATCATCAGAATTGGTCATTCCATCTTCCCAATCACCCATCCGACGACCACCAAAAACAACTTGCTGGATACCTAAATATCTGCATATTGGACTAGATGTTAGCAGCTCAGCTTAAGATGAGGTCAACCACTCAGAAATTTTACAGCATAATGCTTACTCTGAGCTCAATACAGTCAAGCAATTGAGAAGAAATCAGCGGTACCAAGGCACATAACCAAGTTGAAATAAGCAAGTTTCCACACTAAAGGAGCATTACAAGGAAATATTTATGAATAAAATAAAAGGCAAAGAAACACATACCAAACTCTGCACCAATTGTCCTGGAATTCAACATTACTAATGTCATGGAATGATGAAGGCATCACCTTGAAGCCTTTGTCTGCATCATAAAGAGGATCGAACTCCATCGATGAACCGCCCAGCTGCATTCATTTAACACCAACATATACCTTCCCATCATGTAAGGAGCTTTAGTCATTGCACAGTGAAAATTTTAAGAAAAGAAAAAAATGAATGAATGAACTAACATGATTAAGTGCACAACAGAACTAATAACTTCCTAGAATTACAAGCTGACCTGACCCCATCTTGTATTATGGTCTTAAATTTATAAGACAGATGATTGCGAGTACACCACTTACTGTTCAAGTGCTTAGGGAGCAGAATATGGGGATAACAATACCAAACAACAGGATGACAAAAAGATAATTAAAATAAATCCATATTGAGTGTGGAGTTACCTGCAAATTAGATGAGTTAAATGCGCCTAAACGGCCCATGACATACCATGCCTCGATAACCTGCCATTAGAAGCACAAGATATTCCTAGAGTTAACAGACCCAATAAGCTAAAAAGTAAGTCTTGTGATGTGATAACCAGAGAAGAAACCAATCGGAGCCGTGATGGCACCTAAGTGTTACATCCTTAGGCGAACCACGAATAATTAAACTGACTCATAAAGATAATTTAGATAGAAATATTTCAATAAAATGTAGGTGTAAACATCCACCCGAAATACAGTGTCAATAGAGCATCTACGAAATCTGACAACAGATATATATATATAATACAAGGTGTAGGAAGCGACTAAACACTAAGGTGGATTAGACGGTATGCCACCGCGAACCATGCGGTTGGCTCACCTCAAGCAAAAATAGCCACAGCCTCGAACGGATCAGATAAGTCCAGCTGTCTGACTAGAAGAAGGATCTGCACATTTAAACAGTAAGTTATGAGCCAAAGCCCAGTAAGATCATCGACAGGCCCGCTAAATTACCCTTTCGGGACAAGTCTTTGATAATGCATAAGCAGATAACGGAAGTACAATCCACACCTTTACAGTAACTCATAAACATCACATACGATAATATAATTATACAACAACACAAGCAATAATAGGCGGATACATAACATAGTCAATAATATAAAGATACATAACATAGGCAGCATATACAATATTATATTGATACTATGGCATAAGCAGTAATAAATTAACACACAGCATGACGATGATATATATCGCATACCACATAGGTAATGATATACCTAGCACATAGCATAAGCACACACCCTGTACGGCTTTGTTTATAGGTCATAACGCGCCACAGACCTCTGTCCCTATAAACAACTTTACTTATAGGTCATAACGCACCACAAGCCTCTGTCCCTATAAGTCTCCACATCTAGGTCATAACGCACCACCGGCCTCTGTCCCTAGATGGAATTTCGCTTCTAGGTCATAACGCACCGCCGGCCTCTGTCCCTAGAGCATATCAATAATACACCGGCACACAACATCGACTATACACGAGTCACGTTTGTGCTTCACCTTTTTGTATAAATATAACGAGTAGTACATAATACTATCTACTAGACAATGCTAGTCAATTAAGTGCTCGACATCTTACTTAGCAAGATCAAATCTTATCCGCAAGCAAAATAGAGGTCAAGTCTCACTTATCTCAAAATCGGCTCAAGTGGCTAAGGAACGACCTCCTTTCCCAAATGATGTGCCTCCGAAAGACTCCTCTCTGAGCCAAAGAAATAGTGTCGCACTCGTAAGCATGTGAGGAAAGGATTCTAAGCCCTTACGCAATTTAAGAGGCAATTTACCAAAATACCCCCGGGTCGGACGTACCCAAAACCCGTAAAATTTATGTTTCCGGACTCCCCATACTCCCACGAGTCCAAAAGTACCATTATTGTACATACCCGAGTCCAACTCGGTCATTTTTACCATTTCACAAATCTAGGGTTCAAACCCTCTTTCCAAGGATCGTCACTTTGATCCTCGGATTAAAGCGTTAAAAATGGGTAAGAATAGTTACCTTGTGTTTAGGAATGATTTTGGTACTTGAAATTCCCCTTGGAATCACTTTTAGAAGCTCAAAACATGAAAATAAAAATGAATGCCTGCCCTAGTATATATAGAAGCCCGCAGCTTTAAAGAATTGTACCACTTGCTGTCCGAATTGTACCTCACTGGACAGCTTTCGGTAAAATACACATAACTTTTCGTAAAAATGTCCAAATGATACAAAATTGGTGGCATTAGAACCAAAACTCAAAGAGCTACAACTTTCATGTTTTGACTGTTTTCTAATTCGTTATGGATTGATCTAAACAATTAATTTCTTTCCAGCTGAACAGTAAAAAAACGGATTTCAGCAGCTTTTTTGGCTTCGCACCAGGTCAGCCACTGTTTTTGGGTCCAAACGATACCCTACGAAGCACGGAATGACCCCAAATTTTTTACACAAGTCATACAAGACTTGTGTGACATGCTCGTCAAGACGGAACTCAATTCGAATCTCTAGAACTCAAAAAGTGGGTCCCACGGGAAAGGGTCAAATTTCGACTTTCGCCAAAATAGAGAATTTTAATCAAACGACCCCGGAATCCAAATTCGAAAGTTGGTACAAGTCAAAAATGACGATACGAACCTAACGGAATCCTCATATCTCTCATCGGAGTTCGTTTACTCAAATCGAGCTCGAAAACCTCTTTTAACCTTTTTAAACTTCCGCAACGGAAACTTTATCAAAAGTCCTATCAAATGAGGTTTTTTTTTACTTCTGAAGGTTGCTACAGGTCATAAATTACCATACGAACCTAACGCAACTTTCAGATTTCACATCAGAGCTCATTTGCTCAAATCGAGCTCCGAAACCTCTTTTAGCCTTAACGATCCGAAACGGATGTCTTTCTCCGATACCTATCTAACAAAGTTCGTTTTAGCTGAAAATTTTCAGGCATGGCATAATGGACCTTACGGAGCTTTTGAGATTTTCGACACACAAATCGAGGTCCCGATTCCCAAAACGACTATTTGAGGTCGTTACATTAAGTCTATCAATTATAAATTTCAGGACATCAAGTCTTTAAGTTCGCACCTATTGTCAGTTATAGCAAAAATTCGGTATATTATTAAGACTGACTAATTCCTAAATTGCAGCTATGTAAATGGCTATTGGTGCACGTCAAGCTGAAGTAGGTCTCAATTGGGTTTATTCGAGTGTTCATTCGAGTGTTCAGCATAGAGGGGGAAGTGCATGCGTAGCCTCTTATGGTGCACCATTATAGTTACACCTATAGTTACATCTATTTTCAGAAAATGGATGCTGAAATTCATGTCAGATTAACCTGCATTTAGCCTCTTTCTAGTGTGAAGTAGAATTCTATTGATGTTTGTTTGCTCAACTTCAACCAAAAGGTTGAATTTTGTTTGATGTAGAGTCCAATTTCACACTTTTGCTCTGAATTTGGCTTATACTCATACAAAAGTATTAAAGCTGAGTGAAATTCACAACATAATTTGAATTTGTATACAGAAATTTGGGTTGAAAGTGTAAGTCTTTGATATTTGGCGATATATGCCTATATTTCCTTGTATTTGTAGTACTTTACTCGTTCCTTTTAGGTTATACATATGATTTTTGCACTCATTTTTGTAATATTGCTTGTAGGTCGTGAAAGAGTGTAAACAGAGCAAGATTAATAAAATCGAGCAGGAAATAATGATTCGACGAGAGAAGTTGATGGACTTAACAAAATATGTGATATGTTGTTAGAAGGCAAGGCTATGGTGCAAGTTGTATCCCTATCATAGCTTCAGACTATGAAATATTGTTTCGCAGGCGACGCCTTTAACACAGCCTTCACCATCAAGAGCTATTTGGCATGCGGCGCCCAGAGAACGCGTTTGTAGATTGGGCACCACTATTCTGTCAAGGCTGTACCAAAGGCGACACCTTCAGAACAACATGTAGCCTGGCGACCTCAACTTTTCCAACTTAGTCTAAGAGTTGGTTTAACTTTGCCTAATATTTTGTAAACACTATAAATATATTATAACTTAGTCTTTTAAGGAAGTTGGACGTGGAGGAGAGCAGAGAAGCCCTAGATGTCTTCCAAACGAGTTTTTCTTTCTTTCTCTTATCATTCTCTTTATTCTATAGTTTGTTCGTTCTAGAGTTAGGCAAATACATGAAGGTTGATATTTGAAATTCAGTTTTACTTATTGATTTACCGCTACAGATTTTTTATTTTTTCTCGAGCCTAATTGTTTGGTTATTAGGGCCCGATAATTGAACACTATCTACGGTTTATAAGTTGAACTCGACAAAGAAAATTTATGAATGCACATAAAAAAGAATAGGGCTTGATTGTGAACCTGGGCATCGGGGAATCGATTTGCGAGTAGGATAGACATATACCTATTCGCCTTACTTAGCTAAATATATAGTTCTTTAATGCATACATGTGATTTAATTCCACATAACAACTCATAAATTTCTCTCTATTACTTGACTTTGTTACTTATTTTTAATTATCGTTTTTTTAGTTAGTAGAAAAATCAAAATCAACGAAAAAGATCCCTTAATAATTTTTAGAAAATTATTTGCTAGGATACAGTCATTAACAATAGTCCCAGTGGGAACGATACTCGATTTATCACTTTATTACTTATCAATCATGTATACTTGTGTGTGCGTTTGGGAGCAACAGTCTTGAAAATAATTATTAAATAATGGTTAAAAACTAAATGACATGGATAAGTTGGCCACCTCGCAAAATCTTTACCAAAAAGACTACAGTTGGACTCATAAAAAATTGGGAAACTTTCAAAAATAGGTAGCCCACTACAAAAAAGGAATTTTTACAGTATATAAACATTATAAAGTGTTATTTAGATAAAATAGATATATTTTAAGTTAATTGTTGTATATACACATTTATCTTTTTGTATTCTACGTTAATAGCCATTTTCAAAAATCCATCAAATACTCTAATTAATACCTATTTTTTCGTGTACTGGGTTAGTGGGAATAGAGTTAATATTGGCTCTAATCATTAACTTCCATTTAACCATTTCACACGCCTAATTTATTATCATGCAATTAACTACTTTCACACGCCTAACTTTTCCCCTTTTTTTAGGTCAATTAATTTAGCGGTAATCGAAGAGTTTAATTTCAAAAACTGTTTAGTTTCTACATTTTCATCATCAGTTGTTGTTACTCTTTTCATTCTTATTCACTCCGAAAAAATCTCTTATATTTTACTCGTTGTTCTACTGTCTTTTGCGTCTGTTTCTCTAAATTTAATGGTAAGAATACCATTATTAGTAGTTATTCCTTTATTTTTGTTATTTATTTCAATTATTATTCTTATGTTATTTTGTTGGTTGATTTATAATTTTTTATTTTTTATTTTTTATTTTTGTTTTTTAGTTGTAATGCCTAGGCGAGGGGTGAAGAATGTCAACCAAGCTTTGCATTTAAATGATGATGATGATTTTGAGTAGTTTGATATGTGTTCTCCCAACAAAAATCCAGTTGATACGCCAAGTCGTGTTACAAGGTCATCTACTAAACCGAATGACGAAAAGAGAACTCGGCAGTGTGATAATATCAACAATAAAACCTCGAAAGTTGGTTCTGATTCTAAGGGTAAACATGTGCGTATTGATTCATCGAGTGATGATTCCGATGGTGAGCCCCCTGTTTTGTCTAAAAAGAACAAAGGTTTGTATGGTGTATCCTCCCGGTTGATGAAGAAGAAGTTGTTTCAAGTGAAGAGTAAGAGAGCGTTTAAGTCTGATAGGATTGATGATTTTCCATTGGTTGAATTTCAGGTACTTTTTTAAAAATTTATATCTTTTTTTTTTAGTATTACACTGGATTTTTCTTTATATTAGTTTGATATTTTTGCATGATAATAGTATATTTTCCTTAGACAGAATACATACATGCATATCTATTGTATACTTAATACATAACTATTAGTATTCAGTCGATGTGTATTTGTTCTATATTATCTGCATATATTATCTGCGTATAAGGAATTAGTTATTTAGTGTACACTCGATGTGAATAATCGTTGAATAAATGTTCTATATAAAGTGTATGTCTGCATTGTGCATCTTTTTATATATATTTAGTGCATACTTTTTGAATAAATGTCATTATATAGTGCATCTAAAGTTTAACATAATGATTACATGATTACTACCACTGATTTGTTGATTTTTCAGTACGTCGAAGGTTAATACATATTGGTGTGTTTTCCAATGTATTAAATGTATATATTTTAGGTGATTCTAAGTTTGTTTCATCTGAGAGTGCTTTGCTTGTTTGTACTTGTTGAATATTTATTTTGTCTGAATATTATGAGTATCCAGCTTAGTTTTCATGTTGAAGTGTGTAGTCGTTGAATATATGTTATATATTAGCTGTTATTACACTGTGCATATTTATATGTATTGAAGGTATATTAGTTGAATTATTTTACAATGTATGCTGGATATATTCACACTTTATGCATGAATATCTTCATTGCTTTGTTGAATTACTATTTTTGTTCTGATATTCATGACATATTTACTGAATATATGATATATACTTAGGTGAATAAACAATAGTTAGTTATAGATTGTGCTTAGTAGTATGTTGTTTTCTATATATATAGTGCATATCTGCGTAATTATTTACTATATTTATTGCATATATTCATTGTATTTAAACATATTATTCTGCTGTTTTGTTTTATTATTATTGCTTTGTGTGTACAATTATATTGTTGTAATATTCATTGCATAATAGTTTCATATATTGTTAAGATAGTTTGTATTTATTCATATGTGTACAATTTGAATTGTCTATTTTTGAATGTGTGTATTATTTATATGCAATCTTTTATTTTAATTGTTTCTATCTAATTATTTGCAGCCTATAAAATTGTATTTTCGTCCTGTCCAATATAGAAGCCGCAGGATATGTACGCACACTAATGTTGATGCTGTATGCACTATTAAGAAGGTTCTGGACGATAGATTATTGGGTATATTTAGGCAGTCTTGTTTTAGGCATTTCATTGATATGCCGGGTTTTGTAACGTGTAACAAATTATTGAATTCCTTGTTGTTGCGAGAGGTATGTCCGCCTAGTGATGATTCCGATGCCTTGTGCCAATGTTTCCTTAATATTTCCGCATATTTGAGCTTGTTATTCTCTCGTTTTATAGTTTATGGATGTGGTTTTGCACTAATTTCATGTCATGCGTGTGTAGGTTGGGAAGCAGTGTGTTTGGAGTTTTTAGGAGCGTGATTGAGCAAGGAATGATTGGAAATTGATTGAAGATTGGATTGAACACACGAGATCACGACACGAGGCGAGATTTCGGACCAAGGATCAAGCAGTTTTGCCAGGCGCTTTGGGGCACGCGGCGCGCCAGCTATAGCTCCCAGTGCCCCAGTGCGGTTTCCCACGCGGCGCGGCCCTAAGGCGTGCAAGTTTCGACGTGTTCTGGTTGTCCTAGCGCGGTCGTGGGCGCGGGGCGCCCGTTATGGCGCCTTTGGAGCGAGTTTTTACTTCCTATTTCGTCTAGGCTTAGGTCTAACTTATTACCAGGCATTTGTAAACCTTATAAATACTATTTTACTTAGTTTTTGATAGGAGTTCAGACTTTGGAGCAACTGGAGAGCTCATAACATCAAGAACAAGGGTTTTTCTTCCTTCCATTAATCTATTACATCATTATTTCATCAAATCCTTGTGTTGTTATTATGAGTATGCGTGGCTAAATCTATCGTTTAGGGTTAGAGTGTTTCGTGAAAGTTGATGTTTGAAGATTGATTTCCATTAATTGAATCCCATAACGGGTTACTTATTTTTTCTTGATTTTACTTGTGTAATTGTCAGGGCCCGATTATTACGCATTATCTATGGTTTTTAGATTGAACTCGAAAGAGGGAATTTAATTACGTAATAAGAAAGAGTAGGACTAGTTTGTGAACCCGGGTATCGGGGAACCAATTTGTGAGTAGGATAGACATATACTTGCTCGCCTAGTTTAACTAATTACAGAATTCGTTAATGCGTGCATGTGATTCAACCCATAGACATATAGGGATTGAAGTAGCTTGCATAGACTGTGAAGAACTGGAAGGTTTTCACAGGTACATTTACTCTGTTAGTTAGTAACTCGGGATTTAAGAAGTGGAATCAATTGGAAAACTCAACTGGATTGTTCGTAACTCTGACCCTGGACAGTCTCCTTATTACTGATAACAACCCATTTTTGCTCCATTGTAATCCACTTTTACCGTTTTAATTATTGTTCTTTAGTTACTAAAACTCCCACTCTAGGAAAAAGATCCCTGAGTAGTAGTTTGAAATTGTTTGTTAAGTGTCAGTCTAAATAGTCCTCATGGGAACGATACTCTACTTTCACTTTATTACTTGTCGACCACGTATACTTGGGTGTGCGTTGGGAGCAACAAGTTTTTGGCGCCGTTGCCGGGAACTAAACAATTGACTGATTTCTTTTCTTTTCATTTGATTTCTTTTTCTATTCAGGTTTAATTTTTGTTTTGAGTTTTGTGTTGTTTCAGGTATTAGGTCCTGCTTGATCTTTACCTACAGGAATGGCAGCAGAACTAGCTTTAGCTGTGCGAGATGTTGCTCTCCCCAGCCTGGAGGGGGTAGCGTCTAGCATAGTTAAGCCCGCTATCACCGTCCGGTTTCCGAGTTGCCTACATATCTCGGGCTGAAAGAGAATCAGGCCATATGTAGTTCGACGCGATTTGAAAATCAAAGACGAGATAGTAACAACTACTAAGCACGGGAAAAGAGGCTTGTAATCACCCAAGTTATGAAAATGTGGTCGACGACACACCCATAAAGAGGGGTTTACATGGACATAGCTTCCATTGCACTTCGATAACTGAGTCATCTTGTCTTCAACCTCAGACTCAGGGTTAACAAGAGACTTACCTCTAGGGTGGATGACTTATGCGGGTGCGATTCTTCAGGTCTTCGTTGACGAGTCTAGCTCATATCAACGATTGCCCCGGTTCATTTCTAAGCAAAGCTCCATGTTCCAATCGCTGCTGCGGTGCTGCTAAAAATCCTGTAATAATCTCAACAAGCGGTAAGCGTGCAACTACTAATAAACTGTAATAATTGGAATAAGAAATAGATAAAGTGATAAAAAATTTAATGCAGGTTGCGGTATCATTGATAAGTTCTTCCTTCGATCAACTGACAAAGTTCTCCGCCCGGAGAACCTCTAAGTTGATCCTTATTCTGAAACAGTAAAGCAAGACAATAAGTAAAGTGAGAACGAATTGTAAAATGCCAATATTGCAAGACAACCGACATAGCGAAGCACTCCGGAAGTGGTGCTCCAGCCGACTTGTCTTAAACTATCAATCTACTTTAATCATAACATGTCGATATTGCAAGACAACCGACATCGCGAAACACTCTGAAAGTGGTGCTCCAGCCGACTTGTCTTAGACTATCATCTATGCAAGTTTCAGAATAATGTTTATTTTGAAATAAGGATCATAAATATAGAAATGCCGCATGTTCGGCAACAAACCATGATAAGCATAATGCTTTAATTGATGAAGAGGCAGTTTACAACGCAATCTTGTATTGTGTTTCAATCACTTGACAAAACAAATGAAGCACCCGGCCTTTGAGCATCCAGTGTCTCAATGCAACTTGAAAGAAACCTGCATATCCTATTTGTGGGCGGAAGAACCCAAGATATCCTATTTGTGGGTGGAAGGACCCGACATATCCTATTTCTGGGTGGAAGGACCCAGATATCCTATTTGTGGGTGGAAGGACCCAGATATCCTATTTGTGGGTGGAAGGATCCGAATATCCTATTTGTGGGTGGAAGGACCCAGATATCCTATTTGTGGGTGGAAGGACCCAGATTTCCTATTTGTGGGTGGAAGGACCCAGATATCCTATTTGTGGGTGGAAGAACCCAGATATCCTATTTGTGGGTGGAAGGACCCGGATATCCTATTTGTGGGTGGATAAACCCTGAATCTTGCAAAATCTGAAATCGTCTGGCTTGTGCTAGTGATGCGATAATCGAACAAAAGCTAAAATAACATTGAGAGAAATAGAGTTGTTCTGCATATGCGACAAGGCAAAATATTCTTCGAGGAACTGATGGTTGACCTGAAAATTTAAAGCAAGACATTAATTTAAAGCAAATATAACGGCAGAATTTAAAGCAAGTGCAAAGTAAAGCAGTGCGGATATATAATCAGCGCAACAGCCATTTGATAAATCAATTGGCGAGACAATCGGGCGATGATGGCCTTGAGCGGATTGTCAATTAAAAATAAGGCAATGCTTATTTTGGCGTGTTTTGAAAAGGTAACGCCGGCCTCTGCTTCATTGCTTATTTGGGAATGAAAATTATAGAGGTAGAAATGCCGCATGTTCGGCAATAACTCATGGTCGAGCTTATAGTAGGCTCCATAACAATATCACCCTTTGATTGTCTACAAATCAGCTGGTGATCCGATCCGGCACAAAGCAAGGAGGGTCTCAGGGCTGACCTGTTAACCTGTTAAACTAAAAGTAAAGCAAGTCATAATATAAAGTAAGTGCGAAGTCATAATTGAAAGCAAGTGCAAAGCAATTTATCGTGAAATGTAAAGCAACGCAAAAGCGATTTAGCGAATCAATAGGCGTAAAAGTCCAACAAGAAAAAAAGCCCCGCCTGGTGGTCAACCTGAAAAACGTAAAGCAAGGCATCAATTTTAAAGCAAGCGAAATGACATAATTTAAAGCGAGTGCGAAGAAAAAGCAGTGCGAGAATGTAGAGCAATGCAAGAGCCATTTTGAGAATCAATAGGCGGGATAGTCCAACAAAGGGAATCCTCGTAGCCGATGGTCAACCTGAAAAAGTAAAGCAAGGCGTTAATTTTAAAGCAAGTGTGAAGGCATAATTCAAAGTAAGTGCAAAGAAACGTAATGCGGGAATGCAGTCAGCGCGATAGCCATTGATAAATTAATTGGCGAGACAATCCGGCAAGGATGGCCTTGTGCGGATTATAACCTGAAACACAGTGATGCCCTGTTTGGCTTAGTTTTGAAAACACAAAACAAGCCTCGGCTTTGTCACTTATTAGGAATAAAAGTCATAGAGGTAGAAATGTCGCCTGTTCGGCAATAACTCATGATAAAGCATAATGCTTTAAATCATGAAAAGTCAATTTGAATGCAATTCTGGATTGTACTCCAACCAAAAGTAAGAATATGTCTGAAGTATTCACATCATCCTGCATGTCTTAACAAACTTATTAGCAACATAAGGTCATTAAAATAGGTATAAGGAAATACGTCATAGAGGCATTCAAATGATTAACACCTTTGAGGTGATACAAATATGCTTATCGAAAGCGTGAACAGATAAAGACGCTTACCGGAAGCGTGAAATATAAAGACGCTTATCGAAAGCGTAAACACATAAAGACGCTTACTGGAAGCGTGAAATATAAAGACGCTTATCGAAAGCGTGAACACATAAAGACGCTTACCAGAAGCGTGAACACATAAAGACGCTTACCGGAAGCGTAAACACATAAAGACGCTTACCAGAAGCGTGAACACATAAAGACGCTTACTGGAAGCGTGAGCACATAAAGACGCTTATCGAAAGCGTAAACACATACAGACACTTATCGAAAGCGTAAACACATACAGACGCTTATCGAAAGCGTAAACACATACAGACGCTTACCGGAAGCGTGAACACATAAAGACGCTTACCAGAAGCGTGAAATATAAAGACGCTTATCGAAAGCGTGAAATATAAAGACGCTTATCGAAAGCGTGAACACGGAAATACGTGATACTCTTTGAACTTTTCCACGGAGGAATGGCCTTGACTACAAAACAAAGTGAGCCCCCAGGATCGGCAATATCTGTAAATCATAAAAATGGAACGTTAGTAAGCATTCTTATAAAGCGAATGAGAAATGAAACGGATATGTTTAATAATTTGCAATAATTATGGGAAATAGAAATACCGCCTTTCGGCAATGACTCATGATCGAGTCTCCCGTTTTCAACGGTAGGCTTCTTAACAATAACGCCTTCGATTGTTTACAATAGACTTGATGTGTAGAATAGCCTGCAAAGTAAAGTTTTCAGTAAATTCATATAGACAGAAAAATGTCAAAGATAAAGGAGATATACAGTAAGACGGCTTATATAGGTGAAGCCCTAAAGAGTTGAGTGTTATCCTTGAGAAAAACTGAGTTAATGCTTAATTCCTACAAAGTGTAAAGTAAAGTTGTCAATAAAGCAATGAAGTTTGATTAGGCAAGGGCAGAAATAGAGAGAAAATAAAGTCGTTTCGCGTATGCGATGAATCAGATAACGCTTCCAATCTCGGTCGGTTATCTTGGCAACATTGTTCAATGTGTATGACAAATACTCTATAAGGAATTGATAGTTGCTAGTTTCCTCATCTCGTTGCTTTGAAAATTCCTGCACTCAAAGAAAAATCATTAGTTTTGGGAGGGAGGGGGAAACGTTTGATTTGCAGACTTCATCCTGATCTTGCTGCTTCTGCTGCTTCCTCGTCCTCATTGGACTTGGATTTGCGAATTGCTTTCAGAAACTTGGCTCATGAACTCAAATAGCATAGATTTTTAAAAAATAGAGGCAAGATAAAATATTTTAATGTAATATAGCAAGTGAAATAAGCATGCAAATGAAGCCAAAGATACATTTTGAAAATTTTGCCTTCACTTAAACTTGTGACATATCTTAAAACAAACTAAACGTCCTTTGCCTTGGACTTTGCACTGTTCGCTTAGCCAATTACAGAGTTCTTGCCAACTCATCTTTAATACCCAACGCCGTCTCTTGCAAAATTCTGCCCCAGTTATTATCTTCCGCATTCCTAACTCGTTTTGCAAAAATTGCCCCAATTGTCCTTCTTGGGGGAAAATAATAATTTAAATGCTAAAGGGTCGAGCCCGATGGGGGAGCCTACATATCCCTCCTTGGGAATCAGACCGTGCGTAGTTCTGCATCACTGCTTCAACGCCATATACCAACAAATAAAAGCTGCCCCAGTTTAAATTCTAACAGTAGTGCAATATCCAAAGAGTGCAGACAATAATTTTCAGTGCATCGCTTTAAATTGTTCAGTTATTTTGCCATACGTCACAAGCAAAGCTTCGGCAGGTTTATCAATTTTAATTTTGAAATGGAGACAAATGCAAGCGTAAATAATATAATAAGAATGAGATGCATTTTATTTCAACTTTCATAAATTCAAAATGAGTTGATTCAGATTAACATAAGCTTTAAAGTACAATGCAATTCAGGGCCTCAATCTGAATTAAAATTGAAAATAATGCTACTAAGTTCAATCGCCAAGTTCTTTCAAGCAATGCCATTAGCTTCTGGTACTGCATCGTTCACGAGCTAGAGCTTCTACCATCAATCATATCTCGAAACCTTTGCATGGTGGATGGTCAGCCACTTCACAAATCCAACATTTGCGGGAAGTAAACAAAACAAAAGAATCCTCACAAAGGGTAACTAAGATAGTTTGCATGTCATTCATAGGATCGTATACAAGCAAGTAACACCTAGTATTTAACGCATTTTGAGCAAATAAAGCAAGGCAGACAATTAACATTTTAACACAGCTCATGCTCTCCACAGCATCTGCACAAAATTCTAAACCTAAATGCCTAAACCCGAAACAATCTCCCATAGCTTTTCCAAACATCCACACTCCTCCAAGCACGATTCCCAATTGTTTTATAACATCCAGGGGTGAAATTTCTAACCGCCTTTCATAATACCAGACTGCAAATCATGAAAGGCGCCAATTGGCCTTTCAAAATAAAACCTCACTGGTCCTCGGTTTTAGACAAGCCTCTCAGCTTCCTAGGTTTTGCAAGGCTCACCGACCTTATTCATGGGGCTCCTCACTGGTCTTCGGCTTTAATCAAGCCTCTCAGTTTCCTAGGTAGCCAAGACCGCACTGGTCTTCAAAGAGGGACCCCACTGGTCATTCAAAGACACAGGGGCTTCGCTCTCCTAGTATGCGACAAGCATACTTCAATTTTTACAAAGTTGCAGCTGGATAATCAACATAGGCATGCACACACGCAAAGCTATTCACGAGAGGGACCCCGCTGATTTTTTAAAGACACCAGGGGCTTCGCCTCTTAGATCTCACTATACCAGGCCATCTCCAAAACACAAACCAACCAAATCTGTCGAACTTTCCCCCAAACTAAGGTGTATAAACATGCATGACCTAATCTCCTTCTAAGAGTGTGCTAACGGTTGAGGCTGAATCGACCTACGCGGGATAGACCTGGCCTCACAACACAGTAGAACTGGCCATGACAAAACCAGGCAATCTCAATATCCCGAACTAACTTATGGTGACACGAAAGAAGTTTCAAAGAGTGAGGTAAGGGCAATGCCCTTCCTGCATAACTACCTGTCAAGCGGGTGCCCCGTGATGAAATCAAGGAGGTGAAAGAGAATTGACAGGCTCCATGAGGGAGGAAATATGAACGGAATGCGAATTATGCACAGATAAAGATATGATTCATACATTCTAAGGCAAACCAAACAAATAGATATAATAAAGCAAATAAATTAGGCATGCTAGTTGCAAACAATTGGAAACCTTTATGGTCAAAACCTTTATTGTTCCCCAGCGGAGTCGTCATGCTGTTGAACCCCAAAAATTACCCCCGAGACGGATAAATTCCGGAATATCGACAGGATGGACTAACTCTTTTGCAGTTTTTGGAGTCGCCACCCAATTTAAGGAAAACAGGGAACCAAATTAGCAAATGCGTGCAAAAACTCTGTTTTTATAAAAAAAAAAAGACGGTCTTTTCAGAGATTCTAAAGGTAAGAGGTTTTATTAATTTCGGAAGAAGGTTTTTAAGGCACTTCCGAAATTCCGTTAAAAACTGTTAATCCCACAGGTTTCCAAATATTTACAAGTGTGCTTTTCTTTCAAAAGAATTATTTAAAAAATAGTAATAATAATAATAAGAATAATTAATCGAATAAAAGCTCATTTGCAAAATATTCTTTTACTTGCACTCATTTGCTAAGACGGCCCCAATTTGCAATAAATTAAATAACGACTTCACAATAAAAGGCAATGAACATAAAGTAAAGCAATATACAAATAATCAAATATTATTGATAAATAAAATATTTTAAACATTTATTTTCATAAATATCCAAGGAAAATAATGCAAAGTTAAAGATAGAACCGGGAAATCGATCAACTTGCGGGAGCCTTGAATTTTCTAAAATTCCTAAGTCTTATTTCTCGAATGCTCGAGCTCGAATTCAAACTCAAACGGCTTCAATGCAATGGATTATCTCCATTCGTGAGTTAGCCAAACTCGTCCACCAATTGTTCGTGCCAAAATGTACCTCGCGAAACAAACAAGTAAAATTGAATTAGTACGATAGTCAAAGTGTAATAATTAATAAAATAAAATAACAATAATAAAGGAATAAAGTAATAATAATAACAATAAAAAAATATATAATAATAATAATAATAGAATATATAATAATAATGATAATAATAATAAGAATAATAATAATAATAATAATAATAATAATAATAATAATAATAATAATAATAATAATAATAATAATAATAAAGGGGGTTGTTTTTGTAAAATTTAGGCTCAGGTTGTATGGCGCATCATGTAGAGGCTTGGGATTTGGTACGGCTGCAAACACGGAGCCCGGGCCGGTTGCCACGCCAAGTACCAAATCCACCACTCTATTCGACTTGCTTTGCATTAATTTCATACTTTCATCATCGCATTTTGCTTTAGGGACACGGGAACGGGACGGTTCAAGTGTAGTATCATGTTCAAAATCCGTCAATTTATTGTGCATCAATTCCTTGTGTAGGCCTCAATACGTGTATGTATTTTTCATTGGCCAAAACGGTGTAGTATCCGTTCAAATCAGTCCATAAAGCCTCAAATTAAATATTTTCTCATACGCCATAACATATTGTGCAATATCTGTTCCAAATTCCTAGTCCCACATCGGTCTTTAGCAACATTTAGCAAGCCATCGACTGCCAAAGAATTCAAATTGCTCTCAAAGAAGCATGTTAATCGGGTCAAAGCAACATAACCATTTGTGTCAAAGGACCAAATTAAACCAGTAAAGCATAGGTAAGAAAATTAGTCAAAGCACGACTGAACCAAGGTCTAATTTCAACGGAGGATCAACCCAAGTCGCCAACGGATCTGCAGAAAACATACGAACATCGCAATCTCGTAAGAAGCCGATTAGCTCAAACCCCATTAGTAACAAACGAATGCCAATCGAGCAAATCAGGGGATTCCAATAGACAAACAGACCACAACAAGTGGCCAAACGATCTGGTTTCAAAATAAGGACAAATAGCAGCGGAGTAACAGAAACAAAAGCAGAACTATGCCGGAGTAAGGTTTTCCAGCGAGGCAAGGTCAAGAAACATCAACCAGTAACGATCCCTGCAGCAAGAAATCACGACAGGCCACAAGCATAGTTGCAACAACCAAAACAACATTGCGACAATGAAGGAAAAACAGAGGAGCAACCACTGCCTCCGGCGAAAAACCGGTGGTGCCGCTGCCACTCCGTTTCCACCTTCCCTAGGTTTCCCTGTCAATAACGCTCAATAACAATAAGCAAGACGAGAACAGAATTAAATAAAAATATAAGAAAATATAGATTTCTATTACGGGTATTTCGGATCTGAAGGAAAAAAAAAACACCAAATCCTTGACTTCCTTTTCGACTTGCTTGGTCACAAATCATGGAAAACACAGGAGAAAACAGAGTTCAAACGGCGAGAGGTTTCCGGTGAGATTCAGTGTCGCCACTGATCTCTCTATTTCTGTCGATGGTGTGCTGTGTATGTATCTGCCTATGCTTGAAATTGGAGAGGAGAGGGAGTAAATGTGTGTGTGTGGGGAAGATTGGTGAATAGTGAATGTGGAAGATTGGTGAATAGTGATTAATGAGGATAGGGTTTTAGATGTAGTATGTATATATAGGGCAAGACTTTAGGGTTTTTGTAGAATTGGGCTAGGAAAGAAAATTGTGGGTTGCGTAAAATAGGCTGGGACTTGAAGCGAAAAATAATTATGACCCTTTTCTAGAAACTAATAGCTTTAACTAATTTCATAAATCAATTTGAAAAACTTTCTAATTAGATAAATGCTCCCAATATTTTACATGTTGTAGGTAATATAAAGCCGAAAATATCAAGTTGCTAATATTGAAAAACTTTGCAAACGCTAGCCAAATTGCGACAAAACATCAAATTTTGTAATTTCTTTTTGAAAAGGGACATTTTTGACTTTATATTAACACAAAATGCTATATTTTGAGATATTTATATAAAAAGTAAGTGTCAGCAAATTAATTTCGAAATTTCGGGACAAAATTGGGTGTCAACAGTCATGGGCAAAGGTATGTCTCCCAAGATCAGCTGGGGGACTAAATGTATTGGACTTCTACAAATGGAACAGAGCAACAATAAGTAAGCTATTATGGGCATTGTCACAGAAGAAGGGCACATTGTGGGTGCAACGGGTACACTCTTTCTACATCAAGAGACAAGACTTGGAGACTATGAAAAGTCCAGTCCAGGCTTTAATCTGCCTTTCAACTACGGTATATCACATATGGATTTAACGAAATACCAGACGGTTCCAAGACAAAAAGAAAACTCAAGTGCAGATTATAAGAGAGATTAGCTTAGAATTACATGTAAGAGGACAATGTATTTGTAAATGGAAAAATGTAATAGAATTTTTAAGGGATTACCCTGTCTAGGAAGTACTTCAGTGTAAATACTAGATGGCGAATAGTCATTAGAGGATCAACCTTAGAGTCCAAAAAAGATTGACTGGTACACATGGTTAATGGTTAAATAAAATTTGGCCCAAAAAAAAAAACTTTAAATTCCTTTTGCAAAAAATTATATTGTAGAAATAAGGTAAAATAAAAATAAATGAATTAATTATAGTGAAGAGGGCACAAAAGTTATTTTAGATCACTAATATTTAGCACACATACAACATATAATAGTATTATCTAGTGTTCCTTAAACTAAATTTTGTGCTCTGCCCCTGATGGTGAGATATAAATAAGTTGGAGACATGAAGTGCGGGCCGGCCAAGCAAAGGGCAACTTCAGCTTCTTACTCAGCATGTAAGAGTCCGTGCCAATTCTTTCATTTTTTATTTTGCACCACCGAAAGAAAGCACCTTCTTGCAACTTTTGACCTAAAAAAGTATGATAGCAGTAAAAGATAAATGGGGTGCTATCTTAGACACTTAAAGACTAATCTTTACAATATTCATTTCAGGTTGGGAAAACAGCTGGTCCAGCTTCTACTTAGAGTTTATGTAACTTTAAAAATAGAACAGTAAGTAATTACTTTTGGTTCAAGGATAAAAATAATAATTATTTTTGGTTCAATGATGACACTGATACTATAATAATTTTATATATATATAACTTATAACATTATTAAAAATCGTCTTTTTCTCGTGATTTTTCTTTTGACCAGCCATTTTTAATTCCGACAAATGTCCGTTGGAAAAATGGCAAATTTTAGTAGTGAAACTCTCTCTACAATATTGCACCAGAACGTGACATGAAAGACGAAGTAATACCTTTAATTTGATCGACCTATCTATTCTTTGGTGGCTTATAACTTATCAAGGTTTCTTCCGAACCATCAATACTTATGATGGAATTATGAGATTCCTCCACCGTTAATCAAGATTTTAAGTTCGGAGTATTGGAGTGCAAAATTTTAGGAAAGGAGATGGTGAAACAAAATAGAGACTTCTCTCATAAAGATGAGAAAAAAGAAAAAAGGGATTTCTCTAGGATACATATAAAATAGATATAAATTGTATGGATAAACGTATTATAGTATTATAATGTTACTGGGAAAGATGCTTGGCTGTTGTCAAGACTTAAAAAATGGAATTATTATTAAAATATTTGTTCAAACTTCAATGGCACAGACCAACACAAATATAATGTTTGGAAACTGAGGTGGTGATTCCACATAAACTACAACTTCATTTATAGTATTAAACATCTTAGATCTGATCGAAAGCTTCTCTGTTTCAAAGAGAGATAAAAAGAAAAAAAAAAAAAAAGCAAAGATCATCCATCAGTTTTCAAATAGTAACAACAGCTTATTCATGATTGCAAATTATCCAATTGCTGCTTGCATTGCTTGTGCCTGTGCTGCAATTTTGAGTCTAACAATGGATGCAACCCTCTGAGAGTTTGTCTCTTCCCAGGTATGTTTACTTGCATTGCCAATTTGCCATGCTTCATGTTTCAAGCTTTCAACCACATTATTTTTTAAAAATGATGGTGGTGCAAGAGTCTACGTAGACAAATCTTGATTATTCTACCGGATACATGTAACCTATCAAGGATTCACCGACATGAATCTTGATTATTCTACCGAATATCTGTTACTTCCACCAGCGTATCGATTGACTCCGTTTGAAATGATCTTTTGTGCCAAATTGACTTTTTTCATTATCATATGCATGGTTTTGTTAATGCAAATTTACTGCTTGTGTATATTCATGTGTTCTTGTTTATCATCATCTTCGTAATTATGCCAATTTAATTTAATCATGCAGCAAAAGGTAAATGTTGCATTTTCAGTTGTCTTGTAGCTTACATATATAGTACTACACACTCATCACTAGGATGGAAGAAAAAATCATGAAAGAATTGAACTTCATAATAGACAGATTTAATTTAAGACGAGTTTTGTAGGTGGGGTTCTACTGATGTATACATATGAAAAAGAAATGTAGGATGTGTATACATAATAAAATCACACTAATTACTCACTCCTTCTGTCCCATTTTGTTTGTCATAGTTACTGTTTTGAGAGTCAAACTTCTTAAATTTGACCGTAGATTAAGATATAAAATATTTAATTTTTCTTAAATATAATTTACATATTTGAAAACTAAATGAAAAGTACTATAAGTCACAATAAATTATAACTCAAAATATTTAAAAGCTATATATAAAGATTACGGTAAAAAATAAATTCGTTTGACTCTCGAAATCCGAATCACGATAAACAAAATGGGACGGAAGGAGTATTTTAGATTCTGAATTTGCCTTTGAATGCTGAGTTAGGTAGAAATTGATCTCAGAGTTAATTTCAACAAAAATCTAACAAATATTAGTAGAAGCACATGAGTAACTTAACTATTATTGTTAAGTTTTCAGTTCATATGTAGTCTTTTACCCTGGCATTAATGACTATGAATATGGTAAAATTTCAGTAGTTTTAGAAATTAATTTTGAAATTCTTGAGGATAGTAGGGCCACATAGCTGTTTTAATTTCCATAAAAGACCATAGACAAATGCTTTATCAATAAGAATTTTGGACCTATTCTATTTAAAAATATCGTGCATCCCATGAACGCATAGTCCATTAATTTGACTTGTAGTGCATTTGTAAGGCCACCTGACCCTCTTCAAGACCCCACCCACTTCATTTAATAATTAAAATTACAATATTTAATTTATATACACTAATACTATTAAAAAAAATGTACAATAGCAGGGTCTTACATGAAATTTAGTTGATTTTCCATGTTACTAAATGAGGATAATAAACTATATAGATAGTTAAAAGGAAAAAATAGATATACTTACTTATTTTTATAGATCACCTTAATAATAGATATTGCTCGAGGAATGTAAATGAATTCCTTTTTGGTAGGAAGCGATAAAACCCCTATATTGAGCTTTCTATAGGTTGTTACTATGGAATATGGATCATGAATAATTGAGTCAGTGATTTTCGAATATGAAATACGAATCAGAATTAGTTGGATCAGTGAATTTCAAACAGCGAATAACAGATACTATAAATAGCTAGTTGTTCTTGCAATCAACCATCTTACTCTAATGAAAAAAAAAAAAAAATTATTCCGTTACTGCACAAAGGTTAAAAGTTAAAAAGAACATCACCGAAAGGTTAGATAAAAGAGGTTATAGGGTATCTTCATGTGAAAACATTACCATAAAAAGTGTCATACTTGGACCTAGTCAAAAAGCATTAGGAAAAACAAAAAGACAAATATTAAGCCGTAAATTTGTTTTTATTTCTTATTCAGTATACTTCTTTACAGTAATGCAAAGTTCACGTGAATGGTACTGTGTAACTCCTAGGAACTTTAATGATCTTGATTTATTCAACATTGAATTCGTTTAATCTCAATTAAAGGACAGTTGTTAATTAAAGTAGAAAATGTAAAAATTAATTAAGTACAGTTGCTAATTAAACTCGATCGGTGTCATTTGCCGCAGTCTCTTTAATTAAATTAAGATTAGAATATGACAGTAGCATGTTCATATTGTTTATTTTATCATTGCAGCTTTGGCCTAGAAGTACCTTAGGCTAAACTTAGGAGTATCTTGAGAGTATAGATATCAGAGGTATTAATTAAATAAAAAAAATAGTATTGATGAAATTTAACTGTGATAATAGGTTATTGTTCTATTTTTGGGCTTAGTATATACTCCCTCCGTCCCAAATTAGTTGTCGCCTTCAGCTTTTTCACGTCCATTAAAAAAATCATTAAATAAGGTGTGTATTTCACAATGTTACCCCTATTTAATGCTTGTCTATTAAAATTTGTTGAGAATTCTTTTAATTATTAAGGGTATAGTTGGAAAAGACTAACAATTTTAGTCTTGAAATCCTAAAGAGTCAACTAATTTGGGACAAATGGTTATTGCTAAAACGTCAACTAATTTGGGACGGAGGGAGTAGTAACAATTTGTTATGATGAGTTATTTGTTGTAGTTGTCAACTTAACTTAATTGTGTTAATAAAGTATACATTATCAATACAAAAAACCTAAATTTGTACAAATGTTAGTTTAACTTTATAGACCGACAGTATAACATATAAACAAATTTTTACACTACTAAATTATCTGAAAAATTATACAATTAGTAACTGTCCAACAAGCGTCTATATCAACAAGAATTTCATTTTCAGGAATCGAATTCGAAACTTTTAGTGAAGGGCGGGAGTTAAAGAATCTTTGCAACAAAACTTGAACCAATAAAAATATTAAGGAACTTTATAAATCCATGTTACTCTATATTTGAATAGTAATATAAGAGCTTGAAGGATTTAAAAAAACCCTAAATCTGGGAAACACCCCATGTGGAATCTCCACACTGCATTGGGAGTAGATTCTTGTGTTCCATTTTATGCTTGTGAAGGTAATACTACTATATTTTACTGTCAGCATGTGAGGCTGGTCTAATTAATTACTACTAGTACTAATTACTAATTAATTCTTTAACTTTCTAACACTAATTAAATAGCATGAGTATACGAATATTAACATTTCTATGGTACATTGGAGTTATACAACTTGATTATCACGCTAATAAGTCAGATTCTTCTGCTAAAAAATTGGAAAGGTACATAAACTTATTTGCTCAATGCTAGACCTTGTACTATGATACGCAACCCTAGTACACAAGTACACTAAGACGTATACCAGTGGCGGAACCAGAATTTTCACTAAGTGTATCAAAATTTAAATAATTAAATATATAAATAAAATTAAGGATACTCAATATATGATATATGTACATAAAAATAATGTTTTTACCTATTTGTACCATATAATTTTCCGGCGAAGGGGTATCAATTGATACCCCATCACACTACCTAGGTCCGCCTATGTCTGTAACAGTCATTCGATATTAATATTCATTTTAACGATCAAATTTTCTTTCAAATCGATTTTTTGTATTGTTTTATTATATATTTTTTATAACAATCTTTTACAATAATTGCCAAAAAATATTCGAACAAATGATGCTATTACCAAGAGGTCAGATTGTATGGTTATTCAATTAGCCAAGAACCTTCAAGCATGAAATTTTTAAGTTATTTTTTCTTGAATTTAATTTTATGTATATATACACACACCAATATATAGTGTAAAACACACATACAATATCAATGCAATTAATGGCTTCGTCTTCCAAGTCTCCATATGAGTGGTGCTAAGAAGAGTTACATGTTACATACCTTAAATAAACCTACTATAGCACTAGGGTTACATAGTTATCCTTTTTAGATGTACTTACACGTTATACATAACCTAATGGTCTTAGTAATATTTTTGCACAATTAATGAATAAAACTTAAATTCTACATGTAATGATCTATTTCAACTTAACCTGATGGTCGATGGTTAAAATGTTTATTTGTATACATAGCACACGAACTTATACTCATTTTCTCTAGGCTTATTATTTTCAAGAAAAGAAACTATAGTGTAACTAGTACATATAAAGAAATTATAAGAAAAATATACCATGGTCGCGTCCTTTAAAATGAATTAATAGTTTGTCGGAGAATTTGTAATTCTACTGTAGGTGTTAGTAAAATGTTTTCTATCCTAGCTAGAATCATGTATGCTTAACACGAACAGAACGTTTGGTCTCAGAAAGTTCTTTGTCTTCGTTTATATACGGAATGGGACTTGTATATTTTGAAGAAAAACATGTCACGTGGTTATATTTTTTGACTTGTTCAGAACATAAAGTAAAAAAGAAAGGAGTTATAATTAGAATTTGTGGAGAAAGTAAAATTCATTTAAGGACTAAAGGAGTTGATGGGGTTGTAAGCTCGTTATAGTTGATTATTTTCTGTCAATGACATGTTCGAGCTCTAGAAATGAAATTATCATTTAATTGGCATAGACAAAAAAGGATGCCCAACATAAAATTTATCTTGGATTAATCATATTGAATAACGTGTACAAAATAATTTCAGAAAAAAAAGAGTCAATTATCTATACTGGCATTCGTTTTCCCAAACTTATTAAGGGGTCAAATGGATGCCCGTAAAGATAAGGTGAAAAATTGGTAATTTAGGACAAGTTTAGAGGACAAACAACCTATCCCGCCAAATATCAATGCAAGAAAAAGAGAGATGATAAGTGTGGCCAAGGAAAAGGATAGAAAGAGTTGAAAAGCTACTACATATATTGGCTGAAAGACATGTAAATGATGTATAGAATTTATGACATTCCAATAGGAGGAAGATGTTTCACAAAGTTGGATTCTGTGTGAGGGGTCTCTGTCTAAGTCACATCCCTTACATTCCCTTTTTAAGCTCTGCTTCATTCTTATTGTGACAAACTTCTATCCCCCCACCAAAGGTATCATTCACAATAACAACATATTGTAGTCTGCCAAATTCCTACTATTAGCTAGCTAGGCTTATACTCACTCCGTTTCAATTTATGTGTCATAGTTTGATTCGGTACGAAATTTAAGAAATAAATGAAGGCTTCTGAAAATTTGTGGTTTAAAATAAGACATAGATGTTTGTGTAGTTGTAAATCATTTCAGCAGTGGCAAAATAGTAATTTTGAAGTTAAATTCTTACCAAATTTAAAATACTAACATTCTTTTTGGAACAGACTAATAAATTGAAACGGAGGGAGTAGCTTTTTCTTCTACTAATTTATGGAGTTTAAGTTTTATACATCAATTATATAAAAAAAAGTATTTACATAATCATGTCAATTAGAATGATCAAAAGCAATTCAATTAAGTATCACTGTTAATTGGTAAATATAAGTAACTTGTTATAACATCTTTATTACATTGATAGTGTGAAAAATTAATTAAACTGTCCATATACATATTTAACTTTATGAGTGATGTTTGCTCTAGTAATAGAATACCTCTACAGCAAATCGATAGGTTAGCGATTCAAGTCATGTGAAAATTAAGTAAGGTATCTTTATTGGAGACCCGATTAATCCAGATTCGCGCCACGTAGGGCCCTATTTGGGAGGAAACGCTCCCTACCAGTGATTTTTCCATACCCAGAGCTCGAACCCAGACCTCTGATTAAGGGAGGAGTAGCCTCATCCGCTACACCACATCACTCGGTGGTAACATTATAGTATCTTACTTGCATAGGAAATGGAAAATTAAATTCTTTTGTCAGTAATTTTTCGTGCAGGCTCTTGTTTTCCTTTTCCCACTTGCAATTTTTTTTTCTTTTGCCAAGATTCCAGGGTTATTACCATAGTCAACCACACAACATTTTTAATCTTGGGCTATGAAGGGGTCAGATTGTTATAAGTGGTAAAATATGTAATAATGTAAGGAATTCTTCACCACGCTTTTAACTATATATGTCTTTCTTCCTCTGTGTTCTCAGACGGTTAAAGTTTTACCTTTGGTTTCTTTTCTAGGTAAAAGTTTTCTACCTTATCTTCACTAAATACATGGACTTCTCTACCCTTTTGGAAATACTTATTTTCTTTATTTTACATGACACTCTTTATTTTTTAATCTCTTCCCAAAAAAGAAAAAAAAATTACGGTGAGGTAATGTTATCCTATATTTAAAAACTTTTAACTTTAGACTTTCTATTATATATTTTATGACATGCTCTTATGAATAGTGGCAAGACATGAATTTCCACCAATAATGTTTAAGTGAGCACATTCTAAAGAGCTTTTAAGTTAGTGACGGATTAAAGATTTTAAATTTTTGGATCGTAATTCGTAACTATAGCCATTTTTGGTTCTTTGTTACTGGCTTCTTAATAGATTATTTATATTCTATATACTAAGTGGATTTCCTAACACAAATATATACTCTTACAACGTGCCCCAAAATATGATTATATGTTTAAAACCATAATTTTAAGAGTGCTTTTGGTATGTGAAATTATTGCATATCCAATCAAATATCATATATAGTAGTATAATATATGGAGAGAGTAAAAAAAAAAAATCATTGCATGGAAAAACTCCACATTTTGGCTTGTTACTACTAGTAGTACGTACTTTTGGAAGAACCATTAAGAGTCAAAGACACCTCCCAAAGTCCCTATATACATACACAAATCCCAAAAGCTGAATCCACTGCTTAGTCCTCCATTGCAGTTACAGTCTTTTTCTTTTTCACCACATAGTAGTTGCAGTCATTTTCGGTGTATGTGCACTATTTTTCATACTTATATATAGTACTACATATATTTGTAGATGTTTTACAATATGCAGCAAAAAGATTTCAGTGTCCTATAAATTTTTTAATCACATAGAGTAATAAATTCACATTCTTTGATTCTTTTTGCAGGGCTATTATAAGTTCAAGAAAGTGACACTATGGATGAATACTACCAATATCCAGTAGTTCATCAACGTAACAAAAGTTGTACTAATAGCATTGGAAGTACCCCTTCAAGAAATGGCAGTGGAACTACCCCTTCAAGAAATGGCATTGGAACTAATACCCCTTCAAAAAACCACCGGCACATGGCGGTGGACGACGACGAAGATGGCGGAGATCCGATTGAATGCAGTGGGAAATCCTGCAAAGCATGTACAGGTGGCCTAATAGCCGAATGTGTGGCAGTTTGTTGTTGTCCTTGTGCTGTAGTAAATATATTAGCACTTACATTTCTCAAAATTCCTTGGATGGTTGGGAGAAAATGCTTGAGGATGGCAAAAAAGAAGAAATTGGAAAAAAAGAAGAGAAAAGATGATAATATGAGTTATTGTTATAATACTGACCACGTAATTAGTTACGCGGACAGTATGGAAGGAGATGGAGAAGGAGAAGGGACATTGGGAATTGTGAATTCCCACTTTGTGGATGAATTTGAGTTGAAAGATAGTTTTCGTGCAAGAATTGATGCAGACGAAGTTTGGTTAGAGTTGTATCAGATTGGTCATATGGGTTTTGGCAGAGTTTCTTTCACTGGAATTAATACTTCTCAAGGTAAGACAAATTAGAGCCAATTTTATTATGGCATTTATCAGCTGTGAAAAGAACAAATCTTAAAATTATTTTAGTTCAGGAACATGATGCTTTTTTCTTTTTTTGATCTTCAGTGTTTGGTGCCCGGAACTCACAATCCGGATTTGGGTTGTAGAAAGCCCGTTATGGAGGATTTTAGTGCTATATGTGTGCCAAACTCGACACCTCTGATTAAAGGGTAAAAAGAACGTTTGCTATTGAACCACTGCCTTTGGTGGTGGTAGGACAAGATGCATTTCAAAATACAACATTTACCATTTAGCAGCCTTGATACTGAATATTGGAAAATGGTGAATACAAAAAACTGATGTGCCATTTAGTTTCAAGTCAAAACCATGATTTTTTCTAGGAAAATGAAGTGGATTTACAAGCTAGCTAGTACTAGTTTAGTGTGTTCAGTGCATATCAAAAACATCACATTGTTTCATCTTTGTGAATTGTACAGTTAATAGAGTTATGTTTTCTTTGAATGACATCTCTCATTTTGTTAAGTTGTTCTGATGTGAACCATTAAGGGTCTTGCTACTGTCTTTTTTAAACTTGCATTTGTCCCTTTTCCTTGCTTTCTGCTTAAGCACCAACCACTCCCAACTTGTTCAATAAATAGTAGTATAGTTTTCCCTTCAAATACAAAAGAGACATTTTAGATAAAGCATGAGTTATGTTTATCGTAAGGAAGGTTATAATGAGCCCGTTTGGGTGAGCTTAAAAGTGGGTTATAAGCTTATAAGCTCATTAATATATGTTTGATAACTTAAAAAACTTTGGACTTCTAAGCTATAAATGGTTTAAAACCCACTTTTTGAGAAGTTAGGATTCAAAAAGTGGATTTTAAGTCACTTTTTGACTTATAAACCACTTAAAATAAGCTGATTATGAGCCCACCCAAAAAGTGGAGTACAATAATATCAGCAGCATCCTCTTTAAGCTTTTTGAGGGATATGAAGATCCTTATTCTTTTTGAAGAAATTCGGCCAAAAAATGGGGAAAAAAGGGCTAGTTCTTTTTCTTTTTGGTCCATTATAATTCTTTTGTTTTGTTACGTGGATTAGCAAGTTAAACAAAAAACACATACATTTAACAACAGAGATGAGTGGTGAGTTTTCATTTAGTGCGTACCTCCAAATTTGTGTTGAAGGTGTATTGAAACACATTTTAAATCCCATTCAAATCTTTTAGGACGACCCACTTGTATAGATTGACCCTATGCATTTCAAGTTCATATGTTAAAATTTACTTAGTATTTTCAATTTATAAAAGGACGTTAAGAATGAAATACAAACTCTAATTGAAAATTGAGAATTCCATCCCAACGCAGGATAAATAATTCAATATCGTAGATTATTTTCTGAACGATCCTTAAGTTTACATAAACTCAAATGTTAAGGATTTAATTTTAACTTACATGCAAAAAAAAAAAAAAAAAAAAAAAAAATACTACTAACATTTCCTCTAACAAAAGAACTTTCTCACTGTTGTTGTACCTTAACTTGTTAGCGGGTGAATTGACTATATTTACAAGTTACCTCTAACTTTTTATAATTAGTTATAAACATACTAATAAATGTATAGCGTAAAAAAATTATACCGGGATGTGTACACAAATTAAGGATGTGTTTGGTGCGGAAGAACCAGTATTCTTTGAAAAATGTTTTAATTTGCTTATGTTTGGTTAATCAAAAGAATTTCAAAATTATATTTAAGAATACAAGTTTCAAAAAAAAGAATTTTTTACGCAAATATACAAAGCTACAACCCTATATTACAAAAAAAGTAGCAATATTATATAAATTACAACACATAACAATATTTTTTCTAGCAACAAATGAAAAATCAGGCAAGTCCAACCCAATACCCACCCCAACCCAACCCAATCCTTCATTTCTCCAATTCTAGTTGAATCCCCTCAAGCGAAACTTCTCCCAACCCCAGCCGTATGCCGCCACAACAACCACCTCCGATCTCGAACTGAAAAACGATGCCGAAGCTCTGGCCATTGTTACATATCCTGATCCACGTTAAACCGTCCACATCACCTTCTCCGGCGACTTATTCCACCCGTATTGGCAAAGTCGACTTCGACTTCGTTGTCATCCTCGCCACATTCTAGGTTTACACAAGTTATTGCTCGTTGCGCTTGGATCCGTCAGATCTCAGCTAGAGCTACCGGAAATTCAAGTTTCATACCACCTCCATCAGATCTCAGTCCGCAGTGGCTTTTTCCAATCTGTAGTGGCATTTTTCAATTGATAGTGTGTGTATCATATGGTGCTGATTACCAGAAAGTATGTAACATTCTCAGTCGTGTTAGTTTAGTTTCGTTTTGTATCTTGTGTACGCTACAAAAGCCTTTTTTAATGTCGTTCAGTACTTGGTGTTTCTGCTGCTCAGCCATACATGTTTGTCGCACTTCGATTAAGAAATTAATGAAAATTATTACAGTAGTTTGTGTGTCTTTATTTTTGTTTGTGTATGAGGGTGTGTGTGTATGTGCCTTTTTTTTCAATATGTATGGTGTGAACATTGTTGAAACAACCTAGAACAACTTGAAAAGCGCTAAAACAGTTTGAAACGCCTGCTGAAATAGTCTGATACGACGCTGAAATGGTCTAAAATGGTGTTGAAACAGTCTGAAACTGTGTTGAAACAGTCTGAAACGGCACTGAAATAGTCTGATAAAGTCTGAAACGACGCTGAAACAGTTTGAAACAACGTTGAAACAGCTGTTGAAACAGTCTGATACAGTGTGAAACTGCGTTGAAACAGTGCATAAACAATTTAGATACAGTGCTGAAACAATGCAAAAACAGTTTAGATACAGTATTGAAACGATGCAGAAACATTGCAGACACAGTGCTGAAACGATGCAGAAACCATTTGAAATAGTGTAGATACAGTGTTGAAATGATGCAGAAGCAGCGCAGATACAGTGCTGAAACTATGCAGAAACAGCGCAGATACAGCGCTAAAACGATGCATAAACAGTTTGAAACAACACAGATACAATGCTGAAACGATGCTGAAACGAACAGATATATCATACTTGTATGTTGTTGTTGAACAAGTTTCTAAAAATTTGGGAAAATGACTTCATGATTTGGAGTACGGAAAACTAATCTAATAAGTGGTATTCCACGCTAATTATCTCATCCCTAACCCTCACACCTACCTAACCTTCACCTCAAACCCCCTAATCCACCATCTTGACCCCCACCTAAAAAACGCCCCCACCGCCACCCCACCCGCATTCACATTAACTATATACCCAATATGATTTCATAAGTGGTCTCTAGAGACGGTGAGATGTACGTAGATCTTTACTCTATCTCAAATTAAGTAGAAATATTGTTTCTAATAAATCCTTGATTCAAGAAAAAATATATAATTAGAAATACACATAGATGAACTCTTATGAATAGTCAATTTATTATTATTGAATTTTGGAGCCACTCATTTATCTTCATCTGATATCAATAATAATAGTATGCTATTTTTTAAAGTTTGTATACTTATCGATATGGGTTTACGCGCGAAGTGCATGACTAAAACTAGTTAATAAAAGTGTGTTAAGAATTGATTAAAATAAAGAACTTTCTCGCTGATGTTGGTGTGGGTGAGGCTCCTCTCCATTAACTAATGTCCCCATTTCCCCAAGTTCTCCTTTGGATTGATGACACTTGTCCACTCTCAAAATCAATGCTCTAGATCTAATTGATTAAGAAATTAAATTGAGATGTTTAACTATGGTTAGAAGAATAAATCTTTTCATATCAAATTAAAAATAACTCTGACTATGCTATAATTTAGGAGCAAATTTCAGTCCTCTTTATCACAAATTTAATTTTCGGTCTCCCTCTTATTTTTTTCTATTCCTTAATTAATAGTAATACTATTTTACACTACTGCATAAACACATTGCAGCTAACATTTTCTATATTAAAAGTAAGCTACCAAGTAACTCAAAAAATATTAACTCGAAGTAAGCTACCAAGTTCAAATTTTACCAAGTCATGCATGAAAAATCACGTCTTAGAGTAAAAATGTATCTTATTTAATAAAGAGTTATTAAGGAAACAAATAAAACATTTGCGGACAGAAAAATAAATTTAGGGGTTTGGGGGGGGGGGGGGGGCATTGCAGAAATTTGATACTATATTATTTTAATTTGATAGGCAAAAATATTTTGAATTTGATATGAAAAAGAGTAATTTTTCTAACCATGGTTAAACATCTTAATTTAGTTAATTAGAACTAGAGCATTGATTTTAAAGGGTACAAGTGTCATCAATCTAATATAGAACTTGGAGAAATAGAGAGATTAGGTAATAGAGAGGAGCCGGATCCGTGTTGGTATATCTTAACTTGTTAGCGGGTAAATTGACTTAACTTACAGGTTGTTACCCCTAACTTTTTATGATTAGTTATAAATATACTAACAAATGTATAGCAGGAAAAAATTATACCCGAATGTGTAGACAAATTAAGGATATGTTTGGTGTTTGCTTATGTTAGGTTAATCAAAAGAGTTTCAAAAATTATTTCTAAGAATACAAATTTCAAAAAAAGATGTTGGAGTGGTCTCAGAGGTGGGCAAGACATGGGAAGCAAAATTATGATTGTTCGCGCATGGAAAAAGGAAAAACATAGATGCCTCAGTAATTGTAAGTGCGAGAGGTTGGTAGTGTCGGGTATTCGGAGAGGTCTACGAAAAAAGAAGTTGGATAAGGTGTCTAAGCAAGACATGACTCAATTTCTATCATTGAGGACTTAACCATAAATAAGAGAATATGGAAATCGAGGATTATGATAGAAGGTTGACGAGTCCAAAGTGTATAGGGTATTCCTGCTCGTGCTTGTCAAATTATAGTATAGTTTAAGATATCGTCCCACAGAGATTGGATATTCTATGCTACAGACTTGGAATATTTTGTTTACTATTTGAGAGAATCAACCTGATGAAAGTTGAGATTTTTAAGTTTAATTTACTTTAACTAAACAAGACAATTTTCGAAAGATATCAAATTTTAAAAGAGTTGGGAATCATTGAATTCACTTGATAATATTTATAATAAAATCTCAATTTTGTAACACGTATTTCTCTAAAGAATAATTGCTTATTGCTAATTCAATTATGTTTTGGTCACTAAGAAATAATCAATTAATAAAACACTCCGTGAGGTTATGTAAAATCAATTGAGTTAAAACTAGTAACGATTAAACCGAAATAATTTTCTTGCTTGAATTGTGCTAAAAGGTAGTAAAAACTTCGTGAGAATATTTTCACCAAAAATCAATAATCTTTCTTACAACAATTCCTCCGTGAGAATTAAAATTGAGGTAATCAAGATTACGGGTTTGGAATGATAAATTACTAAAAATTACTTTCACACTATTATTTTATTCATCGGTTATTTATATATTAATTTTGCTCAGTGAAAATTACAAAATTAATATATCAATAACTTAGACATAAAATACATAGATGTGATAATACTTGTTAAGTAAAAAATATCATTCTAGCACAATATGAAATCAAATTGAAAGTTTCAAGCCAAGTATGCTTTAAAATTGAGATGATATTATAAATATATCAAGCTTCATCAACTATCCCAACAAAAGAGATTACTCCATTATGGAGTAACAAAAACTAAAAGGGAATTTAAAAAGACTAAAAATATTTTTACTACAAAGAGAAGAAGAGAGAGACCAAGAATAATTCTTGTCTTGCTAGAGAGAAAAGAAGAAAATAGTTACAATGAATAAAAAAGGCTTGTTCTTCTACACAAGAGAGAGTGGCTATTTATAGCCAAAGATGACTCCTTACTTATGGGAAAGTGAGATATAAATTTCCCAAATAATATCTCTTTCTCTTCAAATTTCATGTGCTAGCTCTCACTTAGGCAAATGTAGATGGCAATGTAGTTTTCTACCTTCACATCCCATGTGCTAGCATTCTTCAATTTACTTTGGCAAAAATGGAAGACCAAAGTAGCTTTTTCTTCCTTCAAATCTCATGTACATTCCCAATTTAGTTGCTACTTTGACAAATGTGACTTTTTCTTCATTCTTATCCATGTGCTAGCATTCTTCAATTTACTTTGGCAAAAGTGGAAGACCAAAGTAACCTTTTCTTCTATTTCCCACATGCAAATTCCATATTTGCTATTTTGTTTGCCCAAAGTGACTTTACTTCTTTCTTTGCTAGAAATCTCCCAAACAAAATTACTTTGGCAAAAGTGGCTTCTCTTTTCAAGCTTCTTTATTTTTATTTTTTTTCTTTTCCAAGTATTTCTTTTTCCTTTAAAGAATTATTAGAAAATATGCGAGGATATGATATAAATATTCATGTATTATTTTAAAATATTTATTTTTCATATTAAAAATACATGAATAATTTATATCCATCAAATTCCCCCACACTTGAACTTTTGCTCGTCCTCGAGAAAAAAGAAGATTTTTTTTTTCAAAGCTAATGACTTTTGTAGGATATCAAATATGTTCAAAAATAAATAACCTTCATTATGTTCAATGCAATTATCCTTTTTAAATTCACCAAATTCTTTACCTTGTTCTGAATTTTGGTTTGATCAACAAAAGTTTGCATTCTTCTCCCCTTGAATTTTTCAGAATTGATTGTTTTATGACCACTTATTCATTAAGTATCATAGTCTTGTCCATAGGCTTGCTCCTCATATTTATCTCCACTAATATAGATACAACATTGATTTTTAAAATCTTTTTAGGACTTTTCTTGGCTTGTAATATCAGGCTTCAGGCTGGTAGGTTATAAGGATATATTTATAGTGACTTTTCTTCTTCCAGCTAGGAGCAAATATTTCTTTCTCAGTACTTCCATCCTTTCTAAGTATTTTATATTTGTATTTCCTTTTCTTTGTAATATCATACACAATCAGATATTCACAATAATTTTTTTTTCATCTTTTTTTTTTTCACAATATTTCTATCCTTCCTTTTTTTTTTTTTTTTGATTTTTATCTATGCTCTTTCATAGCTGGAAGAAATGATACTACGTCTATATGTGTACATGAGGGAATATACACAGAGACTTTTTTTTTTTTTTTTATTTTTTTAGTGGAGAGGGTGTTTGAAAAAAAAAAATAGGATCAAGGCTCAAAGAAGGGTTCTAAGTGGTAAATTTTTACATTTGGATAGAAATAAAGAGGCTTGAATTGTGGATCAAAGAAGGCCTAATTTCCTTTTCCAAAAATCAGTGTCATCCATTATTTCGCCTTGAAAAATATTTAGAGCTAGTTCTAGCCAAGTTTAATGATTCTACCTGTTTTTGTGATCATAACTTTTCTCAATTCCAATGATTTCCAGAGTTGAAGATACATTCTCTTGCTTTCACAATATCAAAATTATTAACATGAAAAATTATATGGTGAAGATAAAAAAAAATAATATTGAATACAATGCAAAGAATTTATTTTGTTAATTAGATACCTACAAAAAATCATAAAAATATTTTATAAAACATATATAAATCAGAACAATCCTCCCCCACACTTGAAAATTTCATTCTCCTGGATGAAAATGCATTTCAGGATGAGTTAAAAGGGAAGTAAAAGAAACAATTTTTTTTTTAAAAAAAAAATACAATAATTAAAGTAGAAAATACTGCTTAATAAGTAAAATGTAAATATTTTTGGCTTTCAAATTTACGATCACAGAAGAAAGCTTGAAAGAAACTGTGATCACACATATTCTATGTGTAATAGACTGACTAATTTAATACCTTAACAGTCATGGGGTCCTAGTTTAAATATAAACTAGAAAATTACCTGCGCCATCACTAGATTTGCACAATCAAACGGTTAACCAACCAGTAACTTAGGCATACCGATCACCATGGAGTTGCTCCTGTATAGGTGACTCTGTTTTTGTAGAGGCCTTCATGAGATGTTCCAGTTGTACAATAATCTGGATACTAACCAGATCAATTGGTTAAGCATTTATTATCCAAATCTATGTTGGACTTATGAGGCTCCATTGCTTCACCCTCAATGGCTACGGGTAAGGAACCATAGTTCTGAGTTTAACGTCGCCAGCTCGACGTAGTAACTGTCACTCATCAGGCTATCATGGTTACCGAAGGTTGTTTCTCAAAATACCCTCCAAAGTACAATTTCAACCTATGACCATTTACCTTAAATTTGCTACCTCCATGGATCTGTTGAATTTCAATTGCTCCATAAGGGGTAACATCTGTAACATTGTAAGGTCCTGTCCACCTGGATTTCAGTTTTCCTGGAAATAGCCTAAGTCGGCTATTGTAAAGAAGTACTTGATCTCCAATTTTGAAACTTTTTTGTCGGATCAAGTTATCATGCCATTTTTTAGTTTTTTCTTTGTAAATCTTGACATTTTCATAGGCTTCCAATCTCAGCTCTTCCAGTTCATTAATTTGAAAAACCCTATTTTTACCGGCAGAGTTTAGTTCAAAATTTAGTGCTTTTAATGCCCAATAAGCTTTGTGTTCTAATTCTACTGGCAAATGACAAGCTTTTCCAAAGACTAATCTGTATGGGGATGTTCCAATTGGCGTTTTGAATGCCGTTCGGTATGCCCATAGTGCATCATCTAATTTTAAGGCCCAATCTTTTCTTGAGATTCCAACCGTTTTTTCAAGTATTCTTTTTAATTCGCGGTTTGAAACCTCAACTTGCCCTTGAGTTTGAGCGTGGTATGGTGTTCCTGCTTTGTGAGTCACACCATATTTTGTCAGTAAAGCAGAGAATTGTCTATTCATGAAATGAGTCCCTTGGTCACTAATGATGACTCGAGGTGTGCCAAATCTGGTAAAAATATTTTTTCTGAGAAAATTACACACAGTTCGAGCATCATTCTTTCTTGTGGGAATGGCCTCAACCCATTTTGAAACATAATCCACAGCCACCAGGATATATTCAAAAGAATGAGATGAAGGAAAAGGTCCCATAAAATCTATGCCCCAAACATCAAATATCTCACATACCTGTATTGACTGCAATGGCATTTCATCCCTCTTGGTAATATTACCTGTTCTTTGACATCTATCACATTGTGCAACGTAAGCACGTGCATCCTTAAAAAGTGTTGGCCAGTAGAATCCAGCTTCCAAAACTTTAAAGGCAGTTCGATTTGCAGCATAGTGTCCTCCAACTGCTCCATCATGGCAATGATACAAAATCTTGCTCATTTCTTCCTCAGGTACACATCTTCTGATAATATTATCTGCACAAAGTTTAAACAAGTAGGGATCATTCCACATATAATATTTAGCTTCAGATATGAGTTTTTTCCTCTGCTGGTAAGAGAAATCTCGGGGTGTCCAATTTCCAACCAAGTAATTTGCAATGTCTGCAAACCAGGGTGGTTGAGTCACAATTGAGCTGACAGAAAATATATGTTCATCAGGAAACTCTTCTTTTATTTCACACGACTCATGAGGAGGGGTCTCTAATCTAGACAAATGGTCGGCTACCTGATTCTCAGTTCCCTTTCTGTCTTTTATTTCAAGGTCAAACTCTTGGAGAAGTAAAATCCATCTTAACAATCTAGGTCGGGCATCTTTCTTTGCTAAGAGGTATTTTAAAGCTGCATGATCAGTAAAAACAGTGACCTTGGTTCCTATCAAATAGGAACGAAACTTATCGAAAGCAAATACTACTGCCAGTAGTTCTTTTTCCGTTGTGGCATAATTGAGATGAGCCTCATTCAATGTCCTACTGGCATAGTAAATGGGACGAAAAATTTTATCTTTTCTTTGACCTAAAACAGCTCCAACTGCTGTATCACTAGCATCACACATGATCTCAAAAGGTTGGTTCCAGTCTGGGGATACAACTACAGGAGCAGTTGATAATTTCTCCTTAAGAGTGTCAAATGTTTTTAAACAATCACCTGAAAAATCAAACTTAGTATCTTTCATCAAAAGGTTAGTCAGAGGTTTTGAAATTTTTGAAAAATCTTTTATAATCCTTCTGTAAAAACCTGCATGTCCAAGAAAGCTTCTAATGCCTTTAACAGTTGTGGGAGGGGGTAATCCTGCTATAAGATCAGTTTTAGCCTTATCAACTTCTATCCCTTTAGCAGTGATTTTATGTCCTAAAACTATTCCCTCAGTAACCATAAAATGACATTTCTCCCAATTAAGAATCAGATTTGTTTCTTCACATCTTTTAAGAACTAAGGTCAAGTGGTAAAGACAATCCTCAAATGTTTTGCCAAACAGTGTGAAATCATCCATAAAAATCTCCAAAAAATTTTCAGTCATGTCTGAGAAAATTGCGGACATGCAACGCTGAAATGTTGCAGGTGCATTGCATAAACCAAATGGCATTCTCCTATATGCATAGGTTCCATGAGGACATGTGAAAGTTGTTTTATCCTGATCTTCTGGTGCAATTGGTATCTGGTTATACCCTGAATATCCATCAAGAAAACAGTAAAAACCATACCCTGCTACTCTTTCTAACATTTGATCAATAAATGGTAAAGGAAAATGGTCTTTTCTTGTGGCATCATTGAGACGTCTGTAATCAATACAGACCCTCCATCCTGTAACTGTTCTGGTAGGTATGAGTTCATTATTTTCATTTTTAACAACTGTCATACCTCCTTTCTTTGGTACCACCTGAACAGGACTTACCCAAGGACTATCAGAAATGGGGTAAATGATACCTGCAGCCAAAAGTTTAATTATTTCATTTTTAACAACTTCCTGCATTGCTGGATTCAATCTCCTTTGGGGTTGGACTATTGGCTTATAACTATCCTCCATGAGGATTCTATGTGTGCAAATAGCTGGACTAATGCCTTTTATGTCTGCTATAGTCCACCCTAGAGCTCCTTTATGTGCTCTCAGTACTTCAGTCAACTTATGTTCCTGTTCTGCAGTCAGAGAAGATGAAATTATTACTGGAAATAATTTGGGCTCAAGATAAACATATTTTAAATGAGAGGGGAGAGTTTTAAGTTCAGATTTTGTTTGAACTTCTTTTGACTGTGTCTCTTCCTCTTCCTCAAAATCATTTTCCAATATTTCAGCTTCACTTCTCATTGTGGCATCATCATCGTGTGTGGTGCCAGATTTAGCCAAGCATCTTTCCATTGAGTCTGAAATCAATTGGTCATCTTTGAATTCATCTGCAAGATAACTAATCATGTCAATTGAAAAACAAGAAGATGATGTCTCATCTCCTGAAAATTTTAGAATCTTGTGCATATCAAAAATGACTCTTTCTTCATCAACTCTCAAAATTAGTTGTCCTTGATGGACATCTATGATTGCTCTGCCAGTAGCAAGAAAAGGTCTACCTAAAATTATTGGTTCATCAGGACACTCCTCCATTTCAAGTACAATGAAATCAACAGGGAAAACAAATTTATCTACTCTCACAAGTACATTTTCAATGATTCCCTTAGGTCTCTTAGTACTTTGGTCTGCAAACTGAAGAGAAACAACTGTGTTTTTCATCTCACCAAGATCCAATTTTCTATAAATAGAAAATGGCATCAAATTTATTGAAGCTCCAGAATCACAAAGTGCTTTTTCAAAATATACTCCTCCCAAAGTACATGGAATCGTAAAACTTCCCGGATCACCGAGTTTTTGTGGTAGCTTATTTTGAAGTATAGCACTGCATTTTTCAGTAAGCATTACCACAGAAACTTCTTCCAATTTCCTTTTGCTTGACAAAATTTCTTTCAAAAATTTAGCATATGAAGGCATTTGCAATAAAGCATCAGTGAATGGAATATTAATGTGAATCTGTTTTAAAATTTCCAAAAACTTTGCAAATTGACTATCAAGCTTTTCTCTTTTCATCTTTTGTGGAAAAGGGATCGTCACAGGGAGAGGAGTTATTTTTTCAAAATTTTTTTCATTCTCTTCAGAGGGTGTTTCAACATTCTTACCCTTGTCGACTTGTTGTTCTAACAGGTTCTTTTCCTTCCTGTCTGCATAAGGTTCATCAAGATTCTTACCTGACCGTAAAGCAATGGCCTTAAGATGTTCTTTTGGATTTTTCTCTGTATTGCTTGGTAAGGGACCTTGAATTTTTTCAGACACAAGAGTTGCCAGTTGGCTTACCTGAATTTCCAAATTTTTTAGGGCAGAATTTTGGCTTTCCATTTTCTCGTCAGTGGCCTTAATGTACTTGTACAAAAGGTCATCAAGACTTGGATGGACTTGTTGAGGCCTTTGCTGATATGGAACTGTCTGCTGATATGGCCTGAAATTTGATTGCCCGCGATTTTGATTCTGGTAACCTGGTGGGCTATGTACCTGTTGCTTCTGGAAGCTTTGAGAGTTCTCAGCACCATTTGGATTGCTCCACTGGAATCCTGGATGTTTCTGTGCCATTGGACTTCCAAAAGGGTACGACTTGTACCCAATTGAATTGACTTGCTCATCATTCTGAATGGTTGCTTGGCATTCATGATTTTGATGGTTTCCTCCACACATATCACAAGCCTCAGACTGGCTTGGTTGTTGCACATTCACCTGAAAAGATTCAAACTTTTGTGCCAAAGAAGCAATCTGTTGTGTTAGTGTATTTAAAGCATCTGCCTGATTTACCATAGCGGCCTTTTTGATAATTATACGATCAGATGGCCATTGAATGGCATTCTCAGAAATCTCATTTAACAATTGCAATGCTTCAACTGTGGTTTTACCCATTATGGAACCTCCTGCAGCTGCATCTATCACATTTCTAGAAGATGGTTTTAGCCCATGATAGAAAATGTACAACTGCATATGTTCAGGAATATCATGGTGTGGACATTTTCTTAGCATTGATTTTAATCTTTCCCATGCTTGATAAACTGACTCAGTGTCAGTCTGCAAGAAATTAGATATATCTTGTCTTAACTTTGTTGTTTTAGCAGGGGAAAAATATTTGTTTAAAAACTTCTGAGTCATTTGATCCCATGTGGTAATAGACCCTTGAGGCAAACTTCGCAACCAAGTCTTGGCATCACCTTTTAAAGAAAAAGGAAATAGCCTTAACTTGATTGCTTCAGCAGGTACTCCATTATATTTAGCAGTTTCAACTAGTTCCAAGAAATCAATTAAATGACTATGTGGATCTTCACTTGGATCACCAGTGAAAGTGCAAGATTGCTGGATTGTTTGAATTAGGCCGGTCCTAATTTCAAAATTGTTTGCTGCCACTGGTGGTTTCCTTACACTAGATTCACAATTGAAGCGGTCTGGTCTAGCATAATCCCGTAGGATTCTATTTGCTGGTCTTGGTGCCACTTCATCAAACTGCTCCTCTACTTGGACCGGTGGTGTGACTCCCAATGGATCAACGTCATCTCCAAGTTGGTGCTCCATTTGATCACGAGTTACGCTTTGAGAAGATGATGGTTGTCCTTTCCTGCGCACCCGCAATGATTTTTCAATTTCAGGATCGTAATTGACCAACTCTTTATTAGAAGAGCGGGTCATAAACTACTTGAAACCTTTTAAGTAAAAGAAAGAGAGGGGGAAAAAAAAAATAATGATTGAAGAAACAAATACTAAACTGTCAACCGGACAACGAAAGATAATAAAATACAATAAAAACGGTGGCAATAGTGAAAATAGTAATAGTAACCAGTAATAGTAATAGGTAGTGTTATTCAATTAGTTGGTAATATTTATAAAACTAATGCTAATTGATAAAGCGAAAAGGATGTAATGAAATAAAGCAATGACCGTGTACAATGAAAATAAATAAACTTATACTATATATAGATATAGGAACAAAAGTAGTATTTAAAGTTTTTTTTTTTTTTTTATTATTATGAAAGATAACTATTTCATTAACTTATAATATTATTATAGTAAGAATAAATAAACTAATTATGATAGAACTTGAGGCAACACTAACAATAGATGTACTAAGAAACGTGGTGACAGAACACTTAGGTAGATGTACTGCCCAGGGGAAACAATTAGTGTACTTTAGTGTCAAACACCAATAATAATTATACTAGTATCTAAAACATAAGGCTAACAAAAATAAAGAAAATAAGAATAACAATAATACTTACAGTAATAAAAACACAAACGAGGATGACCAAAGCAGAAAGTAAAAATGAAGAGAAATGCTTAATATAATTAGTTATATGATAGATTGTATATAATAAGTAGTAATAGTAAGTAACAGTAACGAAAGTGAATGATAATAACAAAAACAATATATACTAAAAGAAATGAAAATGTTAGAAGTAGAAAGGAAAATGTTAGAGGCAGTAGTTAGTATAGTACTATTAGAGGTAACAGTTAGTAATAGGTAGTTATAATAGTTCTTAGTAGATTATGTTAACAATTAGTAATATTAATAAGTCCTCAAATTAGTAACCAAATATTTAGTCCGAAGTAGATGTATGCCAATCCCCGGCAACGGCGCCAAAAATTTGACGAGTCCAAAGTGTATAGGGTATTCCTGCTCGTGCTTGTCAAATTATAGTATAGTTTAAGATATCGTCCCACAGAGATTGGATATTCTATGCTACAGACTTGGAATATTTTGTTTACTATTTGAGAGAATCAACCTGATGAAAGTTGAGATTTTTAAGTTTAATTTACTTTAACTAAACAAGACAATTTTCGAAAGATATCAAATTTTAAAAGAGTTGGGAATCATTGAATTCACTTGATAATATTTATAATAAAATCTCAATTTTGTAACACGTATTTCTCTAAAGAATAATTGCTTATTGCTAATTCAATTATGTTTTGGTCACTAAGAAATAATCAATTAATAAAACACTCCGTGAGGTTATGTAAAATCAATTGAGTTAAAACTAGTGACGATTAAACCGAAATAATTTTCTTGCTTGAATTGTGCTAAAAGGTAGTAAAAACTTCGTGAGAATATTTTCACCAAAAATCAATAATCTTTCTTACAACAATTCCTCCGTGAGAATTAAAATTGAGGTAATCAAGATTACAGGTTTGGAATGATAAATTACTAAAAATTACTTTCACACTATTATTTTATTCTTCGGTTATTTATATATTAATTTTGCTCAGTGAGAATTACAAAATTAATATATCAATAACTTAGACATAAAATACATAGATGTGATAATACTTGTTAAGTAAAAAATATCATTCTAGCACAATATGAAATCAAATTGAAAGTTTCAAGCCAAGTATGCTTTAAAATTGAGATGATATTATAAATATATCAAGCTTCATCAACTATCCCAACAAAAGAGATTACTCCATTATGGAGTAACAAAAACTAAAAGGGAATTTAAAAAGACTAAAAATATTTTTACTACAAAGAGAAGAAGAGAGAGACCAAGAATAATTCTTGTCTTGCTAGAGAGAAAAGAAGAAAATAGTTACAATGGATAAAAAAGGCTTGTTCTTCTACACAAGAGAGAGTGGCTATTTATAGCCAAAGATGACTCCTTACTTATGGGAAAGTGAGATATAAATTTCCCAAATAATATCTCTTTCTCTTCAAATTTCATGTGCTAGCTCTCACTTAGGCAAATGTAGATGGTAATGTAGTTTTCTACCTTCACATCCCATGTGCTAGCATTCTTCAATTTACTTTGGCAAAAATGGAAGACCAAAGTAGCTTTTTCTTCCTTCAAATCTCATGTACATTCCCAATTTAGTTGCTACTTTGACAAATGTGACTTTTTCTTCATTCTTATCCATGTGCTAGCATTCTTCAATTTACTTTGGCAAAAGTGGAAGACCAAAGTAACCTTTTCTTCTATTTCCCACATGCAAATTCCATATTTGCTATTTTGTTTGCCCAAAGTGACTTTACTTCTTTCTTTGCTAGAAATCTCCCAAACAAAATTACTTTGGCAAAAGTGGCTTCTCTTTTCAAGCTTCTTTATTTTTATTTTTTTTCTTTTCCAAGTATTTCTTTTTTCCTTTAAAGAATTATTAGAAAATATGCGAGGATATGATATAAATATTCATGTATTATTTTAAAATATTTATTTTTCATATTAAAAATACATGAATAATTTATATCCATCAAATTCCCCCACACTTGAACTTTTGCTCGTCCTCGAGAAAAAAGAAGATTTTTTTTTTTCAAAGCTAATGACTTTTGTAGGATATCAAATATGTTCAAAAATAAATAACCTTCATTATGTTCAATGCAATTATCCTTTTTAAATTCACCAAATTCTTTACCTTGTTCTGAATTTTGGTTTGATCAACAAAAGTTTGCATTCTTCTCCCCTTGAATTTTTCAGAATTGATTGTTTTATGACCACTTATTCATTAAGTATCATAGTCTTGTCCATAGGCTTGCTCCTCATATTTATCTCCACTAATATAGATACAACATTGATTTTTAAAATCTTTTTAGGACTTTTCTTGGCTTGTAATATCAGGCTTCAGGCTGGTAGGTTATAAGGATATATTTATAGTGACTTTTCTTCTTCCAGCTAGGAGCAAATATTTCTTTCTCAGTACTTCCATCCTTTCTAAGTATTTTATATTTGTATTTCCTTTTCTTTGTAATATCATACACAATCAGATATTCACAATAATTTTTTTTTCATCTTTTTTTTTTCACAATATTTCTATCCTTCCTTTTTTTTTTTTTTTTTTGAGATACTACCTCCGTTCCAAAATGGTTGTCATAGTTTCCTTATTAGTCCGTTCCAAAAAGAATGGCACAATTCTAAATTTGGAAACATTTTTGAGTTGAAACTACTATTTTACCCTTAATAAAATGCTTTATAGAGCCACATATTTATGTATGGCTTATTTTGGACCACAAGTTTCAAAAGTCTTACCACATTTTTTAAACTCCGCTCCAAGTCAAACTATGACAACCATTTTGGAACGGAGGGAGTAATATTTTCTGCATACTTGCAAAAATAAAAAAAAATAAATAAGAAAAGCAGTGAATATATTTTGGCATGGTACCAAATACACCCCTAAGCTAAAAGACAAAAATCATTCGAGAACGTCACGTACTACTTGGCAAAGTATAAAAAAAACCCCTAAAATCAATTGAAACAGAAATCAAACAATCAAAGCAAAGCAATGGCAAATGAAGGAGAAACAACAAAGATAATGTTAGGAGTAAATGAATCAACGATCAAAGGATATCCACATGCTTCAATTAGCAGTAAAGGCGCATTTGAATGGACTCTTAACAAGCTCGTTCGTAACAATACTTCTGGTTTTAAGCTGCTTTTTCTTCATGTTAAAGTTCCTGATGAAGACGGTATAATTTCTCTACTAATTTTGTTATCTATTATTGAAATTTTGAAAATGAGTTGTACGGAGAAATGTTGTAAATACTTTACTTGTTGAAATGTAGTGAAAGTACTTGTAGTAGTAGTAGTAGTTGTTGTTGTTGTTGTCGCGATTTGATTTGTGTGATAATAGGCATTAGTTCAGGAATTTGACCTAGATATCACGAGATATTAGTAATAGTAGTAGTAGTAGTTGTTGTTGTTGTTACGTATCGAACGGATGTGTGTGATAAAATGCATTAGTTCTGGTATTTGACCTAGATATCGCATTGTCACGAAATATTAGTAGTAGTAGTAGTAGTAGTTGTTGTTGTTGTTGTTATGTATTGAATTGATTTGTGTTCTAATAGGCATTAGTTCTGGAACTTGACCTAGATATTACAATGTCACGAAATATTAGCAGTAGATTAGTAGTAGTAGTAGTACTAGTAGTTGTTGTTGTGTATCGAACTGATTTGTGTGCTAAAAGGCATTAGTTCTGGTATTTGACCTAGATATTGCAATATCACGGAGTATTAATAGTAGAAGTAGTAGTAGTAGTTGTTGTTGTTATGTATGGAATTGATTTGTGTGCTAATAGGCATTAGTTCTGGAATTTGACCTAGATATTACAATGTCACGAAATATTAGTAGTAGATTAGTAGTAGTAGTAGTAGTAGTAGTAGTAGTTGTTGTTGTTGTTGTTGTTGTTGTTGTTGTTGTTGTTGTGTATCGAACTGATTTGTGTGCTAATTACTTATGGTTGACCTAGATATCGCAATATCACGAAATAGCAGCAGCAGTTGTTGTTGTTGTTATGTATCGAACTTATTTGTGTGATAAAAGGCTTTAGTTCTGGCATTTAACCTAAATATCGCAATGTCACGAGATATTAGTAGTAGTAGTTGTTGTTGTTGTTGGTGTTGTTATGTATCGAACTGATTTATGTGATAGAAGGCATTAGTTGTGGTATTTGACCTAGATAACACAACATCACAAAATATTAGTAGTAGTATTTGTTGTTTTTGTTGTTGTTGTTGTTGTTGTTGTTGTTGTTGTTGCTGTTGTTGTTGTTGTGTATCGAACTTATTTGTCTGCGAAAAGGCATTAGTTATGGTATTTGACCTAAATATCGCAATATCATGAAATATTCGTGGTAGTAGTAGTACTAGTTGTTGTTTATCGAGCTAATTTCTGTGCAGTGTTGTATTGATGATTTGTGTGTTGTTCTGGTATTTGACCTAGATATTACAATATGGAGGTTCGCTGACTTCCAGTTTCACACCGTCATTTCTAATTAAGTAGTGGAACATTGACCTGGAAGTAGTAGTAGTAATTCTTGTTGTGTAGTAGCAGCAGTAGTTGTTGTTGATGTAGTGATTTGATTTCTGTTAGTTATGGTATTTGACCTAGATATCGCAATATCACGAAATATGAGTAGTAGTAGTAGTTGTTGTTCTTGTTATGTATTGAACTGATTTGTGTGCTAAAAGGCATTAGTTATGGTATTTGACCTAGATATTGCACTATCACAAAATATTAGTAGTAGTAGTAGTAGTAGTAGTAGTAGTAGTAGTAGTTGTTGTTGTTGTTGAGATGTAGTTAAAATTAGTAGTTGTTGTTGTTGAGATGTAGTGAAAATTAGTAGTTTTAGTTGTTATGTTTCGAATTGATTTCTGCGCTAAAAGGCATTAGTTCTGGTATTTAAAGGTGCATTTGGATGGACTCTACCTAGTATTCAAGTTCCTGATTACGAAGGTATACTTATGTTACAAATTTTGCATTAGTATTATCTATTGTTGCGATATTGCTTACTGTTGAAATTTTTGAAATGATTTTTACAGCGAAATATTGTAAATACTTTTGTTGTGATAGTGAAATTACTTGTAGTTGTAGTAGTTGTTGTTGTTGTTGCGAATGGATTTGTGTTAGTTATCATGGTCTTAGACCTAGATATCTCAATATCACGAAATATTAGTAGTAGTAGTAGTAGTTGTTGTTGTTGAGATGTAGTGAAAATTAGTAGTTCTACTTGTTGTCGTCGTTATTTATCGAACTGATTTGTGTGCTAAAAGGCTGTTGGCAAGGGGTTTGAACCCAAGTCTCCCATGTGGGAAACCATGATCTTCACCCTAGGACTGACTCTGTTCGAACTTACTGAGAAGGGTGTTGGCAAGGGGCTTTGAACTCGCACTAGTAGTAGTAGTGGTTGTTATGTGTCGAACTGATTTGTGTGCTAAAAAGAATATTAGTAGTAGTAGTAGTTTGTTGTTGTTGTTGTTGTTGTTGTTTATCGAACTGATTTATGAAGCGAAATATTGTGACTGATTTGACGTTGAGATGTAGTGGCAGTGTTTCAATCGTTGTCTATTGAACTGATTTGTTAAGCGAAATATAGCAACTAATTCGATGTTGAGATTGTAGTAGTGTTGTTTGTGTATCGAGCTGATTTTTGTGTGATTTTATTTTGTTGCTAGAGGCAGTAGTTCTGGTATCTGAGTTAATCTGACCTAGATATTACAATAAGGCGATTCACCGATTTTTTTCACCGTGATTTCTAAGTAAGGAGTGCAACATTGACCTAGTAGTAGTTGTAGTTGTTGTTGCTGCTGTTATTCTGGAGTAATAGTTGTTGTCTTTGTTGTTATTGAGTAGTGGAAGCTGTGGCTGTTGTTATTGAGTAGTAGTTGTTGTTTTTGTTGTTGTGAGTAGCAGTAGTAGTAGTTGTTGTTGTTGAGTATTAGTAACAGCAGTTGTAGAGTAGTGGTGGTAGTAGTTGTTGTTGTTTAGTAGTAGTAGTAGCAGTAGCAGCCGTTATAGAGTAGTCGTAGTAGTAATAGTAGTAGTTGTTGTTGTTCAAGAGTAGTAGGGTTATCTGCAGGCTTCCATTAGCAGTAAAGGCAAGAATGGACTCGTAGCAAAAATCTAAGTGTATCTTTTAGTTCTAGGTTGAACATAGGGAGAGAAGTCAAGTCCCATCAAATGTTTAGGAAAAAGAGGTTGAATAATCCTCAGAGCTAGCCTCCAGTACAAAGCATAACTACGTACTGCTACTTGCTAACCTGCATGACACGTTCATCTTGACCTAAACATTGACCTAGTAGTAGTAGTTGTTGTTGATTGTGTATTAAAGTGAATAGTGTATGACCTGTTGTTGAAACTTTTGAAAGGATTTAGTCTGGTATTTTACCTAGATATCACAACGTTCATGAATTTGGGTGAAAATATTCACCGGCATATCCGGATGAAGATGGTTTACTTTTTCTGTATCTCTTTACAGCACTTCTGCACAAATCTTATCATTTCCCATGTGTCAGTTTTTGACCTCTTGTAGGAATCTTTGAACTGATATGCAATTTGAAATATTGCAAATAAGTTGATGATGAGATGTATCAATAGTAGTAGTAGTAGTAGTAGTAGTAGTTTTTGTTGTGTAATGAACTGATTTGTGTGTAGTTGTACTTGACCTAGATATCACCATATTGTGATTCCATGTTTTTGCAACTTTTTCACGGTCAGTCTAATTAAGCCAGAGAGTGCAACACTAACCTAGCCGTTTGTTGTGCAAGCTTCTTTTCATCTGTTTTTCCGTTGTTGAGGGGGATATAGGAAGGGTCAACCAGGCAGCAGTAGGCTTGGGAATCGAACGCTGTAGAGACATTTTGTTGCACAAGTTTATCTAGGTTGTGCTCAACAGAGGTGGAGGTTCTCTTTTGTGATACAAGCCATTGAATAGAACGAGCAATGTGAATCAGTAGTTCCCATTGTGTCCCGTCTTTAGTGTAGTCCCCTGTGATCATTTTCTTATTTTGGTAGCTTCTCTTGAGATGAAAGATGATTAAACTATTCACTATCTCTTTCCGCTTGGAGTGGCTAATCCCCTTGTCACTTAAGGGTGAAATCGCCGAAGCGAGTCTAAAGGCCGAAGAGTCATCTTTGAAGGATACTGGGCATCCTATTCATAGGATTGGGGTGGGGGAACGGGTTAGAACTCAGAAGGCTGTTCTTTATGAGAAAAATCAAATTTTACTCTTTTACTTTAGGGACCAAATTGATTCAATGGCAGCGACTCTCAAAATTGTATATTCATTTTTCTTTTATATTTCGTACTTCTATTTCTATTGGTTTGAGACGAGATTAGAAATGTGGCGAGATTTCAAGTTGCGGATTAGTTGGGCTATGAGGGGGTCAATAGTTTTTGCTGGTTTTGGAGCATTTGCAGTAGCGATGCTTTATAGGTTTCCCACCCAAACATGCATGATGAACAAAATCAGAGTACCATCGGGATTCATTTTGCTTTGGATTTAGTTGGGCAATGAGGAGGTCAATTGTTTTTGCTGGTTCTTAAGCATTTTCTTTAGCCATGCTTTGTATAGGTTTCCCTCCTTGAATGCATGATGCATCTAAATCCGTGTATGATCCGGCTTTGCTGTGTACTTCATTCTGGTTTCAATGCTTTCTTCTCACTCTTTCAGACCTGGGCAGCAATTTGACTTTTCAGTTCAGACAATATGCTGTATTTGATTTATTCAGTAGCTTACATATCTCTTGTTGGTCATTTGACTACTAGGTTTTGATGACATGGACAGCATATTTGCATCACCTGATGATTTCAAGGTCATGAAACACAGGGACAAGATCAGAGGGCTCCATCTGCTGGAATACTTTGTTAACCGATGTCATGAAATTGGGGGTACCGTGATTTCCTCAGCATCTTGCCTTTGAATTTTAGCTAATGCTAGGTTACTTACTATTATTTGAGCTTACTGGTTGAGGATAGACTGTTTAAAGTTCTTTGCTCTCAAAGTCAATCAAGTACTAACAACAATTGAAAAAGAATCACTCAAGTACAATCACCTTGAGATTTAATATGTGCTATTTTATTTATAGATTCCTTGTGAAGCATGGATGAAGAGAGGTGATCCCAAGGAAGTCATCTGCCATGAAGTCAAACGTGTACAGCCAGATCTTCTTGTGGTTGGCTGCCGTGGTCTTGGTCCTTTTCAGAGGTACGCATAATTGTAGTAAGAGTGAATTTATTTTTTATAATTACGTTTCTATGGGCATATCCCTTGGACATATTGGTGGTTGTGTCTGTCCTCCTCTCAGTATCCCTAGCAAGAACAGGCTTCTGTCCAAAATTTCCGTTGCCAAAACGACTGCTGTTCATTGATTCCCGGTGTGATCCAATGAGCACTGGTCATCATGAAATTTTCCACTTGGCTTTAGCCTGTTCTTTCTTGGTCTCTAGTCTGCCTCTGCAGGCATAATACTTGATCACTTCCACCATCGTTTTGTTAAGAGGAAGTATTTACAAGCATTGTATCCCTCCAATTCTTTGCCTGACATGGTTGATTGTTATAAATTTAATTGATCTACTGGGGTTTGGAAGTTTTCTATAAAAGCCTCTGGAAATTACCAAAATATGGACTTCAATTATATACCCTGATGATGTAGACGATCAACCATGAATCTAGTGACCAGAAAGGCTTGAGCAAGGTCCTCAATTACAAGGCACAGGAACTTGTCTTAACATACCACTATAGGAATGATTTTCTCCCTTTGAGTATATTGTAGTCGGTAGTCCAAACATGTTTAACTCCAAAAGGTTTATTCTGTTCTTCTGCATGTCACATAGCACTCAGCAGGGTCTACCACCTTGTAAAAATCTACACTCTTATTTACTTCAACGGCTGCTGCTATTACTTGGGATCCTCGTGAGTGATGTGTGATCTAGCAGTCATTTTACAGTTGCTCTTCTTGAAATAATGTGTCCCCCTTGACGAATTAAATAGCCTATAATTTGGGACGTTGCTCCACTAAATGTGATTTTTCTGTTGCAGGGTTTTCGTGGGAACTGTAAGTGAGTTCTGTGTTAAGCATGCTGAATGCCCTGTTGTCACAATCAAGCGAAGTGCAGCTGAAACTCCTCAGGATCCTATTGATGACTAAATCTATTGATGTGTTTGATAGCGCTTAATGTCCATAGACGCTTAGATAATCGACTTGTGGTGTAGATAAACTGCATGGATTTTCATTCTGGTTCTTCTACAGCCTATATCTGCTCTGCTGTGGGATTCATGATTGTTGCTTGCATGTGTAGTAGAGACGTCTCGTGTAAATGTGTGTGAGATTTGAGTACTCCTGGAGCCTGCATGTGCTGAATGTTGGTCTGAAAGAAGATTTTCGCTTGCTGCCATGTTTCTATATACTTCTTCTATAGAATATATGTGTTGCCTAGATATATGTATTGTTTGTATGGTGTGCTTGGCCATTGATGAAAATATTTCATCGTTGGACCTTCTGGGGAAAGGAGAAAAAAGATCCAACTGTTTTTAGATTTGGTTTCAAATAAAGTTTTAAGGAGTTAGTCAAAAAGTGTCTTACAATAACCATATCACACATTTAGCAGGTATTGCTATACCCTCTGCCAAAATTCCTAGATCACCACAAGCAAAGAGAAAGCACGACTAGTATAGGAGTCTTTGGTAATACGTTGTATTTTCACTCCCGTCCCCCATTTATGTGCTACTGGTTTGCAGAAGAAACATCCAGCATTATATCATTACTTCAGCTTCAACTTAGAAAGTGGAAAATTGGTTTCAAGGGTATCCCAAGCGAAACAATGGTTGGTTTTCAACTGAAAATCATGTCCCAAACTTACAACTGAATTCTGAAACACAAAACATACAAATATATTTCCAAAAAATTACATTCAAGTCCCTCAATTTTTAAGCAATAGAAACTTTAGCCCCAGCTTCTTCAAGTTGTTTCTTAGCTTCATCAGCTTCATCTTTAGAAACACCTTCTTTAAACTTCTTAGGTAATCCTTCAATTAATTCCTTAGCTTCTTTTAATGCTAAATTAGTTAAAGCCCTAACTGCTTTAATCGTCGCAATTCTCGCATTACTCGGCACTTCCGTAATCACAACGTCGAACTCCGTCTTCTCCTCCACCGCCGCCGGTGCTTCCGCGGCGGCAGGAGAAGCGGCAACGGCGGCGGGAGCAAAGGATGCTGCGGTTACCCCGAGCTTGTCTTGTAGGTACTCGACGAGTTTCTGTGCGTCGGCTAGGGTTAGGGTTGAGATTTCGTCGCCGAGAGTGATGACTTTTTCCGGTGCTTCTACGGCGGCGAGTGGACGGAGGGAGGTGAGTTGACGGCGGTGGTGGTGGAGGTTGGGGGAACGGAGGGGGAATTTTAGGGTTTGGTTGGTGGAGGTGAGTGAAGGAAGGAGGGATGGGGTGGTGGGGGTAGGGTGGGTGGGTGAAGAGAGGGAAATGGTGGATAATGTTGACGCCATTGTTGTAGAAATGAGCAAGATAAGGAGAAGTTGAAATAATGATAAGGTACTTTCTATTACAGCACTTTTTGGATGGAAAGCATAGAGAATCTAATTTATAGGTAGCAAAAATTAACTAGCAACTCAATTTGTAAATATAATTTTTCGAAACATTTGTTTTGGAAGAAAATTCAATGGTGTAAAAAACGACCCAAAAAAAAATCATTTAAATGATATTTCCATTTTTAGAAGAATGGAATTAATTAGACCCCTTTAGCATAAGCTTAGCTTTGCCCAACCCAGTGCTTATATTAATGGATGCAACACAAGTGTTTTTCATTTGTACATTTATTACTTAAATATTTTTAAATTCGATAAATATCAGTTTTTGATAGCATATTTTATTATTGTTGTATGATTCAGAATATTCGTTAATATTTGATATCTTGAATTTCATATTCGAAGTTGCAATCGGATGTATTTGTTACAAGATCAAATGTGGGTAAGTATTTACTCATTATGTATATCAAACACTTATTACTCTGTTCTAAATAGAATAACACACACATGTGACAATTTAACTTTAAGTTTCTTTTGGTATAATGTCATAGCATGCTATATTATCGTACAAATAGTATGTTAAAATCACAAAAAAAAAAAAAAAAAAAAAAAAAAAAAATCACTTTTTTAAAAGTGCAGTAACTTGAATTGCAACATTGCAATGAAGACTATACTAGACAATCTATTTTCTCACTAATATGTATGATGTAGGGTAAACCTACGAAAGCGATAAAGAGATAAAGCGAGACGAGACTTACACTAAAGTTCGAGTAACAACGAAGAACTTGTTCCGTTATACCCCGAACGATTGGAAAGAATCACCTATCACTATGCAACTATCCTCAAGAATCACGAGGTCCTTGCAAATAGAATGATCGGAAAGGTTTGAGGTTCAACTTGGAATCGTCCAATTGAAATTCAAGCCAAGAATCAAAGGTTTCATCAAAGAGTATTATCTTGTGTTTGTATTCAAAGATAGGTCAATGAGTTCAAGACCTAATGAAGGCTTTTATAGCCTTCTACAAGCATGTAATGAAGTGTCTAAAATACCCCTAAGTGGGTTTAAACAATAGAAGCCACTTAGGGCCCAAGTTGGAATTACACGCGAAAAGTAGCAAAAACTCGGTTTGGCACGCAACAGGGGTAGGCGCTCCGCCTCCCCTTTGGAGGCGCTCCGCCTTGGCACAATCCAGAGAACCATCAGTGAGTAGGCGGCCGCCTCTTGCAGCTAGGCGGTCCGCCTCCTCAATTCCAGAGAGTGAACACATTGTAGGCGGTCTGCCTCTTCAGGTAGGCGGTCCGCCTCTTCCTGAAGCTTCTTGGGGTGTCTCCTTTTTTGTGTCTCTTGAGCTTCTCCAAGTGTCCGAGATGGTCCCCCTTCCATGGTGCTCCAATGCATGATCTTCAAAGTTGTTCCGGAGCTTCCATCTTCCACGTCCAAGCCTTTCCATACCAAGTGAAGATGAGCATCATGGATAGCTTTGGATTGGCTTCTCGCAAAGGGTCTCGAGCTAGTTTGCCCGGCATCATCCTCCCCTTCTTGAGAAGGTTTCGTCCTCGAAATTAAGGCGTCATCCTCCATGGCATCACCTACATCACACGGAGCCAAGTCACTAACATTGAAAGTATTTGACACATTGTACTCACCGGGTATATCAATCACATAGGCATTGTTGTTGATCTTGGATATCACTTGGAACGGGCCATCTCCTCGAGGTGCCAACTTCCCTTTTCTAATGTTTGGAAATCTTTCTTTCCGGAAGTGCACCCACACCCAATCTCCTTTCTTGAAGTCCACTTTCTTCCTCCCCTTGTTCTTCTTGGTGGCTAACTTTTCATAAGCTTCCTCCAAGTTTTTCTTTGCTTTGGCATGGAGTTCCATCAAGGCCTTAGCTCGGCTTGTACCTGTAACATCAACAACCATTTCCCTTGGCAAAGGGGTGAGATCAAGTGGAATCAAAGGGTTAAAATCATAAACGCACTCAAATGGAGTCATGCCAATCATTCTATGCAAAGTGCGGTTATATGCAAACTCCATGAGTGGTAACTTTTCCACCCAAGTCCCGGCCTTACCTCGGGTCATAGATCTAAGAAGAGACCCCAAGGTTCGGTTCACCACCTCGGTTTGACCATCCGTTTGAGGGTGGTGGGACGTAGAGAACAACAATTTGGTGCCAAGGGCACCCCACAAACATCTCCAAAAATGGCTTAGGAACTTAGTGTCCCTATCACTTACAATGGTTTGAGGCACGCCATGCAATTTTAACACATTATCAATGAACAAAGAAGCTACATGGTGTGCATCACTACTCTTCTTACAAGGAATGAAGTGAGCCATTTTGGAAAACCGATCCACGACAACATAAATGCTATCATGGCCCTCTCTAGACAGTGGCAAACCCATAACAAAATCCATCGAAATGTCCATCCACAGGCTAGTAGGAATAGGCAAAGGGAGCATACAAGCCATGGGGATTCGACTTGGACTTGGCGTGTTTGCAATCTAAACAAGCATTGCATAGCCGCTCAACATGCATCCCCATCTTAGGCCAATGGAATTGCTCCATAAGAATGGCCAAAGTCTTATCCCTCCCAAAGTGACCCATCAAGCCTCCACAATGTGCTTCACGCACTAGCAATTCTCGCCAAGAGGACTCGGGGACACATACTCTCCCTTTCTTGAAAATGTAGCCATCGACCCATTGGTACTTCTCCACTCGCTTCCCACTCACTAGGGCATCATGAATGCTCTTGAACTTTGGGTCATGTTCATACAAAGATTTGATACTCTCAAAACCCATAAGTCTAGAAGCAAGAGTGGTAGCAAGGGCGAACTTCCTAGAAAGCGCATCGGCTACAACATTGTCCTTTCCCTTCTTGTAATGAATTACATAGGGAAAAGACTTAATAAACTCCACCCACTTGGCATGTCTTTTGTTCAACTTCTCTTGGCCTCTTAGATGCTTGAGTGACTCATGGTCACTCTTGATCACAAATTCCCGAGGCCATAGATAGTGTTGCCAATGGGCAAGGGCTCTCACAAGAGCATACAACTCCTTGTCATATGTGGAGTAATTCAAGGTTGCGCCCTTCAACTTCTCACTAAAGTAGGCAACGGGTTTCCCTTCTTGCATGAGAACACCCCCGATTCCCACCCCCGAGGCATCACACTCAACCTCAAAAGCCTTCCCGAAGTCGGACAATTGTAACAAGGGGGCGGTACTCAACCTACCTTTCAACTCTTGGAAAGCTCTCTCTTGAGGCTCTCCCCACTCAAAGGGCTTGTCCTTTTTCACCAACTCGGTGAGTGGAGCGGCAATGGTGCTAAAGTCTCTAACAAAGCGCCTATGGAAACTAGCAAGGCCATGGAAACTCCTAATATGAGAAACGGTAGTAGGAGTTGGTCAATCTCTAATGGCTTCCACTTTGGACTCATCAACCTCTACACCATTTTCACTAACAACAAAGCCCAAAAAGACAACCTTTTCAACACAAAAGGCACACTTCTTAAAGTTGGCATAGAGCTTTTCGGCTCGTAGCACTTCAAGGACTTGACTCAAGTGGCCAACATGGTCATCTATTGACTTGCTATAAATCAATATGTCATCAAAATAGACGACCACAAACTTGTTGATAAACGGCTTTAAGACATGGTTCATTAACCGCATGAAAGTGCTAGGTGCGTTGGAGAGGCCAAAAGGCATCACCAACCATTCATAAAGACCAAATTTGGTCTTGAATGCGGTCTTTCACTCATCACCCGATTTCATCCGGATTTGGTGGTAGCCGGACCTAAGATCTATCTTGGAAAAGACACTTGAACCACTCAATTCATCAAGCATGTCATCAAGTCTAGGAATGGGATGACGATACTTTACCGTTATCTTGTTGACCGCACGGCAATCAACACACATTCTCCATGTCCCGTCCTTTTTCGGTACAAGAATGACCGGTACGGCACACGGACTCAATCCTTCTCGAACTAACCCTTTGGTAAGCAATTCATCCACTTGCTTTTGCAATTCCTTGGTGTCCTCCGGGTTGCTCCTATAAGCCGGCTTGTTTGGGATTTGGGACCCCGGGACAAAGTCGATTTGGTGCTCAATCCCCCTCAACGGAGGAAGGTCACTTGGCATCTCTTCCGGGAACATGTCCTCAGATACCTTCAACACATTCTCAATAGCACTAGGCAAAGGGTTAGGGTTAGAAGATAAATCACAATCGGAGTTTAGAACCATACCTTCGTGCACTAGGCAAATGAGTATTTTGGTGCCATCATTACCTCTCAAGTATTCGCCCGGTTGCATCATGGCACACATGCGACCGGTTGAAGATGGTGGAGCCTCGGCCAAAGGTTTGGCCACAATCGGGGACTTGGCCTTAGCCGCTTCCCTCAATTCCTTCATGCGCCGATAGTCTTCACTTACTTGCTTTTGGGGTCAAGGGTGTAATCACAAACTTCTTCCCCTCATGTCTAACCGTGTAAGTGTTGGCTCGGCCGTCATGAACCACTTGTTTGTCGTATTGCCAAGGCCTACCAAAAAGGAGGTGGCAAGCTTGCATTGGCACCACGTCAAACATGTGTTCATCTTGGTAGTTCCCAATCTTGAACTTAATCAAGACTTGCTTCACTACCCTCAACTCCCCACATTCACTCAACCATTGCAAACGGTAGGGGTTTGGATGCTTAAGGGTAGGCAACTTCAATTGTGAGACCAAAGATTGGCTCACCACATTTGCACAACTACCCGAGTCAATGATCATGGAACACACTTGCCCCTTCACTCTACACCTAGCATGGAACAAGTTTTCCCTTTGCTCATCTTCCCTCTCTTCATTCACCATAGCACCCAAAATACGACGTACCACAAGGAACATATTAGGATCATCCCCCTCCGTCGCTCTCTCTTCACCCTCACCCTCAACTTCCTCACTCTCCTCCTCAACATCTCCCCCGGGACTCACTTTCCCCCTCATAGACCAACCCATCATCCATCACAATCATCATTTTTCGGGTAGGGCACTCTTTGGCAAAGTGGTCGTAACCCTTGCATTTGTGACATTGGAAAGAAGAAGGAGAAGGAGTATTTAAAGTAGTTTTAGAATTACCTCCAACCTCTTTGTGGTCGCTTCTCGGGGTAGCCTTTTCAAAAGGCTTCTTCACATCTCGACTCCCACTTGCACCACCTTGGTATGGGCTCTTCCATTCTTTGGGGCGAGTTGTTGGATTGGTAGTGGCGGTAGTACTCCTATAGCGAAGAGCCTTCTCTTCCTTTAGCCACTTTTCGGCTTCAACCGCGGCATCACAAACATCTTGAAGAGAATGAAAGATGTGTAGCCTCAATTGAGAAGCGATCTCCCGGTTCAAACCACTTTTGAAACGGATGATAGCTTGCTCTTCATCTTCGGTTTCCATGTCAAGGGCCATTCTATTATTCTCAAAGTCATTGAAGTACTCATCAACGGCTTTGGAGCCTTGTTTCAATTCATAGAGCCTTTTGAGTCGTTCTTGTCTATACTTGGGTGTCACATATTTAGTGCTCATGATCTCTTTCATCTCTTCCCAAGTAATATTCATCCGCAACCTAACTCGTCTCCTCGACCTCTTGACGGATTCCCACCATGTGGATTCATAGGACTCAAATGAAGTGATAGCATAAGTAGCCTTCTTCTCCTCGGACATGTCATTTGTGTCAAAGACCCGCTCCAATTGAACCTTCCACTCTAAGAATGCTTCCGGATCACTAGTCCCTTTGAAAGGTGGGATAGTGATCTTCACACTATTGAGGTTTGTGTCACGACCCCCACGGTTTGGTTCCGGTTGACCCCCGTAGTAGTCTTCAACATCCTCATATTCCCTTCCCAAGTTCCTCCAAACATAGGCTCTTGGTGGTCCTCGACCTCAACCACGACCTCTATCTACACCTCGGCCTCCATTCATCGCCCTCCTATTTGGGTAGGGAGCTTCAAAGTAATCATCATCAAGTCCGAGACCCTCCCCTTCTTGAGCTTCATCAACTTGCTCAAGGGGTGCAACATGCCTCCGAGGTCTTGGGGGTGGAGCATCTCCTTGGGGATTGCCCAAGGGTTGGGGATTGCCCAACAATCTTTCTCTAGCAAGAGCCTCATCCCTCAACCGTTGTCGACGAAGTAGCTCCGCATATTGATCCGATTTCATGATTGAATCATCATTTATGCCTTCACCGGCATCCTTTTGGACACTCGGGGTCCTTTCCTTTTCAAAAACTTCCATTCTAAGGTTCAAAGTCTTCATCTCGGCCAATAGACTAGCCAAGATGTCGGTTGGGACCTCAATGGTATGCTTGGCTTTCTCGTCCGCCATTGTACCTACAAACAATCAAAGACAAACAAGGAGATTAGAGTAAAAGTCCTCACTCGCTCCCTCACTTTTGATTGTCTCTCGGGTTCACTCAAGTTGGGGTGGTTTCACTCAAGCTTGAATTCAAAAGTCTTCCTCGGAGTTGAACAACTACCTCAACAACCAAACAATTCAACAAGTTCCCAATGCTCTTCGGGAAGAGTGGATTTAATGGGACTCTATGGGGGTTCGACTTTTTAAGTGAGCACTTGAGCCAAAGAAAGTCTACGAGTCTTCTTTGAAGTTATCAAACACCAACACACACGAATATCCTAAGCGCTCAATGAATTAGTACTAGTTGAGTAGGAGAATTACTCGCAAAGTACTAACCGGAAGTAGCAGAAGCAAAGAAAACACGAAAACTTAAGAAACAAACTACCCGGACACCTTCCCAGTGGGAGGCGGTCCGCCTAGGGACTGAGGCGGAGGGCCTCAAGAAATCCAGAGGGCTGAAACTTGGGAGGCGGTCCGCCTAGAATGAGGGGCGGTCCGCCTAAGGCCTGCTCCTGCACAAGTTCAACGTCGTTTCTTGGTTTTTGGCACCCGATTTTCCAATGTTTTCAAGGGGTTTTGGATATGTAATGGTACCCAAAGTTGTTTTGGACTATAACAAGCAAACCCCAATGGTTTAATCCAACAAAACAACCAACAAACAACTTGTTTCAAGAAATTGGAGCAAGTTCTTCAAATTTTCAAAAACTTCAAGACTTTAAAATTTCGATTTTCACTCCGCTACTCCAAATGATGTTATAAGGGTATCAAAATGACGGGGTAACTATAAGGAACAATCCCCGATACCAAACAACCAAGATTTCATAACATCAAACAAGTTCTAGCAAATTTTGTGAAACTTCAACTTTTGGGTTTGATTTTCGAAAATTTTGATTCACCACTCCAAAACGTGTTTTGTTGGTACCCAATTGTCGGGTTCACATAAACAAACAATCCCCGATAATCAAAACCAACAAAATCGTAACAACCAACGATTACTAGCAAATTTTTGAGTTTTCTAGTTTTTGAATTTTTTTTCTTCTTTTTCAATAAAACAAGAACAAGAACATGAAAATAAACACGGAACAAAGATGACAAGCACGAAGAGTAGGACGAGGGTTCGTAAGAACGTAACCCTAGCCTTGCTCTGATACCAACTGATGTAGGGTAAACCTACGAAAACGATAAAGAGATAAAGTGAGACGAGACTTACACTAAAGTTCGAGTAGCAACGAAGAACTTGTTCCGTTACACCCCGAACGATTGGAAAGAATCACCTATCACTATGCAACTATCCTCAAGAATCACGAGGTCCTTGCAAATAGAATGATCGGAAAGGTTTGAGGTTCAACTTGGAATCGTCCAATTGAAATTCAAGCCAAGAATCAAAGGTTTCATCAAAGAGTATTCTCTCGTGTTTGTATTCAAAGATAGGTCAATGAGTTCAAGACCTAATGAAGGCTTTTATAGCCTTTTACAAGCATGTAATGAAGTGTCTAAAATACCCCTAAGTGGGTTTAAACAATAGAAGCCACTTAGGGCCCAAGTTGGAATTACAAGCGAAAAGTAGCAAAAACTCGGTTTGGCACGCAACAGGGGTAGGCGCTCCGCCTCCCCCTTGGAGGCGCTCCGCCTTGGCACAATCCAGAGAACCATCAGTGAGTAGGCGGCCGCCTCTTGCAGCTAGGCGGTCCGCCTCCTCAATTCCAGAGAGTGAACACATTGTAGGCGGTCCGCCTCTTCAGGTAGGCGGTCCGCCTCTTCCTGAAGCTTCTTGGGGTGTCTCCTTTTTTGTGTCTCTTGAGCTTCTCGAAGTGTCCGAGATGGTCCCCCTTCCATGGTGCTCCAATGCATGATCTTCAAAGTTGTTCCGGAGCTTCCATCTTCCACGTCCAAGCCTTTCCATACCAAGTGAAGATTAACATCATGGATAGCTTTGGCTTGGCTTCTCGTAAAGGGTCTCGAGCTTGTTTGTCCGGCATCAATGTACAATCAACATAGTGCCATGTCTAAACAAGAGTCATTACTACAATCAACATAGAGGTTCTTCCTTGGCCTCATTAAATACCAAATTATCAATAGTTAATGAATTGACTAATGACACAATTTTAGATTGTGGTGTTCAGATTGTGACGGGTTTAGTTTAGGTGATTTGATGAAGATTTTGATTAAGTTTAGTATTAGCCGCACAACTCTCTACAATTAAGAAAATCATGGAAAAAGCCATTTACCTACTAATGGTGATTGCTTCAATGAGTGGTCTTGGTCTAGCCAACAATAATAGTACATTGACTACAATTAATAACTTGACCAAAGTGGAGATGACCAGCTTATGTGTAATTCAAAAGCGTGTAGTTCACTTAATTGTCAGCATAACCTTTTTTTTTTTTTTTTTTTTTGTTTCTCTCAGTAGATAAAATTGGAAGCCTCGACTATATAAGATCAGATAAAAATAAGTGAAATTTTCAAAAATAGGCAGCCCACTATCCAAAATTACAAACAAGAGGACATTTTTTTTCATGCATATCACTCACCCCTAAAATTACAAATTTTAGCACTCCTTCATAAAAAACACCCTAGCAACCAAATCTCCTCCTCCCCAGCCACTAAGTCACCGGCAGACAACCTCTCCCACCAGTAGTGTCGTTATGTTTTTGTATTTTACTGAATTTATGTTGTTTATTGCGTCTAAATCATTGCTTTGGACAAGTTTATACACACAAATCTCCCCCAAAAAATAAATTATACATGAATATACATAGATAAATGCGTAGCAATGAGAGAAATACAAAAATATACACAAAAGAAGTAAAAATTCATATAAACATCCTTAATATACAGATTTATTCACTCGCATATACACGTTTATACAAATTTATACAATTTTATACATGTATATAAATTTGTATAAATTGTATAAACTTGTATAAACTTGCGGCGACCCTTATCTCGGGAAAAGGGTGACAGCTCGGGTAAGATTCGAAAATATAGGCCATTTTTGGTAATTTTCGTCTTTCGCTTGTCTTTTAGTGCAATTATCCCTAAACATAAATTCATGTCTAGTAACAACTTACACAATATAGAGCCCGTTTGAATGAGCTTATTATAAATAGCTTATAAGTCATAAATAACTTATTTTAAGCACAAAAATACTTATATGCTCATTAATTATACTTTTCTCGTCTAACAACGACTAATGAAACAATATTTCAACTTTTAATTATCAATATTCGATTCTGTAATTGAAAAATAGATAAGTAATTTAACCATATTACTCCTCCGTCCCAATAGATAATTATTTAATGCATCATCTCTATTTTACTTTTGTTGGACCTTCATACTTTTAAACCTATTAACAACTTTTTTATTACTCAAATCAGTAAAATTAATATTTAATAAGGTCAATTTCTATTTTCTTAAACTTTATGTCCGGTCAAATGGTGCCACATAAATTGAGACGGAGACAGTAACTGTCTCCATTGGCTTTCATTACTAGGAGTCATTAATACAGTCAACAGAAAGTGCCGTAAGTCAAATTATCCAACCATATAATGCCACGTAAGCTTTTCTGTAACTCACAAACAGCAATAAACTAAAATTGATAAAACCAATTGGAATCCGCTCTGTTCCCCAGCAGAAAATTTTTCCCCAGTTAGTCAAAGTTTCTGTTTCAAAAAAGTCATTGAAACTTGAGCTCATTTTTATTCTCACTTTACTTTTCATTATTCTCTCTCAATTTTAGGGTTTCGTATTGTTCCGATCGCTATACTTTGAAGCTTTTTCCGATCACTAGTTTTGTGTTTTTTGCAAAATGTGAGCTGTTCTTAGCTGCAGGTACGTGTTTTCGATTTACTTTTTGCATTTTTTTGGACTGTTTTTTACGTTTTAATCAGAATCGGAGAAATTACAGCTAAAATATAGAGTATTTGCTGATATGTCCGTTAAAAGTGCTGTTTTTTCTAATTGTAGCTCATTTTGACGTTGTTTATGATTTTGTTGCTTCAAAATCACCGAAATTTTAGCTAAATATAGAGTATTTGCTGACATAGCTATTGAAAGTGTTGTTTTTCCAATTTTGAGCTCAGTTTGACCTTGTTTTATGATTTTGTTGCTTTAAACTAGTCTATTTCTTGCTGTTTAGCTGATTTTGATCGGAATCATAGGAATGATAGCTAAATATAGAGAGTATTTGCTGATATGTCCGTTAAATCTGTTGTTTTTTGTAATTTTAGCTCAATTTGACCTTGTTTTATGATTTTGTTGCTATGTAGGTGGTTTTGATCAGAATCATAGAAATTATAGCTAAAATATTGTGTGTTTACTGATATAGCCATCAGAGTGTTGTTTTTGAAAGTTTTGAGCTCAGTTTGACCTTGTTTTATGATTTTGTTGATTAAAACTTAGTCTAGTTGTTGCTATTTAGCTAAATATAGAGACTATTTACTGATATAGCCATTAAAAGTGTTGTTTTTGCAACTTTTTCAGCTCAGTTTGTCTGATTTTTTTGCTTTTAAAGTTTAAACTAGTCTAACTTTTGCTATTTATCATTTTGTTGCTCCAACCTAGTCTAATTCTTACTATTTAGCTGATTTTGATCAGAATCATAGATATTATAGCTGAATTATAGTGTGTTTTCTGTTACAGCCATGAAAAGTGTTGTTTTTGCTATTTCCTCAGGTCAGGTTGATCTTGTTTCTGATGTTGTTGCTTCAAAGTAGTCCAATCTTGCTATTTAGCTGATTTTTAAGAGAATCATAGAAAATATAGCTATAATATAAAGAGTATTTACTGATGTGTGCTATAAAAGTGTTGCTTCTGCAAATTTGCGCAGCTCAGTTTGACTTTGTTTTATGATTGTTTTGCTTTACACGAGCTTGATTCTTATACTATTAGCTGGAAATGATCTAGTTTAACATAATAGTCTTTTGATTTTGACGATCACCGTGGAAATACAAAAATAGAAACTTGTACACATAGAACAGCTGCTTTATAACTGGCTGTGGTACTGCTGGCTTTATGAGGTGTACAATTTCAGTCAAGGGAGGGAGGGAGAGAGGGAGAGAGGGAGGAAGCTACTAAGTGAAAATAAGTTTATCAGAGCTAATATCTTTTCACATGCATTTTGTTTTATATGAGATTAAGTGCACCAGTAGCCTATTGAATCAAAAGAAGTAGCACCCTAGGGTGTGGCCTAGTGGTCAAATGAGTTGGGGGGAGAGCTATGAAGTCTCTCTATTCAAATCCCAGAGGAGACAACCCTGTGTGATGATAGAAATAAATTGTTCAGGTGCACAAGTCATACCATTGAGATGACAGATAAATACCAAAAGCTAGTAGTACTTCATCATCAATACTTACTAATTAAGTGTACTTTCTGAAAAAAGAGAAAAGGCATGTCATCGTACTCAGCAGAATGCCAAGTGGCTCTGGATCTATTCTGTTCATTCCAGGTCAATGTTGTATGAGTGTGTATGCCATCTTTGCCAGTATCACATGCATCTTTTCTAATTTGTGTGTATCTTTGCTTCCCAGGTTTGAAGCTGATAATCTGTCATTTGAGTTGTGCCCATTAATCAGTAATATAAGTAAGTTTGTTTTGTTGCTGATATGGCGTCTGGAATAATGCCTTCGGCTGGTGGAAAACATCGAACTGATGCCATGCTTGTCGACAAACTTCCTGAAGAAATAAATGAAATGAAGATCAGAGATGATAAAGCAGAAAAGGTTGGTTCTCGAAGAGAACTGCATATTCTAGTCAATTTGTCTACAAATTTTTCCCTGGTAGACGCTTGTTTTATCTTCGTCACTTTCATCTGTGATAGGAAATGGAAGCAGCTGTAGTGGATGGAAATGGAACTGAAAAAGGCCACATCATCGTGACAACTATTGGGGGCAAAAATGGTGAGCCTAAGCAGGTAAGAATTTTTTATCATTTAATTGTCAGTTTCCAGTTTTTGGTCCAAGCTTTAAAATGTTTTGGTTAGACTTGTCAAGTGGGTGATGAATGACTTAGATCTTGTGATGCGATGGATTCATTATTTGTTTAAAGAGAACTTCAGATTAACAGGATAACTAATTTATTGCCTTGAGAGCCCTTGTGCTTCTTTTCGTAATTCTAGAATTCTTTAAATTTGTGAATTACCAAATAATTGCAACAATGTTCAAAACCCACAAATAATGAGATGAAGAATCAATATGAGAATTGGTAAGGGTGCTAATATTTTAAGGAGAGCCTGTTGAACGCTTGAGTCTAGATTAAATTTCTCAGTGCATAACTTATACCAGTGAATATGAGGAAATTCAGTGGGGTACCACGGCATCACTGATAATTACCATGTCTCTGTAACCTACTTGGTAATGTCATGTCAACTTAAGTTTCTAATTATTTTTCACATTTCCTTATATTCGTTATTCTCTGCTGTCTTTCTGGTGTTTTGTCTTTATTTACTAACTTATTGCCTTTTTTGCGTTCAGACCATTAGTTACATGGCCGAGCGTGTTGTTGGACAGGGTTCGTTTGGAATTGTGTTCCAGGTACACTTATATTTTACAGATGGTGATCTCCTTTACTTTAGGCATATTGTAAGCGAAGGGTTGAAAAGAAATGTAACACAGCTATGACACCCATTTGTTTTTATGCAGAGCCTGTCTAGCAAATTAATGATAAGTCTAAGTTTGTTACTGATTTGGAAATGATGTCTGTTTTTTTGCAGGCCAAATGCCTTGAAACTGGAGAAACTGTTGCAATAAAAAAGGTTTTACAGGATAAAAGATACAAGAATCGGGAATTGCAAACAATACGCCTTCTAGATCATCCTAATGTTGTTGCACTGAGGCACTGTTTCTTTTCAACCACAGAAAAGGATGAGCTTTATCTGAATTTGGTCCTTGAATATGTACCGGAGACTGTCTACCGTGTTTTGAGGCATTACAGCAAAGCAAACCAACGGATGCCTATGATTTATGTCAAGCTCTACACATATCAGGTTTCATTTTTATAATTGGATATTCATGTGCTATAGCATCACTTTTCCATGTAGTTTATAGTTGATGCATATGACTGTTAGCAAGCTTCTATATTACAGAAATCTTGAGGATAATTTGTCGCAAATCAATTTTTATTGATTATACACTTGTTCAGATTTTCAGAGCTTTGGCCTACATACACGGCATAGGAGTCTGCCACAGGGACATCAAGCCTCAGAATCTACTGGTCTGTATTTGAAGCTTGAGAGTCTGTCTATTAAAGGTTTATGATATTGACTACTGCCCTTTGCTATGGCAGGTCAACCCCCACACTCACCAGCTTAAGCTCTGCGACTTTGGGAGTGCAAAAGTTCTGGTAATTGTAATCTGCAATAATTTTGTGTTATTATACTCGATAATTGACTAACTCCTGCTCTGAAGAGCAAATCTATTTATGTTTAGTGGTTGACCGACAGCAGTTTTGCAGCTTAGAAGTTGTTAAAGATGTCTTTTTTCGTCACTTACTCTTTTCACCCAGAAGAGGAATCCTCAATACAAGTGATTTGTCTTATAAACTGCAAATGATTGTGGTTTTGTTCCTTTTTTGTGACGAGTGATACTGGTTGTGCACTGTCATTCACTCGCAGATGATTTTTTTTTTTTTTTGGGGTGATAGTGGTTCTGCACTGATAATCAGCATTTCTGTAAACTATTTCAATTTTTTTGTTCCTGTTCTATGTTCTGAGGCAAATTACTTACCTTTGAAATAGTCTCCTTTATTTTTGTGAAGAGTGTATTTCTTGAACGTGATCTCTGAGCCTTCAGGTTTTGTATATCACCCGATTGACAAACAAGTAACACTGTACGATGTCCTTATAAAAAAAGTAATTTTGTACAATATCGAAAGGGATTTTACCCAAACAAATATTTTTGTTTTTCCTTAATGTCGATTAACCAAGCTGAACTCAATCTGTTATCCCGAGAGGTCAACACTTTATTCCTTTTCTCCTCTTTAGTATTTTATATGCCTATAGGGGTATGGGAGGAGTTCAGCTCAATCTTAAACTTGTGCTTATTTATTTCTTTCATATTCCTCTTTAATAGCATGTTCTGAAGTTGTCTACTATGCATCAGGTCAAAGGCGAACCAAATATTTCATATATTTGCTCTCGTTACTATCGTGCGCCTGAACTTATATTCGGAGCAACTGAATACACTTTTGCAATTGACATTTGGTCTGTGGGTTGCGTCCTTGCCGAACTGCTTCTGGGGCAGGTCCTATTCTATCAGAATTGTCCTTTATATCTATACAGGCGGAAATTATAATAATTCTTGATATCTTTCTCATCTTTTTTCTATTACAATATCCATAGCCCCTCTTTCCTGGTGAGAGTGGAGTTGATCAGCTCGTTGAAATAATCAAGGTATCTTCACTTTACTGCTGATGAACTTAATATCGTGAGCTTCAGATTGCAGAATTTAATTATACTGAAATCTGGTATGATCTAGGTTCTTGGAACACCAACTCGGGAGGAAATCAAGTGTATGAATCCAAATTACACAGAGTTCAAATTCCCACAAATCAAAGCTCACCCTTGGCACAAAGTAAGATTTATTGGTCTCTATTCCTACATAGAGCATACAATGCTGGTGCGCCTCATGCATGTCTTTATACTCATTGCCTTGTTCTTGTTATTGTCAGATTTTTCATAAGCGGATGCCTCCAGAAGCTGTGGACCTTGTGTCAAGGCTTCTCCAATATTCTCCAAATTTGAGGTCCACTGCAGTGAGTATATAAACTTTTACATGCCCATTTTATGTAGTATATTTTCTAAATGCTGTTTGAAATCAATTATCTGCTTTTGATAATCGTTTGATTGTGTAATTTGGAAACCTTATATGCATTTTAAGTTCATAAAAATGATGAAGAGCGAAGTACCTTTCTTTCAAGTTTGGTATGGCATGCAAGATGTCCATTATGCTACATATCAAGATACAAATGTTCATTATGGTTTTATATGACCAATTTGATCACTATTTGCAGTTGGAGGCTTGCACTCACACTTTCTTTGATGAACTCCGTGATCCTAAGACTCGTCTCCCTAATGGTCGGCCATTGCCACCTCTTTTCAACTTCAGGCCTCAAGGTTTTATATTTCCTTTTTACCGGTACTTTTAAGTAATAGAACTTTTCTCCATTACATAATCTTTTTTTTTTCAATTTCATTTTGCAGAGCTGAAAGGAGCGTCGGCAGACCTCTTAAACAAGCTGATACCAGAACATGCTAAGAAGCAGTGTACCTTTCTTGGTGTCTAGGCTTTATGAATGTTGTGTATCTATTATATACTTGAAATATTTGCAACCACTGTTTATTCTCTACTTTGGCTAAACCTGTTTGACATGGCTTCCTTTCCATGAAAACTTATAACTGAAAACACATTGTGTAAGTTGTTCCTAGTGCAAATGCTATTTACGTGAACTTGCAAATGGCTGGGCATTTGATGCCTAACTTTCTAATTTGTAATTCATGCCATCATTTTCATCTTTTTTACCTTTTTTGTTTTCTCGTGAATCCAATTGATCTGTACTTCCAAGAGCCAATACTAATTTAAAACTTAACACCATAATGTGTAATTGTGTATTTTGTTTTATCTTATATCTTTAAAACACATTCCTCCAAAGTAAACTATTTACATGGCCGCTACGACTATGGACTTTGTGTCCCTTTGGACCAAAAAAGTGATCTGATGAATTACAATTCGTATGTAAGGGAGTGACGTAAATTTCTCACTCAATAGAGAAAAGAAGACCGGACTAAAAGAGATCTCACTTTCGACGATTGAACTTGACTTTTCTATCCAGATTGGAACTGGACTTAACCGTCTTTGAATCGTGCTTAGGGCTGGCTTTCACTCCACTTTCACTTTCATATCAAGAACGTCGACTTGCACTTGCAATATAGAATTTGACTTTTCAGAATCCTTGCTCCTGGCTTATATTCATATAGGCCACTCATAAGAATAAATGTTCAACTCCTTAAAACACGTGTAATTGAGAGATTGAGAGAGTCGTCATATCAGTGCCTTGGGGAAATGTCTGACCTTCAGGAGAAGATTACCAAATAAGTTTCAAACCTGTCCTCTTCGCTTCCCAAGATATTTAGGGAAAAGGGCCTTGTCGTCCACCGCTTGCTGACGACGGAACACATCGTCAATTAAAGGGTCCTCGCCTTAGACTTAGTTGGAAAGGTAGGTCTTCGTTTATCGATTTCTCATGTTGTTTTAAATCAATCTGACGTGAAAGGGGACATACAACTAAAGGTAAAAGGTGTAAATTTATGTCTTTTATTTGTCATTAGTTAATCTTACGATCCATGAAAACTGTGCACTTTTAAATACGAAGCTACCAATGTTGCATGAGCAATCATATAGGTGGACATTTCCTCAACTATTCATACTCATTCCCTCGAATATTCACTCACATCTCCACAACTATTCATAACTATTCATGTGAATTTCTATTATCTATGATAGCACTATAAATGTCAGTGTAAAAACACATTTAAGAAAAGGCAATAAAATATCTTTCTCAATGTTCGTATAGTGTAAATCGTTAGTGAGATAGACTTAGTTGAAAATGAATGATAACACCAAACTTTTTTTTTTTTTTGATGACAAAGGAACCCGCAGCCGCTACCCTTAGCTCTGAGTAAACCCCCTCTCCTGATGCAATAGCCTGCAAACTACACGGGTGAGGTAAACCGCACTAGGCAAGCCTTGTGCGACAGGCTCAAACTGAGAAGGCTGTTGGTAAGGAGATTTAAACCCAAGTCTCCCACGTGGAAAATCACTTGCTGAACCAACTCAGCTACCCTTGCGGGTAAGATAACACCAACTTCTTATAAACCGAAAAGTAGATGTAGGACAAATATACAATTCAAATACTTCAGTAGCATATTTGATCATTTTTTCAGTAACATGGAATAAACTATAAAATCATCTCCCATTCGTCTTTGTTGTCTAATAATTCATAATTCACAACAATTCTATCTCAATTTCGTTTTTTTTTTCTTCATATTTTAAGCCAATCAATCTTATGTTCAGCGCGTTATTGTGCGAATATTATGATTTTAATATGTAAGAATAACTCAATTTTCAAGGACTGATGGATACATAAAACTCACGTAATGACAACTTTTTCCGAATTACCAAACTTGCTTGTGAACATATAAACTTTTCGCGAGATATCAAAAATCTTAATAATAATAATTACAACTTTTGACTCACCTATCAAAACTTTAAAATCGAAGTTGTAATGCACAAATATCTTTAATTAATAGAGATAAAACTTGAGCATTGTATCACAAAAGGGACATCCAATAAAACTTTATGTTAAAACTTACCAGGCCCACGGAACCTTTAGCCCAAAAAAACGACCTACTGGTAGCCGACATAGAATAAGGTGACGTTTACTTTTTAGCCTATGATTCTCTCTATAAATATCCACACTTAGATATTTTCCAACTCCTCTTTTCCTCCATACGCTTCACTTTTATTCTGAAGCGTAATTCTCTCTTATTAAAAAAAAAAAAAAGAGAGAATTTTGGAGGCGAGAATTATTTGTATCCACTTATTTATTTATCTCTATTTATTTCATATTTCTTCCAATTTTTTCCCCATCAGATCTGCTTTTATCAGGTATTATTCTAAATCAATTTGTTATTTGTTTTAAGGTGCCTTAATTATTCAGATCTAGGTTGAAGTTTAACTTCATGATATTGTTTAATATTCAGTTGATGTTAGGATTTCAGATTAAGATGCTAATTTACTTTATTTGGCGTTGACAAGTATATTATGAAGATTGGGCCCCGGGCTTTGATCTAGTCGTAAGAGCTAAGTTTGTGATGTGTTGGCTCATTTTTACAGCCTCTCTACCTCACTTGAGGTAGGGGTAAGGTCTGTGTACCGCTCGCCCTCCCACTTGTGGGATTCATACTGGGTATGTTGTTGTTTTTGACGTTAACAAGTATGTTATAATGATCCCGAGCTTTGGTGTTGTAGTAAGGGCTAAGTAGAACCCTGCCACGGCCTAGAATGGTAGAGGAATGGGTCCTTTATCCACCGACTGAGTTTCAAGTTGTGCTCCACTAGTCCGGATTAGTCAGCAAATGATAATCTAGGGTTTCAGATTAGTTTCCTTTTCAGTTTCTTTTTGTTTTAATTAAATAGCCTCATTTTTTGTGCTTTTTTAAGATGCTAAGTTACTTTATTTGGCGTTGACAAGTATTTCCTTGAGGCGAGGGACTATCGGAAACAACCTCTAGACCTCACTTGTGGGAGTTAGGTAGATGTTACAAGTTTGAACCTTGATGCTGACAAGAGCCTGGTATTTAGTGGAGAGTATAGTTGTAGAGGAACGGTCCATGTATCCACTGAGCTGAGTTCCGACTTGTGCTCTACTGGTCCTTGGGAATTCTCAAAGAAGTATCTTATGAAGTTTGTGCATGTATTTCTCGGATTTAAATTGTTTGTTAGTGATTGAGGGTTAATGCTCTCTGCATCAGGCGACTGGAGAGCCTTTGAATCAGTTTTAGTGCGCGATAATAGACCTGCTTATTTGTTTTTTTTCTTGTTTTTCTTTTCTGGGAAAGGGTAGCGTGGAGCAGTTTAAATTTATAGTTTTTATGTTTTCTTGGTGTTATTTAATGTGTTTTGTTTACGCCAACCATGACTAGTTTAGGTTGGAGGGATAGTTGAGCAATGATAGTTCACTGATTGTTTTGATTTATGTTAATAGAGCTGGTGTTCATACTATTTTAGAGATAATAGAAGAAAGAGCGAAATGGGAAATTAAAAAACGTGATAGAAGCTTTAAATAATCTATTTTGGCTTTTCAGTTGGTTTTGCTATGATATAAAAAAGTGAAATAAATGGTCTTCTAATTTGTACCAAAATGAAGCTGTGATATGTGTCTACAAGACTATAACAATTGAAGTGATTGAGTTATCTATTCTTGGTTACTCTTTATTTTCCCTCGTTCTATTAGGCAGCTCCTTAATTCTAGTTCGACTGTAGCATGCTTGCTTTGCCTTGGTTTGTCTAATAACTAGTACCAGTGTTAGTTTATTGTATGCGTGCTTAAGTTATGGATGGTGATCCATAGGTACTGCATGATAGGAGTGGGCTGTGATTTTTTTTAAAGCATGGCTGTTTGTTTCACTCTAACTCATGTTTCTTTCTTTTTGCATGTTGATCTCTGTAGTTCCTGTGATCATTAAAGACAAGCTTGAAATGGCTGCTGTTGTAACCGCACCTTCTGCTGCTCCAAGTTATGCTCCAGAAGACCCTACCCTTCCCAAACCTTGGAAACCCCTAGTTGATGGTACTACTGGATTTATCTACTTCTGGAATCCGGAGACCAATGACACTCAATATGAGAGGCCTGCTCCCTCTTCACACAAGTCATCAGTATTTGTAAGTTCATCTGTTCAGAAGCCTTCTGAAGGTCAGCATTATGATTCCAACGGTAGTCTCAACAGAGGTAGCAATCACGAGTTTTCATATGCGAAGAGAGATCAGGTATCTAGTTATAATATATTTCAGCAACTTCAATTTCTCTCCCTCCCTTTTCTATTTCTTTCCATTTCCTTTGTTGACAAAGGAAATTTGTCACAATATCTAGTTTGGACATGGTTTCAATAAAGAAAAGCTACGTTCTTGCTCTTGAAACCGCTTTGGATTTTAATTTCTCATGTTCTTGAAACCGTTTGACATCATTAACTATGTTATCTAGTGGTTTTGATGAACCTAAAATTTGCATTTCCATTTTCCGTGTAATCAATCTACATACATAAGATGAAGTGATTTCAGTGGATGTCATTATATATGTTTGTGATCTCAAAGATACTTTCACTGATGGTTTTCATAAAAGAACAAAGTGTCAATTGTTATGATGAGTTCCAGAGGTTGAATGTTATCTAATTTAGTTACAAATGTTTCTCACCCTGTATGTTATACTAGGGATTCATGCATTTGCATGCAGCTATAGATGTCTCGACTATAATTAATAGAAACAAAAGAAAATGGATTTACTGCAACTCAAAAGAAAATTTGTCTGGACATCACTTAGTTTGCACTTTCAAGTATATTGGTGGAGACCAGTTTTCCCTTTCAATTTCATGTAATGTTAGCTGAGATTGTGCATAGAAGTAATCTCATGTGGTTAAACTTAGGATAAAAAAAGATCTGTTACCTGTAGTACTCTGATAGACATTATGGTCAATGCTGAATTGCTCTAGAGACTTCAGGAGTAATATGAAGGATTTTTTTGTTTTAAAAAAGAATATATGTAATGGCCAAACATTAAATGCTCCAGTCACTTTGAACTTGGGTTTGTCTAGTGCAAGTGTTTTCCCCTCTGGATTTGTTTCCTTATCCATATCTTTCTGTGAGCTAATGCAAGTCTCCTATCCCTTTTTTGTAGACTGAAAGAAGCAGTTCCGACCAATCTGGCATATCTCAAGAATCCTACTGCTGCCGCAATGAAATCTCTGTTACTGTAAGAACTCAGAAACTGTGCCTTCTCGATTGATATGTGAGGGAATTATTTCATTTGTTTCACTTATGAAATTTCTGTTTATATGGGGATGTGGGACTTAAATGGACGATGGTTTTTTTTCATGGAGAATGTTTAGTGTTTCCTATGATTCTGATAATCACGAAATTAGCCAATCCTAGTTCTTGCATATGAGCAACACCTTTCGGAGCTGCAAAATATATTTGGTGGTAAAATGAAAATTAGGAACTCACTTTCTGTTCCAATTTACAGGGAGGCGACGTTCCTGCACCTTTGACATCATTTGAAGCGACTGCATTTCCGTCAGAGATTGTGAGGGAGGTATGGATAAACCCATTTCAGTTTGTGTTTTAAATGCTCTTCCGGAGAACCTCTTATCAAAGAAGTCCTTTCTAAATTCAAATGGTTGCTGGAGGTCTATGTTGAGCTTCAGTACTCATCCATTTTCCCCATCTATACTTTCACGCAGATGCGATATTTGCTCCAGGGAGGAGCTAAATGTCGTACGCTGTTCAACCATCCCTTGGGGGCTTCCATGTATGTGGAGCACCCTTATTTGGTGGACCAAAATTTTTGAAGGCTTTCCGAATCATCCATGTTCGTGGCTGGGGCTGCCGTCGGTGATGATTCAGTCTGCCACATGGTCCAAACTGAAGAAGAGGCGTCCTCCTGCTCTTGTTTGCATTAGCAAAGTATTGGCTGCGTACTTAAGGGGGATGATGCTTCTTCTTGCGTTGGCCATTCAAATTAGTCAAATAAGTGATCTACGAGAATTCCAAACTTGTATATATGCTTAATGAGGTTGCCAACATTTCAGATGCGTCAAGCTGGGTTTTCTGCTCCTACTCCAATACAGGCACAGTCCTGGCCTATTGCCCTTCAGGGCCGTGACATAGTTGCTATTGCAAAGACTGGGTCTGGAAAAACTCTGGGTTACTTGATTCCTGGCTTTATTCATCTAAAACACCGCCGGAATAATTCTCAAGTAGGTCCAACTATTTTGGTGCTGTCACCAACAAGAGAGCTAGCCACTCAGATACAAGCTGAAGCTGTGAAGTTTGGGAGATCCTCAAGGATATCTTGCACGGTATGATGTTTGACTCATGTTTTTGAATCGCTCAAATTCAACTGTGCTTTTCAGGATACTGCAATTCTAGAATATCCATACTCTAGAATGGTTGGTGTGGCTAGAAATCTACAACTATGAGATTTAATATTTATTGTCCTTGCTTTGAACTGTGAATGCTGCCATTGCTAAATTCTATTGTTTCAGCCTGATACTCACCTTGATTTGAAGAATGATGAGTTCAAATTTTTGTTGAAGAACTGACACTCATGTATGTTTATTATGGTTAGTGTCTGTATGGAGGCGCACCAAAAGGTGCTCAATTACGAGAGCTGAGTAGGGGTGTAGATATTGTGGTCGCCACTCCTGGTCGGTTGAATGACATTCTGGAGATGAGAAGAATTAGCCTTGATCAAGTTTCTTACTTGGTGTTAGATGAAGCTGATCGTATGCTGGACATGGGATTTGAACCACAGATAAGGAAGATTGTGAAGGAGGTGCCGAAGTTGAGGCAGACTTTGATGTATACAGCTACATGGCCAAAGGGGGTTCGTAAGATTGCAGCTGATCTATTGGTTAATCCAGTTCAGGTTAATATCGGTAATGTTGACGAGCTTGTTGCAAACAAGTCTATAACGCAGGTACGTCTTTTTATCCTTTTCCTGGGCAGTTTTCGTTAATATCGCGTGTTCTTCATCTTTCTTTATTGGGAACGATGACTGAGGTTGAGGTGTCGTAGTAGAACCTATATTTATGTATGCGAATAAGAAATAGAGGGAAGCCTTATGAGATTACAATTAATTCAAGTAGTTGTCACTTGCAGTACATTGAAGTCTTGATGCCAATGGAGAAACAACGGCGACTAGAACAAATCTTGAGGTCCGAAGAATCAGGGTCAAAGATCATTATCTTCTGTTCAACAAAGAAAATGTGTGACCAACTGTCACGCAATCTTACTCGCAACTTTGGAGCAGCTGCAATTCATGGGGATAAATCTCAGGGTGAGAGGGATTATGTATTAAGCCAGTTTCGCGCTGGTAGGTCTCCTGTACTTGTGGCTACTGATGTTGCTGCTCGGGGTTTGGATGTCAAAGATATCAGGTTTGTTCCGTCATATCATGCTTATGCATTTGATGGTCACAAGTTATCATCTACATTCTGTTTGAGAAATTGAACTTGAGAAATAAACCCAAGTGGTTGAGTCTTTTTCTTGATGCTGCATCTTGGGGTGTTGAAAAATGAACATTACTTTGGCCTTCCATCCAAGTAATGGTCTGGGACCAAGACCGTGTAGGAATGGAATATACTGATTGCAACCTGCTTGCCTTTTAATTTTCCTCCTGTAGTAATCGTGCATTTATTTAACGAAAACACGTTGATACAGGGTGGTGGTAAATTATGACTTCCCTACTGGAATAGAGGATTACGTTCACAGAATTGGTAGAACGGGCAGGGCAGGGGCTACTGGTCTAGCCTACACATTTTTCTGCGACCAGGATGCGAAACATGCTTTAGATCTTGTTAAAGTTTTAGAAGGAGCTAATCAATCCGTGCCATCTGAACTACGCAATCTGGCTTCACGTGGTGGTGGCGGCATGGGAAGGGCTAGGTGGGGTTCTGCCCCAGGTGGACGTGGAGGAGGGCGTGGTGGACGCTTTAATGGCAGCAGCTATGGTGGAAGGGGGGGAGGTTGGGTAGCCCCATCACAAAGAGGTGGAGGGTATGGTTATGACCGGGGATCGCGTGACAGGTTTTCATCTGTCTATAACTTCTCTGGATTTAATTATTCCCTTTTTTTTCATGGTTTTGACTGGTTTGTTAATCATGTAGTGATATGGCTGCTTCACGGAAGCGTAGCAGAAGCCCCAACAAGGGTTCAGGATGGAGTGATAAAAGGAGCCGCGAGTATTGAAGATTTGATCAAGTTCATAGCATGATTTGATTTTCTGATGGATCTCGGCTTTGTTTGGGTTGGGGGGGGGGGGGGGTGGCGGAAGAAGGCATTATCTGTTAGAATGTATTGTATGTTAGAGTGAAGCAGCGGAGAATTATTTGGTGATATTGATGAATTTTTGTCCAGTTGGCTTATCTTGTTTAAACCGTTAGTAGCTGTGTATTGTTTTAAAAATATTAGACCTTGTGTTCTCAAATGAAACATAATGCATAAAATGTAGAAAAATGAACATTGTCTTATATATTACACACAACTGAGTGGAAATGTTTCGATGTAATGTAGACGTAGACTCTCGACGTTATTCTACTGTTATTGTGGTGCAATATTTCTAGGTGGGTTGCATGGGCCCAATGACTTTATATGTTGTAATTGCTGTTATTACATGTTTTAACGATTTTATATGTTGTAATTGTTATTGATGGGTTGGTCCTTACCTCTATGAAAATTGTTTTATATAGATACAATCCTAAGTTATTTGAGGATAAAGTGAAGATGAACGGTTGATGCAAGCAAAGCAAGAACATATGTGGACTCACTAATTGCAGCCAGCTTAGTTGAGCTATCGAATAATTGTAGTGTTCCTAGATCATCCTTTAGTCATCTTAGCAAAAGTTATCCACGTTGATGACATGTAAATACCTGTCTTAGTAACTCTTGCCCTTAATTACTACTCCCTCTGTTCCAATATATGTGGCGGTGTTTGACTTGGCACGGAGTTTAAGAAATTGAAGTTGACTTTGTAAATGTTCAAATTTACCCATGAAAAAATAAGAGAGAGAAGATTGTAGTAATCAAAAAGTTGTTTGTGGCTTTTAAAGTAAGTAGGGCCCAATAGGGGTAAAATAGAGATAGTGCATTAAATAGTTGACAAATAATAAAATGTGACATTCTTTTTGGGACAGATCAAAAAGGAAAGTGTGACACATAAATTGGGACCGAGGGAGTAATTTGAAAAGTCTTGCTTTTCTGGCAACTCCTTGACGTCCTTTTAGCAATTAATGGTTAATTTTATGAATGATATATATAACACTGAGATAGTGCATTAACAGATGACCTGTTGTAGAGCCAATCATATCCAACAAGAAATCTACAACATTTGCATAACTTTGATTGTACCCAAAACTCTAGCAAATGTCTTTAGGGCTATGTTTGTTGCTTCTTTCAATCCGAATTATATACAAATGCCCACGGGGACAGTGTTGTTGAGGTCATCTCTTCTCCAGCTATGCAAGAATTTCATACATGGAGTGAGGCATTCCATGGAATGCCAAGATTGCAAAAGCACACTCCATATCTGATACGTCATTTGTGGCAAAAACTTCAACCAATGTGCCTGATGGCCAAAATAAAAAATGGTATGTGGTCTTTCCTAAGGTAAAAAGCTGCAAATAACAGAAATGATTAATGAGCAATGACCATTGAATTTCACAAGTTAGCCTTTAGAGAGTTTATCAGATATAGAAACCTCATTCCCAAATAGATACACAGTGACCAAAAGGAACAAAAGAGTGATGAATTGAACTTTTAGGAAAAACATTTGAAAGATAAATACAAAACTACCAGATGCAGGAACCTCACTTCTCTGTCAACCTCCATTAAAATACTTGAATTGTCTAGGAATTTTTACCTTGTATGTCCAGCCACTTTTATTTTAAACTAAAAATAACCATATTTAAAAATGTTTACCCGAACGGGTCATTTCCCTAAAAATATTTCATTCCATTGCCGTATATACCCCAAGCTGGTATACCCCATAGCCACAGTATACCCAGTGGTATACGGCATACCCTAATGGTCTACCAGTTTGATTTGTCACGGTATATTCATATTTTTATTGTATACCTTCCTAGTATACGGTATACCCCAATATTGTGGATGTGTGGCTACAAAATATTTAAGTAAAGCTTGTTGGTAGGGTAATATTTTAGTGTGTGCTGACTAATTTTGAAACTTCCCAATTATCTAACTCTTATTCATGGTAACGTCATAGAGTTGGTAAAAAAAAGTTAGAGTAATCAATCAAAATAGCAACTCAAACAATCGTTTAAACAAAAAATAATTGAAAAACAGTTACTAAGCCAACGTTTGGACATAGATTTGGCTGAAACTTGAAAAAAATGAGTTTTTGAAGTTAAATTGAAAAATCATTTTTGAATCTTCAAGTTTTATTTGGACTTTGGACATAGATTTTCCTAGTAAAAGTTAAAATTGTGTGAGTAAAAAAAAATATTTTTCCCAAAAAACGGATGAAAATTTGAAAATTTTGATTTCAAAATAGGACAAATAGTATAAACAAACAACTTTTTCAAAATATTTTTTCAAAAACTGCCCCAAGTTTTATAAACAATCAAAACATTATTATTTTTTGGGTAGTTGGCACTAGTAACTAGCTTGAATTAATTTTCTCCATTTGCATTTATGGCTGAGACCTCTGTCATCACTAACATGATTTCAGAATCTACCTCTCCAAAACATACAATGCATTTGCAATGGCACTTATCTCTACTGTCCCTTTCTTCTCTCATTTCACATTCAAACTCTTTTCATGCACTAAGACAATTTCTCATTTCGAAACTCAAAAGTATATGTTTAATGCACCTATTATTCAGTGTACTTCAGCAAGAAGGACACTGAATTCTGTAGCCATTGATTTGCCTCGATCTCTTTCTTCATTGCAGCTTCCTATTTCATCAGCTAAGGAGGTCAGCATTTTACGTTAAAAGTATTCACTATTACTAATGTTGCTAAAAGAAAAAGAGTTTAACTTCTGTACGCTGACAATATATAAGTTTTTAATTCACCATTAGGCTAATGTAGGTTAATGTGACCTGCTACAACATTAAGTATTATAATAAACCAAATTTCGTAGGATTTAACTTATATACACTAGCACTATAGCACTTTTGGAGGATCCGAGCAACATAGGATACCACTGGCATGAAATTCTGTCTATGCCCGTTTTTATGGTTTTGGTTCTTACTATTGCAGTTGATCGAGCGCTTGTTGAATCGGGGTGACTTGAATGAGGAAGAAGCCGAGGCCGCACTTGATTTCTTGTTACAAGAGGGCAGTGAAGCTCTCATTAGCGCTTTCCTTGTTCTCTTAAGAGCCAAAGGAGAAACCTTTCAAGAAGTATTAACATTTCAAGAAACCTTGATTTCTGCTAGTGTTTTTGTGTATCTATAATCATTACAATAAGTTCTGAACATATAATTTCAAAATGCAATGAATTCACTGATGAAGACATAAATATTGTACTCATCAAATTTTAAATTCTGATTCCGCCTCTTCGTGTAGGTTGTAGGACTGGCCAGATCGATGACCAAATGTTGCAGAAAGGTTGAAGGCTTAGATGATGCAGTGGACATAGTTGGAACGGGCGGTGATGGTGCCAACACGGTGAATATCTCAACAGGAGCAGCTATCCTTGCTGCAGCTTGTGGTGCTAAAGTTGCAAAGGTGAGACTACAACTTACCTGTGAGTTAACTATTTCTTTGGCGTTAATTTCACTTGTGCTGACTCCCGTGAGGCTGTTTTATGCAGCAAGGGAATCGGTCCAGTTCTTCTGCTTGTGGAAGTGCTGATGTTTTGGAGGCTCTTGGAGTGACTATTGAGTTGAAATCTGAGGTGAGTACAAGGTGATTGGTGCTCTTTAGTTGGCAAAGCTGAAGAAACAGCTTGATCAGAAGTCATTTAAGGATGCTACTCTATATCATTTAACTTCAATACACAGATAGTATGACGAATGCTATCCTATCAGGTTGTTTAAAAGAGATAACTGCTATAAACTCTGAGTTTGCTAAGATGATAAATAAGCAGGGTTACCTACTACGACTGATCAAAACACATTGATAGTATAGCTTTTCTTCCTTTTGTCCTCTTTTGTAATGAATACAAGCTAAAAATTTTCGGGATCCGGTTAAAGGTCAGGTTTGCCTTGTTTACCTGATACACAACGGAGAACCTCAAATTTAATAACTATTAGGTCAGGTTAGTCTTGTTTACCTGAGACACAACAGAGAACCTCAACTTAAATAACTATTTGTGCTTTGTTATTTTCTTCACTTTGATTATGAATCTGCAAGGGCCTAATGGTTATATCTTGTTATGTAATAGGGGGTCAAGAAATGTGTGGATGAAGTAGGGATAGGTTTCATGATGTCTCCATACTACCATCCAGCAATGAAGATAGTAACGCCCGTTAGGAGGAAGCTCCGAGTGAAGACTATATTTAACATCCTAGGTCCTTTGCTGAACCCTGCTTGGGTACCTTTTGCTGTTGTTGGTGTATACAATGAAGATATAGTAAGCTTCCTTTTCTCAACAAACAAATATTGAGAGCTTTGTTTATGTTTAAAGCAGTGTGATCTGAACACTTAATGGCCATTTCTTTTTATAACAGCTGGGCTATTTTACCTCGGTTTTCTTCTCTTTTGATCAATAAGATACTTTTTCACCTCTTGCGCGAATACCTCAAGTTAGTTCAGTTTTGGAGTCAATTCATTTACACACTTTTGCTAGTTTAAAAACTGTCTAGGCTACTGTCAATCTCATAAAGATCATTCTTTACAAAAATTGACTAAAAATTTGTTCCGCTGATTCTATCTAGTTGTTGAGTGATGGTGCAGAAGGGGGTATCAGTTGTGTGCTCAAAGGTTTATTTGCAGAAGGGGGTATATTTGCAACGAAGGATTTAAAGACCTCTTAGCAATAGGGAAACAACAGCTTATTATAATGCACACAACTCCACGATAACAGTGAAATCAAGAATGTAGCCAAAACGTTGAGGAGCACCTGTAAGTGTGTAGCCTGGACTAGTTTAACTTCTATACGCAGACAATGTCAGCGAATGTTTAAACTATCAGGCCTCTTAAATATAACTATAGGCAACCGTCCAATACAAGTGGGATTAGTAACATGGAATAGGTAGGTTATCAACAACAAAAGGTTAAAATACACCGATAGTACTAAAATTTACACTATCGGTGTATATAAGTTAATCTAACCAAGAATACCTGAATATAAGCCAATAGATGAAATTTACACCATTGCTCTGTCCCTCATATCAAGCTTACTGATGAAATTGTTGCAAGTACTTCATTTCTATTATGAGGATAATTTGGTGCTGAACCAGCACTCAAGCTATTGGTATTCATTTAGAGTTTCTTGATGTGATATATTTTCTGTTTCTGTAGGTCAGAAAAATGGCCAAAGCGCTACAAAGCTATGGTATGAAGAGAGCTCTAGTTGTCCATTCTCACGGATTAGATGAAATGAGTCCTCTTGGTAAGATTATTTTTTTAATGACGAAATCCTCTTGGTAAGATTATTTATGATGTATTTGTGTATATAAACTTTCAGTTGGTTTTATCAACCGTGTTATGGGAATGGACAGGGCCTGGAGAAGTTCTTGATGTTACACCTGAAAAGATAGAGAAATTCTCTTTTGACCCGCGTAAGAATCTTTCATCTCGCCTTCTAATGCAATGGTTTGTGCTCAATTTGACAGATTCTTGTTCAAAGTAATGTCTACAGGAGATCTGGTCTGCAAAATTTGCAAAGATAATGAACATAGTTTGCATAATCATGGTATAACAAGATCGTATTTGGTTACCACAAGTTGTGAAATGAGTAATTTATAGCATTTCTTTATTACAGCATCCAGAGTTAGTCCTATTTAAATTTAAGCAGAGTAGAGATGATCCATCATAACTAGTCAAGACTAGGCCTGATTAATGCCTATATATGATGCATTAAACTGATTGCAGTGCAAAAGAACAATTAGCCTCAATTGTTGTTGCATTTTGATTCCAAAAAGAAGAAAAGAAGATAAATGATTATATTACTCTTCAAATTCAGAAGTTAACATTCACTTGTATCATTGCAGTCGATTTTGATATACCTCGATGCACTTTAGAGAACCTGCAAGGGGGAGGGCCACAATATAATGCTGAGGTACTGAGGCGTGTTCTTTCAGGTGAAAGAGGGCCAATTGCAGATTCATTGGTAAGTCATTCCTCTCGATCTATTCATGTCTGTTCGTTTTCCTTATCGATCATTTGGTATATTGTGCACTGATCATGTCAAAACTTAACTAGTAGTCTAAGTTGGTGGTCTTAACATTTCTCTCTATCAAATGATAAAGATGAGAGAATGCCTAATTCTCTATCCTTCATGGCTATGCTAATCTCTGTGCATAATGTAAATCTACTAGATACTCAATGCAGCAGCAGCATTATTAGTCAGTGGGCGAGTTAGTACCTTAGCTGAAGGAGTAGCAGTGGCTCGAACAACTCATCGATCAGGGAAAGCTCTCAATACTCTTATTCGTTGGATTGATGTTTCGAGTGTAAGTCAAACTTGCTTCTTTTTTAAAAATTCCAATCAGTATTTTGTTTCCAAACTTATAGTTTTATTGGACATTCATCGATCTATTATTCGTTTCCCTTTATTAATACTACTATTGAAATACAGAGGGTAGAAGAGCCTAAACTGATGCTCAGCTAGAGTTTGTAAGGGTCAGTCTTCAGATTCCAGAATGATGAGCTCTTTTTGCTGAGTGCAGAACAAAGAGAGGATGTCTTCCTGAAATTTGAAACCCAAGATCCAATTCCGAATACTATATCCTTCTGCACCTATATTTCAAATTTTCCTTTTTTTGGGACTGTATGTACACCGCGAAATGTCTGATTAGTAGAAAAGAGTAGAAAAACGAGCCCATCATCAATTGAATTCCGAATCATGGATCTCTGATCTGGCATCTTGTTGGTATCTACTAAACAAGAATGCTCAAGAGTATGACAGTTATATAGTACATCTTATGGGCTGCAGATTTTGAGGTGATTCACTGCATCATAAAGCCATTCACAGGAACATTCAACGATTACTGGTAAACAAAGAAAGTCTGGGATTTAGAATCTCATTGGCTCATCTACAAAGTATGCTACTTTCTTACTGGAGGAAAGGCTGTAGGAAAGTTACTCTTCATCTACGACAACACTGATATCACCTTTCTCAAGCATATCATAAAATTCTTTGGTTCTTCGCTGGTTGTTCCAATGGTGCATCTTCCACAAGCCTCCCGCTGCAATGCCAAGAGCTATCCCGATCAGAATCTCCTTCACTACACTTGGTCCCTTGTATGCAGCATGTGCAATATGAGAACCTGCCATTGCTTCCTCCTTTTTTTAACTTTCTCGGGTGGCTGTTTTCGTTGTAAGGGGGAGGAGGGCATGACAAGGAAAAGTGTCAACTTTGAGTACTAAGCATCACTATACTACTTGCTATTAAGAAAAAAAGAATAAAACAACAATAACCCCTAGTCAAATAACGGATCATAATCCAAGCCGTACAACATGACTCAAACTTACTTCCTTTTTATTGTGCTTTTGAAAAGTGTGAAAGCTAATAACATGTTTTCTCTTCTAGATCAAGAGAATTCTCAATCTTCGTTACGATTTGGCATAACCCCTATCCTTGATCCTGAATTAGTTGAAGTCAGTTATATGAATCCTCCCCTATGAAACTATCCACTTTATTCATGCTCATATCATACCACAAGAAAAAATAAATAAACAGCCATCAGACAAGGTTCTTGAAGTTAATTGCGTATCCATATTTTCTTCTGATTTTATTTCGAGTTGGCTTGAATTAGAACCTATTAATCCAAATAAATCATCGACTAGTCGAAGCTTCATTATTTAGCGAACACACACACACACAAAACCAACAAAAACTTCACAATTTTCATTTCGTTTTCTCTGCATGCAAACAATCAAACAGACTCGAGATTTTTTTTTTTTTAAAAAAGTTAACAAGAATAACAAGGCCATGCAAAAGAATTACTACTACTCCCTCCGTTTCACAATAGATGACATATTTCGAATTTCAAGAGTCAAACGAGTTTATCTTTGACCATAATATTTTCATATATCTTTCGAATATTTTGAACTATTAATTATTGTGACTTATAATACTTTTTATATAGTTTCTACATATATAAACATCGTTCCGAAAAACTTAAAAATTATAGGGTTAAATTCACGGTCAAAATGAACTCGTTTAACCCTCAAAATCCGAAACATCTTTTTATGGAACATAGAGAGTATATGAATAATAAGAAGATAATTACCTTTTAGAGATGGGTGACGGACAAAAAAATAAGAGCGAAAACTAAGGAGACGGAATTGGAAGAGGCCGTAGTATAAATCCTCGCCTGATTTCTCGTTTCTAGAACCTACAGTGTTCGTGTAGAGACTCACCGCCACGTGTCACATGCTACATAATGACACGTCAGCATTAGTATTTCTTTAAACATGATGGACATTTAAAAAAAAATTAACATAATTATCCATTTGTCCTAATTCATATGACACAATTACTTCTTCAAAACACCGGATCAAATCATAATACATTTATCAATTAATCATAATTAAATAATACTATATTCTTACTTTAATTCCTAACCGCTACTCCCAGTTCCACTTTATAAAAAATGACTTATCACAAACTTTAAGAAATAAAGGAAGACTTTTGAAATTTGTGGTGTAAAATAAGACAAAGACGTTTGTGTAGTTGTAAATCATTTCAGTAATGACAAAACTGTAATTTTGAAGTTAAATTGTTACCAAATTTAGAATGCTGTCATTCTTTTTGACACAGACGAATAAGGAAATGTTGCCACATAAATTGGAACGGAGGGAGTAATTTTTTGATAGATGATAAATAATTAACCGCTAAAGTTAAATTACTTGACTTAGTACAAATAGCGGATATAAGTAAATATTTACAGCATCCGTGATTCACGTATCAAAGTGAGTTCATCCTTCAATAAACATAGTAGAAAATATATTTGTAACATAATTCATAATTCAGACAAAGTATTAAAGAAATCTCTTTGACCACATTCCCTGGTTTCAACTTTCATCAACACTTGCTGTTGTTTTATCTCCTTTAATTAAGAATTTGTTCACATCAAACAGAGGTTTCCAATTCGAACCTTGTAATTGGAGAAACTCTGTAGAGCGTGTTCCTCTTTAGTGAGCCTTATGTGACACGAATCCAAATTAGTTGGGCCAATAAACTTCAAATACAAAAAGAATTTGCTCACAGGCACAGGAAACAGAGCTACAAGTCTGATAGCCAAACCATCATCTTCTTTCTCCAACACAATGAAAATCACAAGAGAATCCAACACTTTCTATGTTTATTACACCAAAGGCTGAAGTAAAGAACATGCTTGAAAATTTTGAAATTGTCAGGTGTCTAGAAAGATATGAACTAATCATCAAGCTCAGTTTAATGGACTTGACAGTTGTAGGTCAATTGGTCAAATCCTATTCCCCAGGATTTGTTGATTGATTGCAGTAATATCAACTAAATTACACCCACGGATTATGCCCTTGAGGCAAACATGGAGATGAAGCCAGAAAGAATAAGTTTGGAAGCACACCCAACAATAAAGAAGTAAAAGAACAAAGAGGAATGTATTCTTGGCTCCCACTTGCTTGGACCAAGTGCACTTGGAGCAATAGGTCTTTCTCCTCTTCCACCCATAAACACATTCAGTGACATACTGGTGTGCAGAGAATCGAGTACGAAAACTGAATATTTCAGTAGCCAGCATACTCAGAAGTTTGAACTTCATAGCAATTAAGAAGTGTGAACTCCATAGCAACTCAAACCGAACATTCCTTTCCCTTCTCCAATTTTGAGAAGACTAGAAAGCGGCAGCTGCATTGACAGTGTGTTTGTGGGTATGCCTACGCAACATCGAAATCATAGCACTATTAGCATCAGTATGTCACGAGGACCAAGATGGAACAAGCGACTATCTCAAAGGAACTTGGTCTATTAAAATCCACACTCAGAGCCATATACTGTAAACAATCTTACAAATAAGAGCCAAAACGTAAGGAAAAAAAAAAAGGATAGGAAGAAACTAGTTCAATTTATGACCTCCTAATGAGATTTGACGGATAAATCTTCATATTTGTTCCAATAACTACCATCATTTCATGTGCTTCAGGTTATTAAGAGTGATATCATGCATGATAAGAAGAAGCTGAAAATTTAGGGGGCAATGTAAGACAGCTATTGCTACTATCGGGTTTCACTAAAGTCTCAATCGGTCAAACCCAATGATCTCTTTCATGGGGCTAGTGATCCTTGCCTGTACTCTGCAGGCTGCAGTTACCCTCAGTTGGTAATAACTCTTTTTGCACCCAAATGAACTGGTGCTTAAAATCCAAAGGTAGTACAATTCATAAGGATAAATCACGAACAGATCATCTAATTCATGCATTTCTACTAACACAGTTTGGCTCTTGTGTTTTCTTTCACAAAAGACACAAAATAAACCTTACTCAGGCTTATTAAATTAGCAACTGACCTTAGCTTAACTTCTTCAAAATCTGGCACTTAAGCATAGATGAAGCCTCTTGCAATGAAGATACGGGTAAAATCCACCAACTTCCCAGAATTCCAACAAGAGTAAACTCCTGATCTTTTAGCTCAACCTTAGCCAGAGAGAGAAACAGATAATCTGCAACTTCAACTTTCTTTGCATATAACGACTGCAGGGAAAAGTTTAACAGGTGAAACTACCAGTATCAGTAAGTCGAATTCAAAAAGCATATGAGCCTACGGTTCCTAACTGATATATGCCTCATCCTATTGCATGATGTGCTGTACTATCCACCGCATGAATCCAATTAATTGGCTATTTTAACTACATGAACTTGAAAGAAAATACCAGGCAGCATCTATCCTCACACTACACTGAAGAGCTAGATCATGAAACTAACCTTGAACTTATAGATGAATGGCTGTTGGCGAATGGCTTGATGTCGCATCTGAAATATGTTTACAACTGTGAGTAAAAGATGTCAGACATCCACCTCTTGAATCAGAAAACGTTATATGCACGCAAAAAGGAAAAAAAAAGAGAGAGACCTCATTTCAAAACTTTTATGGAATAGCCAGAACAGATATATATGAGGAAACATGTTAACTAATCCTACCACAAAATGACGATGAGTTCAGCTACTGTATAGATGAAGGTCTGGGAGATAATGTGAAAGAAATAATGGTCACTTACCTGTTCAACAAGGACGTATACCGACAAAGGGCTAGGCTTTGTCGTAAGAAGAATAAGAATGACTTTAGCTGCAATAATTAGTGGATGACCCCAGTTCATCAACACAGTAATCACAAGCAACAGAGGAGCCAGCAATTTTCTTAAAGACATTATCAAAGTTTGACGATCTTCCTCAGAATCTGAATCACCGAACAAGCCCAAATGTTGGTCATCCGATAGACCATCAAAACCTAGGATGCCATTAGAAAAAAGAGTAAATATTCACATAAAGTGATAAAGTCATAAAACTAATTACAGGTGGACACTTTCTTAGGCAGGCATAACATGCTGCATTTGGAAAAGAGCTGCTAAAATTTAGAGTATGTCTAATTCAAATTCTGATAAAAATAGACTTCTCACCATCAGAAGAATACGCAAAGCGTGGAAAAAGCTTCATAGATCCAAGCAATGCCGAGAAACCAAATGCACTCCATAAAGTGTAATTGCTCCCTACAAATATACCAACAATGAAAAGAAAGATCTTTAATAACAAATCATGATCCATAAGTGGTTGGAAAGGCTAACAAGATATGTATAAAGTACTAGCAATGTTGTATATCTTTTATTGAATAACTTAATAAACAAAAAGGGCTACTAATCACAACCTTCTCAATGATGTAAAAAGATGAAGATAAGTTCATTAAGCTATGCTCTCAATTGAAAATCAGCTAAACCTTTTATATATGGGATGGATGCAACTAAAACAAGAAAGATCTTACTTGTTTACCTGAACTGTAAGTTATAGTAAACGTAAAGTGCTCTCTTCTCCTTCTTTACCTGAACTGCAAACTTTTCCAAAGTAATGGTGGTGTCTCCGAAAAGTGGATCCCCCAGTGAACTTCAACCGACTGTACACTTGAGGTTTTATGCATTTCATCAAGATCTTCAAATGTGCAAACTTTCCATCAACTGCGACAAATTATGAAGCAAAACAAAAAAGGTCTTGAATTTGCTACACCAACACAGATGGACTCAAACTACAAATAGCAGGATGAAGATGACAAAAGATACTCCACCCATTCTAGTTTATGTGGAACTATTTCCTTTCCAGTTTGTTCCACTGAGAATGACAAGTCTCTAAATTTGGAAACAATTTACTTAAACTTCCCACTTTTTACTTTTAATGACAAGCTTTTATAGCCACATAATTATGGTAGAATTTTTAAAAGTCTTTCTTTCTTTCTTTCTTATACTTTGTGTCCAGTTAAACTATGCCGCATAAATTAAACAAATGGAGTAAAGTGAGTGTCATGTAAAGGTAGTCCAAGAGGGATATGTGATAGGCACATATCAAGTGAACCAGAAGTAGGGTAGACGCCGAGCCCACTATCTACGAAAACAATTTACTATCACAGTCGCATTTTCTATGACACACTTTTCTTTTCAATTAGTCAAAAAAAGAATGACACTTTCTAATTTAGAAATAGCTTCTTTTAAACCACAAATTTAAAAAGTATTTCCTTCTTTCGTAGACTCTACGCCCAATCAAATACCATCATATAAAATCAGAGTATTAGTTATCGAAAAATAGAGTAATTGCCATGCTTCATAATTCAATCCCAACATAGTTGAGGTTGACTAAATGAATCCTCTACAATCTTTGTAAGATGATACATCATGTTTTTCATTAGCTTTATACTGATCATTAACCTACCGTTACTCTTTCAATTCATCAGAGCTTAGGATCCGCTACAAAACTCACATAGCCGAGTTATGAGGATGATACAAGCCTTTCTTAATTTGTTTAAGATTAATTTATACTCCCTCGTTCCAAAAGGAATTACAAAATTTCTTTACTAGTCTGTTCCAAAAAATGTCACATTTCAAAATTTGGAATAATTTAATTCTAAACTTTCAATTTTTTTATTTATGATCATACAAATATCTATATGACTTATTTAGATTTTAGATCACAAGTTTTTAGAATTTTTTTTTTTTTTTAATTTCGTGTCAAGTTAAACTACGTCACGTAAATTGAAACGGAAGGATAGTTAAAGAGGTAACTTACATGGAATAGTGGAACGAGAGGTAATTGAAGCGAGTGAAGTCCCGAATGGCTGTAAATATCTTACTCCATACATTATTGAGTTCATGTCTCCGAAGAAATTGAACACAGTAGTAAAGATTGGAAGCTGCAATCAACCCAAAACGACGTCGTTTACTTACATTTTTGTTATAATAATGTGAAATTGGAAAAATGAAAAAGAAAAATTCAAACTTCTTGTTGGATCAATAACGTATTAATTGTATGTATGGTGACTTGGTTCATATATTAGTTGGGGATTATAATGTAGGGTTAGTTATGCTGTAAATAATAATAATGACTCCCTTCTTATATAGGTCGTTGTGTATACGGACTACCCACTTTCTCTTCTTGTTTGGTCGTCATCATTAAGATTATTACCTGTTTCAAAAAAAAAATATTATAACGTTGGTTTTTTTCAAACGATTCGCTTCATTTTTATAAGTCTTCATAAAGATTGACGACGTGTTTTAAAAAAAAAAGAACCTAGTCAACATTTATTCTAATGGCCGGCTTTTTCTTAGAGATATTTTGTCATTAAGATTGGCAACCTATTTTAAAAAAATAACCGTCGTCAATTATTCTAATGACCCGTTTCTTTTTTTTTTCTTTTGGTAGGCAGTCGTAAGATTGATACAATAACAAATTTAACATATCTATTATAATTTTACAAGTGGGTCTGGGACAAATGAAATGTATGCAGATCTTACCCCTACTCTGAGTTAGATTGAGAGACTGTTTCCGATAAAATCCTAGTTCATTGTTTATATTAAAGCCCCCATTTTTTTCTCGATAGGTCATTTTTAAGATAGACTACTTTTTGAAAAATTATGATCTATACTTATTTGTATGGTTATGTAAACAATTACTATATCTTGCTAAATATATATATGTGCACTTCCAAAAACATCACAATTTTGATCATTCTACTAGAAGAAGAATAGACCTTTGACTTTGTTTGTTTTGTAGCATCATTTTCAAATATAGGAAAAATGCAAAGAGTTAGGATAATATCTTTTCCAAGGGAAACTAAAATATCTTGGTGGACTAGACAAAAAGTATCTTAAATAATTCTTCATTTTTCTGAATCTAAAACTTAAAACATGGAAGTCTCACTAATTCAAGTACATAAAATGTCATCACCAAGTCATATGACAAATATTCATCACCAATTCCCCTACAATTATAAGCCTAAATCTTTAAACTATTTGAGCCAGAAATTTACTAGAGTGAGTTGTTGTATGAAGGAATATTCAGAGGTTCATCAAGAAAGAAAAAAGAATTATTATGAAGTGCTAGGAGTTAGAATTGATTCTAGTCCTCAACAAATCAAAGAAGCTTATAGGAAACTTCAAAAGATTTATCATCCAGATATTGCAGGCCAAAAAGTACTTCTTCTTTAGTTTCCTACAACTTCCATATTTTCATTTGTGATCGTCTTATTTTACGATATTTATGTCATTTTTACATGTCGTAACATGTCATTTTTCCATGTTGTAACAGATCATGTACCATATTTTGCAAGTTATCGATCTATGCTAGTTATAAAAGTTGTGTAACAGGCCTTTAAATGATTAGATTGTCCTGTCTTTTAAATGGTTTCAGGGTCATGATTACACACTAGTACTGAATGAAGCATACAAGGTTTTGATGAGAGAAGATCTAAGAAGAGAGTACGATGTAACCATTGGCCACATTGGAATTGGATATGGGAAAAGTTCATCTGTCCTGGGCTATAGTTCTTGGAAAGGCCCTTCGAGACCTCAAGCTTTATTTGTTGATGAGAATTCTTGTATAGGTAATTTGCATAACGTTTATTAGGAGTATGGTAATAAACTTTGACACAAAAATGAGTGATCAGTTGTCTTGTTTAAGTCTCTTGGTATTTGATCTGTTGCATAATATCTGAATATAAACAGTCCATGATGACATTGAACTTGAGTTTGAATTGTGCAGGGTGCAGAGTGTGTGTGCACCATGCAAAGAACACATTTGTAATGGATGATGCTCTTGCTAGAGCTCGTGTGAAGGTCCAGTATGGCGATGATGACACAAAGATACAGGTACAAACCCGCCAAATTCATCCAAACTATTGAATTCAGGCAATTCAATTAGTGTGTATAAACTTGTCCAAAGCAATGATATAGACGCAATCAACAATATAAATTCAGTAAAATACAAAAAAGTAACGCCACCACTGGCGGGGGAGGGTGTCTTCTGGTGGCTGGGAGTGGGAGATTTGGTAGCTAGAGTGTTTTATTGAAGGAGTGCTAAACTTTGTAATTTTAGGGATGAGTGTTATGCATGAAAAAAAAATATGGCATGCTGATTTATAATTTTGGGTAGTGGGCTGCCTATTTCTGAAATTTTCCCTTCCTAGTTGGTGTTTTGATCGACGTGATAAGTGAGGATTCAACTGCTGCGCTCTCTGTCTCCTTAACAGGTCTCTCTGGAATCATGTCCTGTAAACTGTATCCATTGGGTGGACACAGAAGATTTAAGAGTACTTGAACATCTCATGCATCCTCAACCAAAAGATGGGCATGGAATATATGGACAAGGGTGGGAAGCACCAAGAAATGTTTTCATGGCAGCTAACTCCTTTCACAAACAATTAAAGAAGCAAGCTGAAGAACATGTAAAAAATGGTGGGATATTTTTTTTAAAATATTTATCAATCCATAAGTTCTTTGCCTAGGCTTCTCTCTTTACTATTTCTCATTTTATTCATTTACAATCTGGTGGGACTGCAGCAAAATCGACTGAGGAAGAGACTCCGGCTCAAGCAGAAGCTCGAGTTAGTGCAAGCATGAAATTAAGAATGGAAAGTTTCTCAAGAATTTGGAGCTGGATGAAGGAAGTAGTTGGACATGAATGAAGAAGAGAGTTACTTAAATGGTGAAGTTAGTTACCTATTCATCAGTTTTATGTCATCCATATCTCCTGCTGATGATATAAATAGTTACAGTAAAAAAGATAGTAAACTGCTAATTACAAGTTAGTTTGATAGGAAAAGCTTCCTATCAACTCTTGAAAGTTGTACATATATAAATAGGCTTGTATCAAATATCTTGAAACGCATCAAAATGTGAAGAGTGTCATTTAATTGGAACAATTTAAGTCTTTTGATACAACACTTACATCACCAGCCTTGTTAGTTAGAGCAGTCAAGTCTGCTCCAACAAATCCGGGGGTTCACCTAGCTATCTTCATTAGACCAAATGCACGTGTAAATGCAGACATGATCTGCACCCTTGCATTTTCATCTGGAAAACCCAAGGCGTTTCACGATCAAATCTTCCAGGCCTCCTCAATTTTGGGTCAATGGCATCAAGTCTATTCGTGGCTCCAGTTACTAGTACATAACCAGGTCTGCCATTAGATCCTTCTGATTTTGCTTCACTATATCTGTCATCAGTAGGTAGAGTAGTTCCCTTTGCATCATCAGGTTTTACAAGTCTGTTGTATGACTCTTCCATGCACGTCATCAGCTGTGTTACAATGCGCTCAATTGTATCAATCTTGTCAATAACCACAATAGGTGGTGCTGTCTGGTATGCTTTTGAGTAGAGTTCATGCATGTTCTCTTCTGATGCCCCTGAAATGGAGAAGTACCCAATAAGAATGCCTCTATAGAACAACAAACGCCCAAACAAAAGACCGTCAATTGACAGCCTTATCACTGCTAAAATAGAGAAAAAAAAAACCCACAAGAAGATGGACACGAACATCAGGAGCATATTCAGTTTTAAGTTGGGCAGGTAACAGGTTGAGCTTTGGAATAGTTAGTTACACTATGCCTGCTAATGGAAAATATAGTAAGGATAACAATTCAAACAATTCACTATACTTGCAAAGATAGAAAGATGAGCTTCACCAGAAATTTGGTAAAATGGAAGTCCATTCTCATTGGCAACAGGACGAGCTAGCTTTGCAAAAGAGGACTTCTTTACTTCGACACAAACATGATTCTACATTATCAGATAATTTAAAAACCTTGCGCATAACTTTTGTAACAAGCACGGATCAATAACTTGTAAATGATAATGTAAAAAGTACTTAAAACTCATCATTTTTTTACACTATCGATAAGTGTATATTGCTTAAAACACAAACAAATATGTGTCCCATTTTTAAATCCTTAGAGCAGGAGATGTCAGGATTTGAATCTTACTACTATGGATCATCAATATAAAACATATAATTTTGAGTATTTTCTCTAAAAAAAACGCCTATTGATGATTCATGAGGAGTCATGATGCGGATCTAAATGATGAGATTGGATTCAAAACTCAACATTTTTGCTTTGATCTACTATCATGTTGAGTAAAGTTAAACTGCACTTTTAACTTTTAGATACGACGACCATACAATTGAATACTGTAAAAGTTGTATGGAAATTAAAGAAGTACCTTTTGGCCTGCAATATCTGGATTATAAAATCTTCTGAAGTTCCCTTCTAGCTTCTTCGATTTCTTGAGGACTTGAATTAATTATTACTCCTAACTCACTCTAGTAAGTTTCCGGCTCAATGAGCTATAATTTTGGGGCTAATTGGTGATGAATATTTGTCATGACTTATTTCAAGTGAAAATAATTATGTTGCTAAAATTAGAAAAAGAAGAAAAAGCAAAGATTGATAAGGAAAATACTAAAGTTATTTCTGCTTTCCCTCTTCCGTAGAAAAAAAAAAAAAAGAGAACAATTTCCAGAAATTATTGTAGAAAACCAAAAAAAGAACAACAATATCCAGAAATTATTGTTTTTGTAACCGTAGTGTCCAAGCCAGCTTGCACCTCGACTAATTCGATAGTGTAAGTAATACCTCTTTCTAGTTAAAGTACAGGGTAAATCTATTCGCTAAGGCTTGTTGGCACCCTCAGCAACATCTTCTTCCCGCTCCCTTCACCAAGGCTTTCATGCTCTAGCTTCATGATGCTCTCCAGGTTTTTGATAAACGCTGATAGTATTCTATTTGCTGCATCCACAAAGAAAACAGTATTAGTTTAGTAAGATTCGACAATGATTGCATTTTGTGCAAGACCATAATTGTAACTTACACCACGTTATGGAATCAGTTGTTGTGTACCTTGTCGGAGACTGATGGAGAAACTTCATCGAAAGCCCGTCTGAAATGTGACTCCTTGATTGTCGATGGTGTCTCACCAAAACCAGCAGCTAATGCCTTACATTTATCTCTGCGTGCATGCCTGGCTGCTTTTCTCATCTAGCATATTTAAGCAATTGGTAAAAGTCACTAAAGCAAACCAGCCATTGATAAGTACCAACCATGAAAGCAGGTAAAACAATTGATCAGAACATAAAGATGAACACACCAGTTCAGATAGGTCAGCTCCACTAAAATTTTTACAAGCATCATCTCTTCCAATGGTCATCAGGTCGACACTAGTATCTATAGGCCTTTTTCGCGCAATAGCTTTTAAAATTAGTCCGCGCTCATCTGGACTAGGTAGAGGGACATATATGGGTGTCCCAAACCTTCCAGGTCGAAGAAAAGCGCGGTCAATGGCTTCCGGCCTGCAAACATGATAATAAGAATAAGCACCAAAATAGGATGTGAATCATTTACTTCCAGTAGCAAAGGCACATAATATCAGCAAGAACAAAAATACCTATTTGTGGCACCAATTACATAAACACCTTTTCTCTGATCTCCACCATCTAGTTCTATTAGTAGCTGCAATATTTGAAGAAATTTCACATTTGAAAATGTTAAGAAGAATGAATAAAGGCAACTTCTGTTAAGAACATATACTCAATCATACAAACCTGAGTCAAAAGCCTTTCGACGACCCAACCTCCTTCCTTACCACGCTTAGTTGTCAATGCGTCGACCTGTGGAAAAAATGAAAAATTAAAAAAGAACAGAAAAAAGTTTTTTAAAAAAGGTGGCTGCTACTTGACAGAAGCAAGATGTTTAAATTAGAAGGAGTGACAAGTACCTCGTCGAAGAATATAATGCATGGAGAACATGCTCTTGCACGAGTAAATATTGTCCGAATAGCTAACTCACTTTCACCAACATACTTGTTCAGAATTTCAGGTCCCTGGGGTGGAATGAATAAATGAGACAACATGCCATGCCAAACCGTGCAAAAACAAAAGTTCCAAAGAAAGCAGTGCATTTGGAAAAGAGAAATTTTCCGGAACCTTTATGTGTATAAAATTTGCTCCAGCTTCATTAGCAACGGCCTTGGCAATTAACGTTTTACCACATCCTGAGGGGCCATAAAGCAAGAATCCTGTTTCTATGTCCTCTCCAAACTCCTGGAATATGAAACAATTTTCAGAAGTTTTACACTTTGACGTTTTTGTACTTAGTGTACTCATAAGAAATATCAGTAAACAATTTGAGGTTAAGGCACTACAAAGCCAGCATAGAACTGGCCCTCGAAGCTTTTACATTCATTAACTGATAGTCTGCTAAATTTGTAACACAAAGGGTGCTTGCTGAAGGAAATGCATGAATTACACCTTGCTGCTTCAACCAAAGGGCAATCATTTATTTTTTAGTGAATCCTCCCTAGCTAGTACTAGCAATATTCAAAATGAACATTAATCCTACTGGAGTCACAGTTGCAGCTCCAGTTAGTGACAAAGTTGGACACATCGGTAGGAGCAAGGACACAATGACAAAATTAAGAAAGAATACAAGTGATTACACCAACAAGAACACATAGCTTCCAGCACATTGAGATGTTCAGGAGTGGGAGAAGATGATGGAAAGTACTTAATTAACCAGTTAAAAAATATGTAATGGTACAACTCTGATATTCCTTGTACCACAGAAAAGTTCGTTAAGGATGGCCCCAAAACTCAACCTTAACGCTGATACCATAACGCTGATAATCCAAAGATCCATTAAGATGGAATAGAAGGCCAGCTTAAACTTTGGCTACGAAAATAACATTAGGTAAAGTGAATGAAAAAATCATAACATACGGAGGGTCTTAAATGAAGCCAATTAGCTGACATACCACTGTGGATTTGTATCTGAATATTCGACAGAAGCAAGATATTACTTACCATGTCAAGTTCAGGATACTTTATACGGCTGACAATGAAATCTTCGAACTCCTCCCGCAACGAATCAAGGCCTCCAACATCTTCCCACTTCACATTTGGGATAGTGGAGAAACCTTCTCTTCTAGATGAGGGCTGAACCAATTTAGTTGCTCCCTGCATAATATCATGAACGCTATTAGCAAGCTGTATAAAACAGGCTTGTTCAGTTTCTGCGTGGAATATACTCCCGTACCTAGAAAAAGGGGTGTCAGGTATTAGATTAGAAGTAATACGATACATACTACACACATGTCAAACTTAATTCCCTTTTTCAATAATGGTGGTGTTCGGGCCTACTTGCGTGCATTTTCATTAATTCACTAGTTACTTAAGGGGTAACTCTACCACGAAGGATTTAGAAATGGGAAGAAATCATCTCATTTTTCTGTCTTCCATGGTCCATTCTAGCTTCATTAACACTAGCTAGGCTCTATAACTTGATTGCTTTACCTTTATTAATTCTCTGATCAGCGCCATATAAGCTTCATGTGATAATGCTTAAGCTAACATTATTATATGAAGCTTATATACGTTAAGAAAATTAAACAACACGGATAAAGCAATTTAGTGTACATATCAAACTGTGAACTCAAAAACAACAAGTTTTGGCGAAGTAGAAAAGTTGATTTTTAAATCTGGTTTCTCTGCATTATACCTCAAAATCAGTCATGTTAATGCTGAGCTTTTCCATCTCTTCAGGTGACCACGGCTTTATTCTCCACCATTTTCTGGGATCTTTATCGTCTACCAATTCTCTTGAAAGCTCACACTTCCTTGTGTCTCTTATCCTCTTAAGAGCCAAATTACCGGCCTTCTTAGTTAGAGCAACCAAGTCTGCTCCAACATATCCTGGGGTTGTCCTAGCTATCTTCATGAGATCAAGTGCACCTTCAACTCTTAGGTTACGCGTAAGCGTAGAAAAAATCTGCACCCTTGCATTTTCATCTGGAATATCCAACTTGATTTCAAGGTCAAATCTTCCAGGCCTCCTCAACGCTGGGTCAATAGCATCAGGATTATTCGTGGCCCCAATTACTAGTACATGACCAGGTCTGCTATTAGATCGATGCGACTCCTCCATGCACTTCATAAGCTGTGTTACAACGCGCACCTCCATTTCTTTCTGAACATTTCCTCTTTTGGAAGCAATTGCATCAATCTCATCAATAAACACGATAGATGGTGCTGTCCTGTGTGCTTTTGAGAACAGCTCCCTTATGTTCTCTTCTGATGCACCTGAAATGGAGAACTACCCAATTAGAATGCCTCAATAGAAACAATAAACACCCAAAAAGAGACCGTAATGGACAGCAAAATTGCACAATAAAACAGCCAAACAAAAGACTGTAATGGACAGTAATAAGACCATATATAAATGCCCAATTCCTTAAAGATAAAACTAACTCAAGATTGTCATAATACTAATACTGAATGATGAGTAATTGTTGCTAAAATAGAGAAATACAGAAAGACCATCACGCAGAGCTAGGCCCGGGCATTGAGCGAGCGAGCCGAAGCTAACCCAGCTTACTATGCTATTGAGCCGAGCTTTATACTATACCAAGCCGAGCTCAATCAAACTTTGCTAGATTTTGACCAAGCCTGAGCGGAGCTTGAGCCGACATTCTTTTTTGTGTCTCCAAACTTTATCATAAAAAATACTAATATTTAAATTCTCCTTTTGATCATAATCATAAAAAGGGATTGAAATTCTACTCTGTCAATAGTTAACTATTGCATTAAAATATGAAATATTACCTCGACTTCTAATTTATTTTTAATTAAGTCTAATGAATGAAAATTATATCATAAATAAAAAGTTACACGATAAATCAAGCTAATTGAGTTGAGCCGAGTTTCGACCGAACCGAGCTTTAACCGAGTCGGGCTGAGCCAAACATTAATTGAGGCCGAACTGAGCTAAAAAGAAACCGAGCTGAGCGGGCTCAACTCTATGCCAGGCCTACCCAGAGCATATTCATTTAGGGGGCACAAATAGGTTAAACTTCGGAAAAGGCTTCAAACTCTAGAAATTCCATGGAACAATATTAAATACTAGTAGTATCAATTAGCTTCTTCCCTGTAATTCCATACATCAATCAAATATGCTTGCAAAGATAGAATAATACTCCTAACAAATAAAAAATATCAGCTTCACCTGAAATTCCAGAGATGAGCTCAGTAGAAGAAACTTCATAAAACGGAACTCCAGTCTCATTGGCAATAGCACGAGCTAGCATTGTTTTCCCGCAACCAGGTGGCCCGTGAAAGAGTATCCCTGATGTAGGCCTTACTCCAAGATGACTATGTAAGTGAGGATAGTCTAACGGAAGAATAACGTCCATCTCCAATTCTTCCAACAGTTCATCCATTCCTCCTAAATCCTTAAACATTGGCTTATCCACTCCTCCTGATCCTCCTCCTTCTCGTACTCCATTCAACAACGTATCATCATCATCAATCTTATCATTATTATTAGCATTTTCATCAGTATTATTGCCACCTTGTTGGATGTACGTATTTCGAAGCATAAACTTCATTAAATCAGATCCTTCGTCCAACTTGTTTCCGTCATTATCAGTTTCAGGGAGTTTACTTGTGAGAGTAGACGAAGACTCTCCATCACCACCATCATGCTTCTTTCTTTTCTTTTTCGAATGCGTTACTTCTTCTACATCATTAGGGTTCTGGAGATGGAATAGAATATTTCGGACACGTTCAGTGAACGGCTGCAGTTTGATGCTGCCATATTTATGATAAGATGAACGGAGGTGATCAACCAGTTGTTCCACGGAGTCATACTCGTTCTTGCAAGACTTAATATCAAGGCGAAGGTCACGTTCGAACACCCGAAGTGGCCTTCCTCTCTTCCCCATTATTACAGTGAGCTATTAAAGTGAGAAGGAGATGGCGGCTATACAGTATGCTGCTTTGCTTGGTGATCAAGTAACTGTGGGTGTATTTGGTTTTAACGAAATTCTTTCTCCAAAATAAGTTACACTATTTTCTTGGAATAGAACAACTAAAAAATTTGTACTCAAATTTTAACACGCCATTGAACTAATGCCAACACTTGTTTCAAGGAGGTTCAACACACGGTATATATCCAATCTAAACCGATTTTATCAAATATATGCAGTGTAAATTTTGCACAAAATGGGTTCAATTGACACCCATTTGCACCAAGTAGCTCCGCCCCTGTTGGTGGCTACAACAAAAATCGAGCATATGGCCTTGGTCCAATGCGGTACAAAGAGCCTAACCGAATAGGTATTATTAATGGTTGATCTTCTTCTTCTTCTCGTGCTCCAAAGAATGTGGATGAATTGCGCATTGAAATGGAAATGGTGAAGAGAAGACTATCGGACCAAGAGTTGAAACACCAAGTTGACCGTGAAAATAAGGACCTTACAGGCTATTGTGCAAAAGTTTATGATGGATAAGGGACTTGGCAATGACTACAAGAGGATAGAGTAGATTTTAGGGTTAGTTAAACAGTTGTCAGTTAGACTTGGATATGGTAAGTGTTATGTACTTTTGTTATTGATGTATTTGTTTATGTTGTCGCTCGTTTTTTAAACATTCGTAGTTACGTTATATGCGTGATGAATGCTTGTTTATGGAACAAGTATGTAGAATAGTTTAAAAGCCCGGTTGTGGCTTTGTTGTAATGTTAGGCAGGTTATTATTAATATTTGAATGCCATTTTAATGGCTAATTTGGGTTTGTTGGGCTTTCTATCATGTTTCCAACAATTTATTGTGCAGGATTTACTGTTTTATCGAGGGAATTCTATTGCTCCCAAATACACACGCAAGTATACGTGGTCGACAAGTAATAAAGTGATAAATCGAGTATCGTTCCCACGAGGACTAGAATCCTAGCAAACAATTTCCTAAAAACTATTTAGGGATCTTTTTCAATGATGGTTGAGATTTTTACTAACTAAATGAAATAATTAAAAGCAAGTAACTGAAGTCAAGTAATAGAGCTAATTCTAGATTGTTATCAATAAAAGAGACGGTCCAGGGTCAGAGCTACGAACAATCCAGTTGATTATACTTCTTGATTTTCTAGATTGCTAACTAACAGGGTAATTATATTCGTGAAAACCTGTCAATTCTTCACGAGTCTATGTAAGCTACTCTAACGCCTATATTTCTATAGAATTAAATCACATGCATGCATTAAAGAACTCTGTATTTAGCTAAGCCAGGCGAATAGGTATATGTCTATTCTACCCACAAATTGATTCCCTGATGCCCAGGTTCACAATCAAGCCCTTTCTTATTTGCATTTATAAGTTCCCTTTGTCGAGTTCAACTTGTAAACCATAGATAGTGTTCAATTATCGGGCCCTAATAACCAAACAATTAGGCTCAAGAAAGAATAAACAATCTGTAGTGGTAAATCAATAGGTAGAAATCAATTTTCAAACTTCAACCTTCATGTATTTGCTCTAACCCTAGAGCGATAGGTTTAGCTACGCATATTCATAATAACAACACAAGAATTCATGGAAGAAAGATTAAATATTGTAATAGATGAAGTAAAGGAATTAAACCCTTGGTTCAATGTGTAAGAACTCCAAAACTTGCTCCAGAAAATCGATCCCCTACTGAAAACGACATTAATGACTATTTATAGTGTTTACAAAGTCTTCCCATAAGTTAATCCTAAGCCTAAACTAAATTGCAAAAGTTGGGGTCGCAGAACTAAAAGCCACAGGGGATGCCTCGCGTGTCTCATGGCTTCTGAGAGTCGTGCGCCACAGCTCATGCGTCGCATGGCTTGTGGTTTTTGGAAGTCTGAAGCTGCAGGCCATGCGTCACATGGTTATGACTTTTGGAAGCCTGAAGCTATGACAAATCCGTAGCTTGCTCCATAGCTTTCCGTCTAATGGCATATCCACAATTAGCTAAGTTCATCAATTCTTGCTTGATTTCATCCATCTTCACTCCGTTTACACTCGTATTCATCCAAATCATTCCTAACATCACAAACACAATAAGTGAGCGCAACAATCACAATTATTTCATGCAATGGGCGAATAACGTATCAAAATGTGCGGAAATATTAAGGTAAAATAGGCTAATATTGCCAAACATCAAATTTCCTCGCTAAATGACCAAGAGGGAATTCCCTCGCTAAAAACAAAAAAAAAATTATTATTATCGAGGATTGTCCCTTGGTAAGTTAATTTGAAAACAATAATTTTTTAAATTACTACCAAGAGATTTTTCCTCGGTAAAATATTTAATTTTTTAATATATTTTCTATTAACTAGGGAAATCCCTTGGTAAGAATTATATAATATATTTTCACTAAAATTTATTTCAGAGGGAGATCCTTCGATAGTACCAGCAGAATTCCTTCGGTGGTGTGCACAGCATGAAGCGAATACCGAGGTATGCGTATCGAGGAAATTCTCTTGGTATGTCGTTAATACCGAGGGTTTTCCCTCCGTATTGTCCCCTCAAAATTCGTTCATTTTCTAGTAGTGATAATACAAGAAGCAACAGTTATCTATTTTTATTCGAGAAACAAACTTTTGAATGTGATGTTTGCTATACAGTTGACATATAATGCAGGTATAAAGCACGTACCAAGTATCTAGTATTCTAATTGAGAAATTTCGCATTAAAAATTTATAAATACGCATTTACATTGGCCTACTTAATGCCATCTTTTTAATTCTTTGCTCGGTAAGTATATGTCAAATTAGATTCCGACCTGACTTTTTCATAATTAAAGAAAATACATATTTTCTAGCTAATCGAACCGTGGTAAGCCAATACTCAAACAGTTATTAATGGCTCAAAAAGAAAGTTAAGGTGGACTTTCTTTCTTTCTAAAGAAAAGCGTATTTTCTGTTATAAGAATTTTTGAATATATATTCAGGATGTGTTTGGTAATAAGAAAAATATTTTCTTAAAAAATAAGTGAATTTGTGTTAATATTTTAGCGTTTGGTTGTAAAAAAAAAAAATCTATCACCAACCACACCATCCCACCAAAAAAACTCTCACCCACCCCAATCGCTACCCTTTTTGCACGCCCAAACCCTCCCTTCTACCGACCCACCCCTTTCTTAGCCATTTTCTTACCAGCCACTTCACAATTACCTCCTTCACTTAGACCTCTTTCATTACCACCAACCCTAAATATCTGATGAAACGCTGAGTTTGCCGATGTAATAGGTACCATCAGTGCGACGACAGCCGCTCCGCTCGAAAATTCTTTCAAGTTTTACATATCCTAAAAATTTACAACGGCAGCGGCGATTGATTGTTCTTTCTTTTCCATATTTAGGATCTGGCTCTCTTCGCGGAGGCCGGCACCGGCAAAGCTGATGTTGTACGCTGCCGCTGGTGTCGAAAACAGAAAGAGAATTGATGATGAGGCAGGGTTGGCGTGAGAGGGGGAGTTTAAAGGCTGGGGGTAGATGAGGGGGGTGTTTATAGGGGGTTAAGAGGGGAGTTGGAGGGTGGGCTGTTTTTAGAGTGGAGGGGTAGGGTTAAAATTAGTGGAAGGGGCTGGGGGCTAGGAGGTAAGGGGGTGGGGATTAGGTTTGTGTTTTGTGCAAGGAAAATGTTTTCCCTTCAATTTTTAGAAAAAATATTTTCTTCTATTTATTTTATACTTAGTTATATACTAAGTAACTCCACCATATTTGATGAATTTTTTTACAATTGCAGCATCACCAAATAGCACTTATAGCTTGTTTGGATGGTTGTAACCCATTGTATCGTATTGCATTATCACCATAAGTACGATATTTATTTTGACTGTTACTCTAATTACAATTGTATTGTATCGTTAAATCAATAGTTATGTAATCATGAAAACCATCACTTTATGTAACACCGATTTGATGGGATCGCGTCGTTACTTATTTTTCTTTTTCATCATGCCCTTACTTATTATTTAATATTTCAATTTTATCCTTTACCTTATATTTCACTTATTAAACCACGATAAACAATACAGCCTATCTAAACGTTGTACAACACAATACGATATAGTACCGATGCAGTACAATACAATACAATATATTATGAAACGATGGGTAACAACCATCCATTAGATAACAATCAATCTATTTTTATTTTTTTTCATTTTTTGACAAACAACCTTTACATTAGTTAGAATAAGAAAAAGGTGAATATATCTAAATTGGAAGAAAAATAGAGATAGGAGCAAATAGACTGTAAAACCCCCTTCTCTCTTCCAATTAAAAAACAAAGAGGAAAATATACAAAAGAGGTCCGGCCATTATTTCTCCGATATATCCATATTTATTTATTACACTGATGAAAATCGAAAACCCTAACAACTTAATTCATATTTGAGGTTCGTTTTCTTCTACTTTTGCTCAATTAATATTTGATATTTAATTTATTTGTTAAGTGTATGCCTATATTGCTTCGATTCAGCTAAATGGCTGTGCGGCCCGTCCCCGGTGAACGCGGATGCTTTGTACACCGGGCTGCCCTTTTAGTTTATTGGATTATTCATTTTACCATTTGAAACTCGGTGGATAATGGATTTGCAACTCTATTATTCTCCACTTAAATACCGAGCTTTTGTATGTAGCTCATTGGCGGGGTTTGAACTTGTGTCGTGCGCCTAATCCACATATCATAAGTTGAGTTCTTACACTAGACCATAACCCCGGGGAGCTAAGTTGTTCTATGTTTAGACTATATAGAAATGGAACCAATCTTATGCCTGTTTACTTTCCGGAGAATAAATTCCAGGGCTGGGGATGTTGGGGAGGCGCTAAGTTGTTTCGATGTTTAGAGTATATAGGATTGGAACCAATATTATATGTGTTTATAAACTGAGGGTACCGAGATGGTACAGCGGTACTGTTCCTTGTTTTAGTTATAGACTTTATGTGATGAGTGACTTTAGTGTCTAGATGGAAAGAATGATCCAATGACTTATTAGCTTCGGTAGATAAGATAATGTTGGTACTTGATGGAAAGTATGATCCAATAACTTGTAGCTCCGGTAGATAAGATAACTGTGGTACTAGATAAAAAGAATGATCCATTAACTTATAGCTCGGTTAGATAAAGATGTACTTTAGAACTAGATCAAAAGAAAGATTAACTGATAGCTCTGGTAGATAGGATTACTCTAGTACTAGAGGAAAGAATGATTGAGCCCTGCCGCTAACAAAAAGCCTGGTGTTTGACCTTATAAAATTTAAAAAAACTCAACATATTGTCTCCACGCCACCTGCACCCTCAGAAACTAACGCTACTCCTTCCCTACCCTGAATGTAATGTTACCTTTTAAATCCTTCCACCCCTTCAAATGTTTTCTCCAAAGACCACACCCAAAAGGAATGGTAATGTTCCTAGTTCTCCACTCTCCTTCCGTGGTACTGTATTTTTCTGCTATCACCTCCCTCTATAATGCGTGCACCTCAATTCCAAATCTCGATAACCACATCCTTAGTAATGCTTTATTAAAAACCTGAAGATATCCTCCCCCCCCCCCCCCCCCCCCCCCCCTGCCCCACAAACTTCTTTGTAGCCATTACAGTTTTACAACTAACAAGATGAAAATTTCTTGCTCCATTGGCTGAGTTACATGGGAAATTTATTTGTAAGCTTTCTATTTTTTTGCCTATCCCACTTACCATCTCGACTTGTAACAGAGACTTGAAGTAGATGGGGATCTTTTCCTCCTTTTGACAAATACCTCTGCACGCACCCCACTAGCCTTTTTCTTGACCCTTTTTACCACTGCATTTCATGTTGAAGCTTTTTTATTGGAAGAACCTAAAGGCAAATCGAGATAAGAGGTAGGAAGAGCTCCAACCTTGCAACAGAGCAAATGTGCCGGAATATCTGTATTGTCCACTTGTCTCACGGGGATTTTACACAGTTCCTGAGGTTGATCTTTAACCCGGATAACCTGAAACCACATAAGCACCCTTTTCAATGATTCCAACTGGTGCCTGTTAGCATCACAGAATGCTAGGGTGTAATTTGCGAATAGAAGGATAATGCCTTGACTTCTGAAAGAAGCCGATAACACCCCTCAAGTAATGATAGCATCTAAGGGACCTCTCAAATGCAAGTGCGTGTAGAAGATGAGCAAGCACGTGTTGAAAATGAGATAAAGGATGTTGGGATGCCTCATAAACAATTTAATGTGCTTGTAACAGAGATGGAAGATGTTTGCTTCCGCTATCACGATGCTATTAAGTAACCCCACACTGCTCCATCATTTAACTCAAAGCTTCCATGACTAATGTGAACAACATTGGCAACAATGGTTCCCCTATTTCAGTCCCCTTGAGCTACCAAAATAACCGGCTTCCATTCACAATTACTGAACATATGACTATAGATATGCAAACCTGCTCCATTTTGGTGTACTGCCTGTTTGCAAGGGCTGATAGTGCTGACATTGTTGAGGTGGTTTTTGGTCTTAGTTGAGCTGTGAGGACCCAGGGGGATGTGAGGAACTGTATATTTAAACCCATTGAAACACAGATACTTGCCCTTAGAAAAGCATTATGTTTAATGTTTTGTTGTATCTCTTATTAGTAATTGGTGACTTCACGGTTTCTTCTGATCTCAATTCAGTTTTTGATATGATCCTAAAATGGAGATTCAAGCAATTGAAAACATAGGTTCTTCAACCCTCAAAAACACTACCAAACTTGGAAGACAAGTAAAGGATAGATAGAATCAAGATATGTTGAATAAACACACACTCCAGTCTTGATTACTTGAACATATGTGAATACCACTATAATGTCAAATCAAAGAGTAGAAGAAAGAAGGATCAATCTAAAAGTGAATGCAATCAATTAACCCAGATAAACAATTAAGGAATTTAGGAACTAATTAGCTTAACATTCAAATCAAGAAATAATCCAAGGGATGAGAAATGAATGCATACATGAATGCTTAACCCAAAGCAATTCAAAAGAGGTTCATCAAAGAGACATGGGACACTTCCTAAAACTCACTGAGTAACATCACTCAATATCCAAAATCTAGTTCATGACTAAACCCTAGAATTAAGCTATTTATAGTAGCTACTTAATATAACGAGGAATGAACTAAATAGCCTGAAATGCTAATGTCATTAAACTGCATGTGCGCCCTTCATCACGACCGTGCCTAGGTCTCGCGATTGTGTCATGTAGCCTGAGACTTCCTCGCGACATCACTGTTCTTCTTGCAATCGCTCCCTTTTTTTTAGTCTTTCTGCGCGAACGCGCTTTGTGGTATCGTGTTCTCGACTCTTACTCAAGACATCCAAAATCCTGCAATCTTCCATTTGCTCTTTTGGCCATTCTTATAACTTGAGTCTTGCTTTCCATGACCTCAAAAGCACTCAAAGCTCTTTGCCTTCCCCCTCATGAAATGGATATGCAACCAAGCCTGGTTAGCATATAGTCAATATGGATGACGAATGCAGCAGAGTGCTATTTACTACTCACTTTTTTTTTTTTGGTGTGTGATAAAGTAGTGCTATTTACTACTCACTTAATGTTCATCATCAACTTTTTCTAAACAATTCCCTAAAGTTGTGTTTGTCTTTGTTTTCTTTTCACGTGCTGCTACGAGCATGATTTGGCTGATTATTTGACAGCACATTATGACTACAACAACATACCCAGTGTTATCCCAAAAGTGGGGTTTAGGGAGGGTGGGTTGTACACAGACCTTACCCCTACCAAGGTGGAGAGGCTGTTTCGATAGACCCTCGGCCAGAAAAACATCACATCTTGACTCATGTATCATTTGACGTTCTGGTAATAGTTAATGTGTCAAACCTAAAATCTTTTTTTTCTCTTGGTGTAAGAGAAGAAATTCATGAATATTCACGCCCATCTTGGTATTCTCCCCCCCCACCCAACCCCCAGTTTGCGCGTTTTTCATATATAGGGAACATCTGTGTAGGCTTCGTGGTTTTGAAGCCAACTAGTTCATACTTCTCGAATTTCATTGCTTGGTCACGAAATTGGCATGCTTAGGTTGAGGCATGTATGAATCAACTGCATTTTTATTTGAATGTTCTATCGCATTTAACTGTTTATTTCAAGGTCTATTCTACTGGTTTTTCATTTGTTGTGCATGCGAGAAAATGTTGATAACCTTAATAAAATTGTGAAGTTCAGCTTGCCATGCTTGAGTGAAGTATTATTTATTGTCTACCCTATTGCTGTCTCCCCTTGCAGGTACTGGTCAGTTTTAAGTGATATGGGCCATTGAAATAATTTGATTAATCTTCTTTACCTGGGGCATACAAATTTTGGTCACTAGCAAGGCTGAGCATTGACTCATGGAACTTAAAGTTTCATCTTCAAACCCAGCCTTTTTACATTCTGATTGCAACAGTGATCCTGAAGAGAAGGAGATCAGTGAAGAGGATGATGATGATCGCAATCATAAGCATCGCAGGAGAGACTTACATTCTCAATCTGAAGAGACGGAGGCCGTTGAACCGGTTTTCAATAGACCATTCAGGAAGCGGAAGCCTTTCGAAAATGGACATCCTTATGGAGAAGGGGATTCTCAGTTAAGTGAAACCAGGTTCCAAAGAAGACGAGGAATGGGTTCATTTCCCAGGGCCCCGTTAGATTCATATCAAAGAATGAGGTTTAATCAATCACTGTCCGGTGATGCTGGTAACGGTAGGGGTCGAGGAAGAGAATTTAGTGCTTGGGGCCAACGTGATTCCAGGTTTGGCTCGGTTGATATTGCATCTCAACTGTTTCCACATGGCCCTGTTACTCCCAGTCTCTTTGCTGGAAGAGGGGTGCAAAACGTTTCTAATGCACAGAGTTCATCTTGGAGTGCATTTGGAATGATTCCGGGAGTTTCCAACGGCAATCTTGATACACTTCATTCCCTTGGTTTCCAGGGAACACTCAGGCCATCCTTGAATCCTACTGTGAGTATGGGCATTCCTAGGCAGAGATGTAGAGACTTTGAGGAGCGTGGATTTTGCCTAAGAGGAGATATGTGCCCGATGGAGCATGGAGTAAATCGTATTGTTGTTGAAGATGTTCAGGTATGTTTTCTTTCAGCCGCAAACAATATTGCTATATCTTCCATGATATGTTTTTTTTATGTGGGGGAATGGTCTCTGTTAATTTCTTATGTGCTATGTTCAGGGTGTTTTTGTCTCTGGTATTCATGGGATGCTGATTGATTGTGTTTAGTTACTTAATTTTCATCTCTTTTAATATAAGTTTTTGCAAGTCGAGTCAGAATTCCCTAATTAGATCATTCTCCTGTATAAATATGCTTTGTCGTTTTGTCTAGTAAACAAGGGATCAATCGCCTTGGCAAAGAAATTCTCCATTCATGGACTGTCAGCACTGTATTCTTGTACTTCCCTAACTTTTTAGACTGACCACTTTGGTTTTATGTTATTGTTTTCCAAATTGCAGAGCCTTTCTCAGTTTAATCTTCCGGTGTCACTTCCTAATGCACATTTGCTTGGACCAGCTACTGGCCAAGGGTCTGTACCAGTAGGCCCTTCTGGCTCACTGCCTAGCAGCAAAGCTTTACATAACAAAAGTAGCAAACCTTCAGTGATTGATAATGGATTGGGCTTGACTGGTGCTTTTGTCGATAGTTCTATGGCTGGGGGAGCTGATTTTTATGACCCTGATCAGCCATTATGGTCAAATGATCGTCCTGAAACTTCATCAGCACTCCAGGATTTAAATCGATCTAAATTTGATGATACTGGGGCTTTGTTAGATGCCGACTCCTCTGATCATGATCAAGTTGGGCATTGTGATGCCTTTGAACTTGAGCACCCACTTAGAGGTGCCAAGGCAGCTTCAGGATCTCAGAGTGTGTGGGGAAGAATCAGAAGGTCTAAAAATAAGCTGAATGTGGAAGAGAAAACTGATTCTACAGGCAATGCGTCAAACTTTGATGGGATGGGAAAAGATCTGGAGTTATCTGGCAGCAATCAGGGCATCTCCATCCCAGGTAAGCAAACAAATTTACGTAGTACGGACCCACAAATGAAGGAATCATCTTCCAAGGCCCAAAGTAGTTCTGGACATAATATGAGAAAACCTTCTCAAAAGGCACTTCGTACTCTGTTTGTGAGAGGCATTCCACAGAAAGATAACAAACCAGATGCTCTTCTTTCACATTTTCAAAAATTTGGGGAGGTCATCGACATCCACATCCCACTGAGTAGCGATCGAGCTTTTGTTCAATTTTCCAAGAGAGAGGAAGCTGATGCTGCTTTAAAGGCACCTGACGCTGTGATGGGCAACCGTTTTATAAAGCTTTTCTGGGCAAACAGGGATAACATTATGGATGATGGAGTAAATGGTGGAAATAATTTACCTTTAACTCCCCGTGGAGTGACACCCAGTTTGGTTCCACCCCACCAATCGTTTACTTATAAAGGAAAAGACAATTTCCAGTCCCCAACCCCAAAAATTTCTGAACATGGGCCTGTTGCTCCATCACCTATTTCTGGTCAACCTAAGCCTGTGGCTAATAATGGTCCCAAAGCAGCACCAGCTGTGCAAAAAAAGGCGGAGAGCTTAGAACTTTTGAAGGAAGAGTTGCGCAAGAAGCAGGAGCTGCTTGATCAAAAGCGAAATGAATTTCGGCGTAAGCTGGATAAACTTGAGAAGCAAGTAATGGCCTGTTCTTTTAGCATATACTGTCCAAGAATCTTTTTTAAGTTGATATCCGATATTTACTATGATTTAATTCTTTATTTTCTTTACCTACTCGAATTCTGTAACATGTTTTCTGGATCTACTTATAAAAACATGCCTTTTCAGACCCGCATTTCTGCTAGTGTTTATGATATAATTCCTAGTTGTTTAGTGTAAAGGTACTTTTCTTTGCTTAACTATAATAGGGAGGGGGGGGGGGGGGGGGGGGTTGACAACAGCAAATACTACCGTATCTGGAGTTGTTTGGTTACATGGAGCCGGGTCTATGTAGTTTATTCTTTGTTTTCTCCCCTATATGATGATGTACTTTTAACTGTAAAAAATCTTCTTTTTCCACAATTACATGAAGGTTTGACTTATAGCATTTAATTTCTCTTCAGAATTATGTAGTTACATGAAGCAGATCTCATGCATATTACAGTCCATTCTTTGTTTTTCCTCTCGATATACGGTGGTGTATAACCTCCTTGATCTTTAGAATTAACTAATGACGGAACCGTCTCTTCCACCTTTTTATATGGTTACTTATATGCAGGCTGTAGGTGTGAAAGCTGAAATGGTGTCAGACCAAGATCTGAAGAAACAGAAGGAAAGAGAAAAAGTATCCAAGTCTGTGAAAGTGGAAAATTCAAGCTCCATGGAACTTCATAATGATGTATCTTCAACACAAGCTGAAGCAATATCTGATAGTAACAGATTAACAGAGAATGCTGAGCACTCTTGTTCTATATCATCTTCTGCTGTGGCTACACAGGAACCTTCTAGCTTAAAGCAGTCAATTCGTCCACTGGCACCACATGGTGCACCTTTTATTTTCAACAGATACAAACTAGACAATCGTCCCACTTCCTTCAAAGTCCTTCCACCTATTCCAAGTGGTCTTGCAAATGTAATCTCTTTTGGTCCTCTTATGTGAATATGTTCTGCTTCTGTTTTATTATGCAGCTTATGATTTGTGTCCAACTGTTCTTCCAAGGCAGAGCTGTTAGTGTGTTAGAGCATGCTCGTCTTATTACCATCTTCTACTTCTCACAAGGTTCTTGAAATATGGGTCCACACTTTGAGACTTTATACTTTTATTTTCTTAAAGAATGCACTCATAATTCCTGTGGTCAAAGTATAAGCTATGTGCATATCTGCATGTTCTCATATTGGCAAATCGTTGTTTTTCTGTATTGGTCCTTCTGTCCAATTTGGGTACCCATATTTCTTCTAAATATGGGAGGATGGAACTGAGAACACTTAAGTAAAATTTCATTAGTGTCGACAAGAGAGGGTAGCTCGAGTGGGAAGCATCTTCCACCTCCAACCTTGAGGATGGGGGTTTAAGTTACCAATGGAGCAAGTGGAAAGGGCCACCATTGACTCCTAGGGAGAGGCTTGGGGGTTGTAGATGTAGGTTACCATATAAAAAAAACTCTGTGTCATGTCTCCCTTGGTCAGCTACTGTGTCTAGGTTGATTTGTAGATTCTTTTTCCATCTTGTTCTTACTTGCAATAGTTTTCCTTGTCTAGGTTGCCGTCTTGAAGGAACATTTCTCCACTTTTGGCGACCTTCCCTCTGTTGAGCTGGAAGACTTGGAAACTCAAGATGGTAATAATGGTTCAGAGACGTTAAACATATCTGCTAGGATATGTTTCCCAACGCGCCGATCTGCTGAAAAGGCATTTTCGAATGGCAACCTCTGGCAAGGCCAAGCTTTGCAGTTTATGTGGTTGCAGTCTAGTAATTCCACCAAGGGTATTGGTGTCAAACAAGATGCTGCTCCTGCTTTGAAGCAGCTTTCAGATGCTGGTCTTCAACCAATGCCAAAAGACTCTTTGACTGGTTCAAAGGAAGAAACCGCTGCTGATATTGATGAACCTGAAAAAGGTGATACAGAATGCGAGAAGCAGCCTTCAGATGCTAGTATTGAACCTATCCCAAAAGATTCTTTGGCTGGTTCACAGGAAGGAAATGCTGCAGGGATTGATGAACTGGAAAAAGGTTATATAGAATGCACGACCGTGAATGGAGTTCCCAACTCCAGTTCAGTTTCTCTGTCTGCCGAGAAACAGATAGCTGAATGTGATCGATCGTGATGGTGGCTCGATTGTCTGAGTTGTACAGTGAGGTAAAATTTTGGATCACTTCTATGTAATTCAGGAGTATTTAGCAATTTTACACATTCTAGTTTCAATTTTGTTTTATCTCAATATCTGGAAATGTAGAGGAAATTTTCTGATTTTTTTACCACCAGATACAAGTGCTGTTGGGTATCTTATATTGAATTATGTTAGTCATTCAATGCTTATTAGAAGTATACCCTGGATTGAGGAACTATAATTTAGATGATATTTTGTGCAGAGGAGACATCTTTTGACTGTATGGTGTGTTCTCTCTATCATGGTACTTTTACTTGGTTATCTCTTCGACTCTGTTATTCTCATTGCAACCATAATTTGACTTAAGTTGAACATTGCTCTAGCGTCTTTGATTGCTTTCGAAGCCCAGGTCTGTCTTATTGTGTGGTGGTGTTTTTCTTTTGGAAGACGGTCCATTTTATATTTGTACTACCAAGATTGTAAAATTTTGTTTTTGGTCCATGCATATTCGTGTCATTAGGAAATCATGATGTATTTGCCCTTGCTATTAATGGAGCTCCATTGTGAAATGGATGAACTCCACGGGCTACATTCCTCGAGGAAAAGATCCAAAATTACCCAACTTTTGACCGTGGTACAAAAATACCCCGAGGTTGGAGGGCTGGAGGTCCGTTAAGGATCAAGGGCAAAAATGCAGACTTGCATATGCATTTGTGCAGTACATCTTCAAGTGTAGCATATGAAGTGACTACCCACATTTACTCCTAACTTGTTGAACCAGCTACATGAATCTTTTATATTTGTTATGTGCCATTGCAAGGTATGGGGCTTGAGTCCCACATCGGCCAAAAGGGGTTGATGTGGGGCTTATATAGCCTTGGGCTCTCCCACCTTAATAGCTAGCTTTTGGGTGTGGTTCTCCCAAGGTTGTATCAATGGTATCAGAGCCACTCACCACCCTCCGTGCCCGTTGACGGTGAGGCCGGTATTGCAGTGTTCGGTCGGGGCTAGAAAATTGCCGTTCGCCCACTGGGCTAGAAATTTGTCTAGCGCACAGCCGTCTGGGACGACGGGTGCGGAGCTGGGTGGTTTGTTATGTGTCATTGCAAGGTATGAGACTTGAGTCCCACATCGGCCAAATAGGGGGTTGATGTGGGGCTTATATAGCTTTGGGCTCTCCCACCTTAATAGTTAGCTTTTGAGGTGTGGTTCTTCCAAGATTGTATCAATATTTAGACTCACCTAATAATATTTCGAGAATTTACCATACTTGCACTATTTTAAGTTCATGTCTTTGTATTTACTCCCCCGTCTATGATCACCAACTTCAACTTCAGCTTCAAGCAAGGGCATGAAAAGTACGAGTAACAAGGGAGTAAACAAATTTGTTGTCCAACCTCCGAACTTGAATATTATCAATTTTTCAAACCTGTGTGTTAATATTATTTTTAAGTTAAATTTGAAAGAATTGGAAGTGTCAAATGTGTTCCTCTATACTATTTTGAAATCAATCGTGTAATGCTTCTATACTCTTTGACTTTTTTTATTCATATAATCATTTGATATTCGAAACTTACTGACTCAACTGATTCTGATTGAACTAAATTAGTCTAGATTCACATCAAGTAGGCTTATTGGAGGCGAAGTTCACTTTTAGATTATTTGTTTACAACGAGCTATGCAATTATGGGAAATGTATTCTCGTGTAGGTTGACAAACCCGCTATTCATTTGGAGTTTTTGCATTAATGTGTTTTGTCCATAAAAGATGTAAATATTATACTATTTTTAATTATTGACAAGATGTAAATCTCATATCTTTTATGCAGTTCTATTCCTAATTTTATTTTAATTATTTTTATATAAATACAAAAAGGAGAAGTACAATATAAATTTTTTGAGTGCTGATGATTACGGAAAGCATAACACAGTTCTCTAACCTAACATTAGAGTTCATTATCAACATATAAGTATTTTTTTTCCTATTACATAGTCACAATTACCACGACAATGAAATAACATGAATTCTACACCAAAGAACATAGTACCTTCTTAATTTAAATTTGAAATAACCATCTTGATATTGGCAAAAAAAAAAAAAAAAATTTAGCCCACAACAATTACCATTATCAAATTTTTTTAATTTTCACAGGATATTCACATTGGGATCAGACTAATCCCACACTTCCCACACAGTTCAAACTCGCACATTCCCTTCTTTAGGATTAGACTAAGAGCATGTTTGGCCAAACTGCAAAAATCAGCTTATTTTGAGAAGTGCTTTTTATCGAAAGTACTTTTCAAATAAGTGCTTTGTGAGATAAGCAGTTTATGTTTGGCCAAATTTTAGAGAAGTGTTTTTGTTATTAATTTGTGTTTGACCAATATTTAAAACAATTACCAAATTATGAAAATGGATACATAATAATATTAATTGATTAAATATAGAAGTTTGAAATGGGTATTCTTGTCTCAAATAATCAAAAACACTTATTTTTTCAAGAAGCTACTTTTTTCAGCTTCTTCCCCACAGCAGAAAAACAGCTTCTGCTGCCACTCAAAAGCACCTTAAAATTTTAAAATAAGTACTTTTTGAGAAAAATAAGTACTTCTGGCTCCCCTGAAGCTTGGCCAAACAGGCTCTAATTCGAGTTCTGTCTTGGAAAAGATGTCATGAAAAAATATATTATGTACACTTATCTCGCAGAAACTATAGTCAAACATGGGATGACTATAGTCTATAGAGTAAAAGAGTAGTGAATATTTAGTGCTCGACTATATAAACCCTATATATAATAAGCATAATAATTAATAAAGCTATTGAAATTTCTTTCTTTCGTCGCTCCGATTAAAGTTTTTTCTGGTGCGATGACGACGGCATTATCGGAGCTGACAGATGACATTGTTCGTAGCATGACTATCGCTGCCGTCTTCTCCGATTTTGTGAGTTATACTTTTCAATCTCCCCTTCTAAATTATATTTTTTTCTAAATGCCGCAAATAAAACAAAAAACATTAAAGTAAATTCAACCGGTCAGATTTCCGGCGAACTAAAGCATTAATAAGCATTCTACTATTTATTTATTTATTTATATATTTAAGAGTAGTTTCGAACTAGCTTACCCACACCTCGACTATTCCAGTGAGTAAATTCTATTATTTATTTATTTTTATGACGGCGGCGTCCGGACTAGCTTGTCTGTACCTTGACTATTCCACTGAGTACATGCTACCTTCCACGTAAGCTACAGAGGTGACTATGTCCTCCCAAGGCTTAGGTAGATGAGATGCATTCCTTAAAAAAAAACAGTCTGGTGTACAAGGCATCCTGCATTCACGCAGGGTCCGGGGAAGGGGCACACCCCGAAAGATGTGATGTACGTAGCCTATCATGCATCAGTGGTTGTTTCCACGGCTTAAACCAATGACCTACAAGTCAGGCAACTTTACTAGTTGCTCCAAGGTTCTGCTTCATGAGATGCATTTCATTATAATAAATAACGACTTGCTTGTTGAGAATCAAGGATCTGACTCTAAATGAATTGAACACTTTTTCTTTATTATTTTAGAAAATTAGAAAGACAAGAACAAAACACAAAGAAATGCGGAAAAATTTAAATAATGTAGTTTATGGATCATGATACATATCTTTCTCATGTAGGAGATGAATAAGTTGGTTATACAAAAAATGTAGGAGATGGGTAAGTCCATTCAATTAGTTCTAGAGTTCTAAATTCAAAATGTTCAACGTAATGATACCTGGAATGTTAAGCATAAATACAAGGGCAAATGTAAATGTTGAAATATTAAAGAAATGATTTTGCGCATACGGCTTGTGATGTGTCGGTCAGGCACACATCACGGGTTCAAACCCCGCCACAGACAAAAGGTTGTTATTAAGTGGAGAAGGGGTGGCAAGACCATTATCCACTGACTTTCGAACGGTGTGGCACTGGCCCTCTCGGTTATCAAAAAATATCAAAGATTCTTTTTTTTTTTGGGTGATGTTGGTGGTGACAGGCTATATTGAAGCGTGCCTCGACTAATCTACCATGCAGCCTGTCCAGCCGACAGGCCTAAGTTGCCAACCTAATCTTGTTCATGGGACTTCAACAGTAGATGAGTTCATGTTGAGTGCTGTAGCTGGGAGATTTGAACTAGGACCTCCACATCATTACTCGCATACCCAACTACTAGGCAATCCCCTTGGAGACTACCAAAGGACTGTTTTTTATTGAAGTATACAACTTTTGCTTGAGACAAAATGATCTTACGAATTTCGGGTTCAACTAACTTAGCATCTTCACATAATGGACTTTGAGCCTGAGATAATAGAGAGATCAGGATCAGGCCACCGTTTTCAATATATTGTGAGATCAAGTGTAGTCCAATGAGTGGTTGTTAGAAAATCACATCCTATAATATTTAATTCTTAAAAGATTTACTAAAGAGCAAGTTTGATGTGCCATTTGTTTTATTACCCATTCAGGCATTTTTTTCTGTGGAGAAATTTAAACCTTTTATGATAACAGATCTATGTACGGTGAGGACTGATATGTGCTCTCATGTAGATTCTGATTAACCTATTTCACTGAGAATCTAACCTCCTATTCTACTGCTTCTGCTACTTTGTTACACTAAGATTTACCTTCCAGCTACTATAGTGTTAATAAGATTATAAGACTGATAGTTACATTAGTTTTAGTAATTCATGCACTCTAAAAAATGACATACTGGATAAGATTAAAAGATAGAAGAGAATAGATGTGTTACGGCTGACTGTAAGACCAAAGAACATGGGAAATTGGTTAACTTGGTCGTGTGACTACCAGCCCCCTCTCCTGGAGGCGTTTATTTGGCTGCTGTTAAATGCAAAATAACTAATTGCAGAAGGAAATATGTGGTTCTTCCCGTTTCCAATTTGCAATCAAAGAAACAATTTATCCTGATGTGGATAGAGAAGATCAATAAAGAATAAGCGGGGCCAAGGAACAGATCCATATTTTGAGGCTCACCCTACATATTCACGCTCTTTCAAGCAACATTGTATTTTCATGTCCTATTTCTGACCAATATTCTATCTTGTATCTTTGAAATTCTACCGTGTATGAGATGTGCATATAGAAAATATAATCCTCTTTCAAGAAGGTCCCTGTGATCCAATCAATAGTGCTCTATGTTGCATTTAATCTTACTGTTTTCAATTAATCAATTGTTAGTTTTAGATCGATCTGAACTTGCTTTTACCCGGACATATCTCCTTCTTTTAGGGTGGGCAGATAAATTCACTTGATTTTCATCGGAAAGAAGATTTGCTGATAACTGCAAGTGAGGATGACTCAATTCGACTTTTTGACATTGCCAGTGGGAAGTAAGTGAACAAGCTTTCAAGAAAAGTTCTTCTGGTGATTTTGTCATTGCATCATCCACTTACGATGTTACTTGAGGTCATGCCAGATCTAGTAGATAAAAAATCATACATCATACATAATTCATCAATACAATGTTTATAGTGTCATCTGTTATTAGATTTCAGGTTTATAGAAGGGGACTAGAGTCGAAAAAATGTGTAGCAACAATCCATGATAATGTTATTGTTCAGAGTGTAACCAGGGTGCAAACCTTGAGTACCGGTCCTAGTCATCTTTATCTAATGACTCAATGCATCTCCATCAGAGCATTTCTCACTTTGTGGGCTAATCAAGTTCTGTCAATATCAATCTTCCATTTTGCAAATTTTGGCCAATGACTTCACATTCTTAAGTATTAAATCAGTAACTATTATTGTGCCATTTTGAACTAAAAATTTGGAGTTTGTAAATTTTGGAAAATCCGTCGCGTATGCACAAATTGTGTGACCTTCATCAGCCATCAAGAGTTTATAGTTCATATGGTGGTCTTTTTGTTTGTGACTATGTATTTAAAAGCCACACTTAGTCTGAATCTTAGCAATCCTTCAAGCAGTATAAGATTGACATAAAGAAATCCTTTCTTTTATCAAGTAATAAGTTTTATAAATGAAAGGCAATAAATATGCCTGTATACAAGAAGTTCCCAAAAAAGTAGAACCCTTACAAAAATAAATGAGATTCGACAAAAACTATCCAATCTCTATACATACAGGAATCTTATGTGCACCAAAGAGAAATACAAGATAAGAAGGCTACTCCTCAAATAGATAAAATCCTTTTCTATTCTATCAAAGATCTCCTATTTTTCTCTCTCCGTATAATTCACATCAAAGCAAGAGGAGCAATCTCCCACGCCCTGTATCTTCTTCTTCGTCTTCTATACATCCAGCTAATCATGACTTCTTTGACATTTCCTGGCATTACCTACTAGACACTGAGGCATCCCAGAATTTTGCACCAGAGATGCTATCGGACGATGTAGACATAAAGAAATCTTATTCTTTTGGAAAGTCGCTCACGTCACCAACTCTAACATTTTCTCGTCAGTTACTGGGGCCTAAAAAATGCTGAGAATCTATAGTAGAAGAGCAATTAGAAAGTTCACAGGTTTACATGAAGACGGTGTTAGGCTCCAGCAGCCATTTCATAGCAAAAGCTAAGCTTCTGGAGACGAAAAAGTGGCAGGAAAGTCTCGATCATCTTGGAATAGCACCATCGGTTTATTAGTACGAAACATCGAGAAGTGAACTTTCAAAAGTGGTAATATATTTGGGCATTATATAAAAAAGTGAAAAGTTGCTCAATAGCCAAATTATTCGATAGCGCTCTTCGTCATATGACTCTCCTCTTGAAATAGGAAATGGTCAGGAAGTTTTGGCATAAACAAGAAATATTTGATTAAGGTCAGACTTATTCGACCCTTTTTTAACCCATCAGTGATTCCAAACTGGTTCGTAAACCTAGAGAGGTATCTGCTACATCTTGAAAGCTTTCTACTTATGTATTATGGAGAGTTCTGGTCCAACTTAAAGAAAAATGTTAGACATGAATATTTTTTAACGGCAAAGGTAGCATGAGCCTTTAAGCTTTCCAAAGAATTGCAAGTGATCTCTTAAAATGCTTTAAACCTCACTTAAGTTATTTGACTCATCTTGGTTTCAAGCTTCTAGCGTTAGTTTTAAGGGGCCACAGTTTTTTCTTTCTTGTTGAAAAGATCCTAATACTTCCACCTCTTCCCCAGTTTGGCACAATTCTCCTTTCTATCAAATCTCTAGTTTGGTGATTTTTCATCTGTCATTGAAGAAATAGGAGGATAAAAACCAATTCAAAACCATCTTTTACTTGCTATCAAATCTACTAGTTGTATTTAGGGATGGGAAAAGTATCTGGGTCTACTATACTCTCTTCTGTGATATTCTTAACCTAAATGAAGAGGTGTTGAAATTACAGCTCAATGCACATTACTTTGTTCAGGTTGATGTTTCTTAAGAAGGATTTGATAAGATCAGTGCTAAAAAAAAAGGAGGATGGAGATATTTAAGTCCTATGGGCTATGACATAATAATTAGAAAATTATTCTTTGTTTTTTGGCCCCTATGTAATGCTTTCAAAAAGAATTTGATGGAAGGAGTTATGCTGAGGTAAAACAAGAACCCAGGGTGGTAATTCTGACATATGGGACTACATCCAAAAGTTTAAGGACTCCTGTCTTTAGGGCTCCTGAGCATGTAAAGCAACTTTAAAATGATTCTTTTAGCTATGTTAATGAGCTTGACTTTTAACACTTGATTGTGCTCAATATTTGGGCTGGAGGCCATTTGTTGTCCTTCTCTTTGACTGCGATGGATTTATTTTGGCAGTTGATTATGTACTGCGGGAATACGGATAAATTACTGATTCAAATTCTTTTCCAAATTATCTTTGATTGTCTAATCATAAATATGAAATTGTCAACAATAGAATCTGGTGTCCATACTAGTTCTGCATTTGATATAGGGTTGTGTGAACATATTCTACTTCCTTGTACTTTTTTTCTCCATTTTGAAATGTCTAATGGATGCCTATACAACTTAGGCCTCAGAATGATTCAAGTGGTGATTATGTCGGTCATTAAGCATGTCTTAGCTTTAAAACTCAACTAAGTTCTCGATGAGCTCTCTTAACTATACCAGAATACATAGTTTCTCTAAGTTGTTTGTTTTTGCTGAACCTTCAGATTGCTGAAGACTACATACCATAAGAAGCATGGAGCTGGTCGAATATGCTTTACCCACCACCCTAATTCTGTTATATGCTCTTCAATACACAACTTGGATATGCATGGAGGTGATCTTTGGACCAACTTTGGATTTTCTATCACATGAAAGGATGCTTTACATTTTTACTTCGTGTCTGCTGCCAGAATCTTTGCGGTACCTGTCCATGTACGATAATCGATGCCTTCGTTACTTTAAGGGACATAAAGAGAGGTAAGGTTCTTTTTTCTTGGTACTTATCTATGAAATGATTAGAAGAATGTGCATCTTCAGTAGAAATGTGGACTACCTTGAATGTTTTAAGAACTGCTTACTATGTAAAAGCAGCTGGAATGGTTGTAAAAGTGCCTAAGATGCTTGATGTGTTGTTTTATCTTTGCGCATATGTTGCTCAAATAGTTTGTTTTTGGCTTGAACAAGATGTTATTGGGATTTCTACGTGTTCTTTCCCAATAGAAATAAAAATTGTTATGATCGTACTAGACAAATGAGTACACGGGTGAAGACAAGATATTCTATCAAAACAAACAAAACATAAGGGACCTTTGTGTGACTTTTAGGTTTATTTTATGTATAGTAACAGTCATCAATTGTCATTATTTTCCATATTGTCTCTCCCCTTACCCGTTGATTTTTAACATATATCGTCGCATCTGTCACTTTGAGTTGGATGCAGGGTTGTGTCGCTTTGCATGTCTCCAGTTAATGACAGCTTCATGTCTGGTTCTCTTGACCATACTGTCAGAATATGGGATCTTCGTGTAAATGCCTGCCAGGTTGGTATCACATATTTCATGAAGTTAACCTGGTCTTCAATTATCAAAAAAATATTGTATTATCTTAGTGACATTAGTTAACGTCTAACTTTTTGAGGATATCGGTGGTATCTGATTAGTTTGTCCGGCCCACTAAGGCTTAGAATGAGAAGTAATCACCTATAGCGGTTTTTGCCTCAGCTGGAACCTGAACTCTAGTCTCCCATGGCTCATTCCTGTTAGGAAGTTCAATCTTGCAATTATAAGGCTAGTAACATAGGTAGGACGGAATTTATCATTTGACGCACATTCATTATGAAATGTTCTCTCTTACCTTAGTGATACTAAAATTACTGTGGTTGGGATTTAACAAGGTTGGGTTCTAATCCTATCTGACGAATGAAAAGAAAAGGTGGAACTATCTTTTTTTTTTTTTTTTTGAGAATGGTAACATTTGTGTGTGTGTGTGTGTGTGTGTGTGTGTGTATATATAAGGACTGTTATCTTCCCTTCTTATCTAGATCGTGTCGATAAAGCTATGTTATAAGAATTCAGTGTTCTAACGTAACATTTATATATATATCCTCAGCACAATGTCTGTGCTGGTAAGCAAGTACAAGATCAAACTAAAAGAGAAAAACTAAAACTTACCTTACTCTACTTACAAGGATTCTACAATGTCTAGTATGGAATCATCATCATTTACATAGTTTTCTTTAGACCGAAAATGAAAAAGCATTAAACAATTAAATGCAACTATTTGACAAATTGCGGAATTTGGACAACCAATTCCAGAACTGAAAACCACAGACATTCATCTATGAAGGTTGAGCTGTTCTCTCTGAACTGTACTTGGTAGTTGGCACAGTGATTCCCACTAATGATCTTTGCAGCCATCTACGGAAAATGTGATTTCATGTTAGGCTCAGCTTCAAAGTATTATCTGGTGTCATGTTTTTGTGCAAAAATGAGATTATATGTTTTCTTTCTGTTTTTTGTTTGCCTTATCCTTAAAGAAAAAGTTATTTTTAGATCACCAAGGCAAGGTACTCATCAAACTAAAAGAAGTGCATTTATGGAAAACCAACTGCGCAAGTCACTAATTAGGTGCTCTATTTGTGTATCAATGCTCTTTCTCTATACTCTTCAAGCTTGGAGTTATATCTTAATTAATTATCTCAGATGTTAACTCTCCATGATATAACATTCCGATAGACTACAATAATAAGAGGCATTCACTCGGAACCTTTCAATGGTTTCACGTTGTAGAACTGGAACTGTGACAGAAGTAGCAGATTACTCTTCATCTGCTTGTGCATGCATGACTAGAATGAAGACACTATCTTTATGCTTATTATACAAAAACACAGAAAGAATATCTTCTTTCTGTATCTAGGAAACATTTATAATATATGCTTCTAGTCCTACTTATTTTCGAGCAGGTGGAATGCTAATCTGCTGATATGTAGTAACGTTGTGAGCTTTCACGAATATTAGAGGTTCTGGTCCAGAGTGCCATACTGTTAATTAGTGTACAGAACACCAGCAACTTGTACTAGCTAGTCAAACTTCTACCTTGTGAAATACATGTTTGTGATATACGCTCACTCTTGTAGTTTACAGGGGATTTTGCGTCTTAGAGGTAGACCTGCTGTTGCTTATGACCAACAAGGCCTTGTCTTTGCTGTGGCAATGGAAGGGGGTGCCGTCAAGTTGTTTGATTCGAGAGTTTATGACAAGGTTTGTGCCTTTATGGTTCCGCTTGCTTTTAGATTACAAATAATGAATTTGGTCATGCCTTGTGATATGTAGGGGCCCTTTGATACCTTCCTAGTTGGTGGCGATACAGCTGAGGTTTGTGACATAAAGTTCAGCAATGATGGAAAATCAATGCTTTTGACGACCACGAGTAATAACATCTACGTCCTCGATGCCTATTGTGGAGAGAAGGTTTCTTTTCCATCCGAATTCTTTTCTGTTTCTGCTCAGACCCTCATCTTTCTTCCTCCTATTTTCCATGATGTTTTACAAACTTATCCAACATTAGATGACTCATCCATTTTCCTGGTGCAGCGCTGTGGGTTTAATTTGGATCCCTCCCAAACAGCAATGGAGGCAACCTTTACACCAGATGGCCAGTACGTTGTTTCAGGTATTAGATTAATATGTTTGAGCTTATTATTGACTGTAGAAGCATTAAGTTGGAACTTAGATATTAGTTGGGACTTAGACATTAGATTTTATGGCGTGGTGTTTAGGATACAGTAACTATACCCTGTCAATCTCAAGCAAAAGCAAATGCTGATTTTAAAGTGAACGTAATAAAGAAATATGGTTGTCTCTATTACTTCAAGATTTTCGATAAGATAGCTGTATATGGTGCTTTCATTAGTGCAGCTGTAAAATAATTCACTATCTTAAAACCTATTATTAGATGGTGGGATGACGATTGTGCAATAGATGTTTAAGTTGAACTGTTAAAGCACTGATTTGTTAGTGTTGTTGATGGGATGTTAATCGAAATTGTTTAGATCCTTGAACCCGAATATTGTTGAAGCTAAAATTTCCAAAACCATTTCTATTCCACTTGGTTTTGCAATCACTCCTAAATGAAAGTCGCCCTTTCACAATAATATATCAATGTCGTGCAATATTGGCTTTCATTATTGAGATAATGTGCTGATGTTTTGTGATATAACTAGCTATAAAATAATAGCTAGACTTACCGAGAACAATGTAGCGCATGCAAGAGAAGCTTGCTATGCTTTTCAACAACAATTGTGATGTAAGAATCTAATGCACTGTGTCTACAATGGGATGACAAAGTAATTGAGGTATAGGAGTTACAAACTTGGTTTCCCATGTCGGAAACCCTGCTGCATCAATCAGTATGATCCACTTTGGTCCTGCCTTGGCAGATAGGTCTACCTAGCATTTGCCTTGAGGAGTGTAGCAGGTTTGCCACTGAATTAATCGGTGTGCGCCAGCTGACCTCCGGCATCACAGTCATTAAAAGACAAACTAATGCACTATAGGAATATTTAAAGTTTTTTTGTATACTTCCGGATTAGCCACACTTTATCTTTGTGCTTTTCTTGGTCCACTTTTGGAATTTCTTCTAGCCTGATCTTGGGGAACTAGTCATGTTAGGTGCCAGTTATGCATATATTTACCTTCTGAAGTATTACACGAATGCATTTGTGTTCTTGCCTGAAGTTGTTTTCATCTTTTGCCTTCACTAGATTAATGACATTCACTGCTCAATAAAAAGAAATAGAGAGAGAGTAGACCTATTACCTTAGAAACTTGACCAGTACTATACAGTGATTATGATGTAAATCAGTGCCTTCTCGACTTGACGATCATGTTTAAGTGTCAGTGTTAACATTCGTTTCCGTCCTCTTGAGGTAAGATAATAGATCGGATAAATAAATTTCAGGAGAAAGCAAGTACATATTGCAGACATTGTTTGCGGAAAAAAGATGGGAAGGAATGAATTTTTTCATATTAGGCATTCTGCTGCTGTCAATCTTCATGCAGTAGTGATCATCCATATGCATTGCCTGCATTTCAATCTGTTGGTTCTGCTGTCAAAGCTCGGTTCATATTTTTCACTGTTCTTAATAACAATTAACAAATACACATTGTAAATGTGAACTTGGAGTATTCTTCTTTATGATCTTTGTGATACTAGAACTAAATTGCTTTGTGTTCATGTTGAAGGTTCAGGGGATGGAAACCTGCATGCGTGGAACATCAACACACTAAATAAGGTCTCCTTTCTTCCTTACACCCCCTCCCCGGACCCCTCTCTCACCCACACATACATGTCTCTGAATCTTACCTGCTCAAATTTCAGCCATCGCCCTGCTTCATCCTTTCGGGTGACCTTTGCGTGTGCCCTTAGAACTGCTCTTTAGAATAATTTGGCAGTAGAAAATATAGGACATGAACGCGTCTAGTGCTCATCGTCTCTTGTAATTTCTATTTTATATAATATTGGACTCCAATGAGCTTGAATGGAGCGATATGGACAATAGCAACTCATATAGTCGACTTTAATTTGAGATTGTGAAGCAATAGTTGTTATTAGTCATCGGATACAATTACGTGCTCTTGTATTGCCTAACAGCAGAATGACTGTTCTAATAGGTAGCTAGTTGGGATAGTCACATAGGCATGCCGTCCTGCTTGAAGTGGGCCCCAAGACGAGTCATGCTTGTTGCAGCATCATCAGTTCTTACATTTTGGATCCCAAACGGTGCTGGTGAGACTGCTGGAGTCCAGCCACAAGAACAAGTCACTCTTAATCAATGACACCGTTAAATGTTGACTCTTTTCTTGTATACTTTTTACAGTTAAGTGTGTTCTTTATATGCCATAGAGCTGCTTAGACTAAACTTGGGACATCTTGTATTTGTACTTCTGAAACCTTTCTATTTCCCAAGGTTTATATTTCCAAAGGTTCGAGACTATAGGGTCCACAAAATTTTGAATTAATATTTGCATAATCTGATGACTTAAAATATAACTTCATATGAACTTTGCAGTATTAATTAGTCACTTGTTTAAATTGTTAATACGACATCACAAGTGTAACTCGATAGAACTAGGGGCATTTTACCATTTCAATTAACTTAATCAAGCTTCTTACAATGATTTTTTTCGTGTTTGAAAAATTAAAAAGATATCATTTGTCAAGATATAATGGAAGACTCCACGATAAGTTATTTTTAACATAATTAGAATGCAAACTAAAATACAAAATACAAAAATTATATAAAAAGATGAGGAACTAAACTAGAATTCAAAAGAGCAATAAATAAATAAATAAAATAACATATGGTATAAATTCATAAAAACACACATAATTGTATGTCTTATTATAATTTTTAAATACTATTTATATAGTCGGTTTGGTTCGGTTCTTTTTGGTTATTCTTTGTTTAAAACCAAAACCAAACCAAATTATATCGGTTTTTTAAATTAAAAACCAAAACCAAACCAAATCTAAAGAATGTCAGTTTTTTCTTTCGATTTGGGTCGATTTTCGGTTTGGTGCGGTTTTTCGGTTTCACGTGAACACCCCTAGATAGAACTACATTGGATTTTTCCATTGCAGGTCGTCTTTGATCTTTCTTCTCAAGTTATATTACATGGATCAAGTTATATATATGGATCTTCGAATGTAGCGTAGTTTGTTGAAGATGATACTCTCCTCTATTTCGGCTGTCTTCTGAAAACATGGATTTTGCGAACTGCAGTGCGGAAATGGACCTAATGCGTACACACTCGAGAAAATTGCTAATTTGCTACTCAATTTCTCACCAGCACGAAGTAGGAGTAATAGAAAAGAGTGGGAGACTAAACAATATTACATCGTTTGGGTAAAGGCCTTGCATGACAAACATGTTGCACTTATTAGTGTTTGGACAGAACAGAGAATTATTTTTCTCACCATATATTTTTCTGTCTTTTCTTGTGGGTTGTTTTTGAATTTTTAACCCTTGATTTCATAGAGAGCCTGAACAAGACGGATTCAACCCCATGGTGGGTTTGGGCCCCTGGTGTTTGAGGGTTTAAAATGTGGGGTATTATAGAATGTGAGTTAGTAATGCCTTCACATTGTTGCAACTTATAAAGTTGCTGACGACACTGTTTTAAAAAAGCAGAATTGGAGCGAACCCCGAGTTCAGTGGCGGAATCAGAATTTTCAATAAGGTGTATCAAAATATAGATAATCGAATATATCAAAAAAATTAAGGGGCAGAAAGAAGGAAAGAGTAAAGCACCTGGTTTTTGTCCTCCTCAATGAGATAGGAGGGCCAGAAGCCTGTTCTTTTGAGTGCAGGTAAAAGGCTAATTGAAAGTAGACGTCCGCTATTTTATCTTGCACCACAATGTTTATTCTTTAGTAGTTCTCTAGCCTCACTGCCTTAACTTCCAAAGGGTTGATGGGAACACAAGCGGCGAGTTCGATGGTTTTCTTAAAACGAACACTTCCGCAGTTATTGAAATCACTAAAAGCTTATACGAGCAAATTAAAGGACGACAATGGCACATATGCTGTGGCATAGACACCCGAAGAAAGATGATCAAATTACAAAAAACCAACAGAAGAGCTAACAACACAGATGAGAAACCTAACAACACTGCACCATGCACTCCACACAACTCTCACAAAGGTGCAAAAGAACCAAACTACAATTGAACTACATGTCTCACATTATTATTATTACTTTCCATCTAAAGTAGACACTCTCAACATCAAGTCCTGGCACCTTCTTTTCCTTCCTGGGCTTTGCTCTGGATTGCTTGTCCAACATCCTTGGTCTTCTGTCCCACTTGTGCTGTAGCATCTGCAATTCGTTCTTGCACACGCCTTTTCGTTAAGTCCAACTGCTCCGTCACTGTCCTCCCTTGCTTGAAGTAATTGACAATCCAAGAAAGTGATGACAGCCCCGTTAATCCAAAAGCACCTGTACCAATGACAGCATAAGAAATCCTACCAAGAGCCTAAAATAAATGCAACAACGCCTCAAAGACCCAAAGCTTATAGTGAACCCAGCTATGAGCTAGCTGAAGCTACTTTAAACCACATTTTCTACTGCACCAAAATCGTCAAGGAAATTCAGTAATTTATATATATCAAAAGTCCATCTTTTCCGTAGTTAGGCAGGTACTCCATCCGTTAATCAATCCGTTCCGTTTCTCTCTCAACTAACCATTAAACATGTCATGTCATTCCTACTAGTCTTAAACATGTCATGTCATGTCATTCCTACTGGTAAAATGAAAATTTACTAAAAAATGAACGTAAGACGGTTGAAGTGAAACAGGAGTATAACTTTGCAAGTAGAATATTCAACCTGAAGTCAAGAATCCGGTGACAGCAAGACCAACAGTGAGAGCAGCTGGTACAAGAACCGGGCTAAAGAGTAGAAACACCGGAGTAGCAACGCATAGGCCTATAATCGTACCGATGAGCGTAAGGCCAGCGAGGCAAAGAAGGGTTCCACCAACAGGAAGAAGAGTGACAACAGCTAGTACTTGAGTAGCTGAAGGACCTCTTTGTGGAAGAAGAGTCTTCACGCCACCTTCATAACGAGGTTGGTGTTGCGGATGAACTTGAATTTGGTGTGGGTGACGAACATCAGCCATAGTTATGATAATGGAGAGCTGGTAGTGCTAAGAATATTGTGATTTCTTGCTTTTTGTGTGTGAAAATGTTGGATGGAAGTGTAAAGAGGTATGAGATTTTGTAGAGAAAGGGTTACTGATGAGGTGTAGTTTTTTAAGAAGAGGCAACAATGCTACGTGTTACGTTGCATGTGCGAGTTAGGGTAAAGGCCTTGCATGACAAACATGTTGCACTTATTAGTGTTTGGACAGAACAGAGAATTATTTTTCTCACCATATTTTTGTCTTTTCTTGTGGGTTGTTTTTGAATTTTTACCCCCTTTGATTTTTCATAGAGAGCCTGAACAAGACGGATTCAACCCCATGGTGGGTTTGGGCCCCTGGTGTTTGAGGGTTCAAAATGTGGGGTATTATAGAATGTGAGTTAGTAATGCGCCTTCACATTGTTGCAACTTACTTATAAAGTTGCTGACGACACTGTTTTAAAAAGCAGAATTGGAGCGAACCCGGGTTCAGTGGCGGAATCAGAATTTTCAATAAGATGTATCAAAATATAAATAATCAAATATATCAAAAAAATTAAGGGGCTCAACATATTATATATATATATATAAAAAATTACCTACTTGTACCGTATAATTTTCCGGCGAAGGGTGATACCCTTGTCCGCCCATGCCCGAGCTTTGTATTAAATGGCAGAAGTGAGGCTAAACTCAGGCGTGACACTTGTAAAACACCTTTGGGCTTACGTAGGGCTCTTGTTTCGTGAGGCTTACGCTCCAGACGCACCGAACGCCTAACGCTCGGGGCTCACCCTACAGTTCTTCATATAATTCTGTCTAATTAATATTGTAAACCTTCCAAAATCGTTTTATTAACCATTGACCCTTCACAAGTACTCTTTACTAATTACTTATTAGAAGTTGAGAACATTGAAACTCATAATTATAGATTCGATTATATTGCACCTTACCCCAAAGAATGAAATGATATTGGATTATAATATGAACCAACCATCTGTTTGTTCGATGTCCAAAAATGCACCATATTTGAGATTTGTTGTCGTTACATCCCACAGAAAATTTGGTCGAGTGGACTGGGGAATTGTGCTTTTCCTCAAACTTGATCAGTTGTGGCGGGGCTTCTCTCCTTTGCAAGGTGCTGCTTCCTTTTGTGCTTTGGATGATCTGGAAACACAGAAACTCCAACCTCTTTGAACACAAAACTGGCAATATTGATGTTCGTCCCATAGTTAATGCAACTGCAGAGTATTTCTACTTGGCCTGCAAGATTAAACCAACTGTGTCCACAGTTGTAACCCACATCAAATGGCACCCACCCGATACGGGCATGTTCAAACTTAACACGGACAGGGCCTTTAATAGAATTACTGGGTCTGTGAATTCACTTAGGCCCCTTATTCTAAGTAGTTTAAAAGTAAAAAGTTACTTATAAGTAATTTTTAAGAATTTAGGAAAATCTATATCTATATATATATATAAAAGGAAAGAACGCTTAGGTCAAAATCTAGAATAAGACACTAAGACAATATTTGTAATGACATTTTATTTAAATTTAAATTTACATTATAAGATAAGTGCTTTTTTTATTTGAATTGAAAGATAAAACATATTGCCTTATCTTAAACAATTTTAAAATTTGAATTTAAAGCTATCCATGTATATCTATATTATATATAAATATTGTTAGTTTTATTTTCTGACTTTAAAACAAAGATATATTCTGTGTGTGGTTAGTTAACTAGGCCTTATCGGGAATATTTAAAATTTGAATGGAAAATAAAAGACTTATCTTGAAATGAATCTTGCCAATCTTCTTCACAAAGTATAAATCCAGTAAACACAATTAGTTTTTGGTGGGTTTAGAGTGATAAGTAGAAAACGACTAAAGAGTGGACATTTGTTAGAGTGGAAATCATCATATCATATTACTATAAAAGCATGTCCTCAAAAAGTCTAAAAGTCAGATTACCTATTTGCCCTTACAAATAACTAAAATACCTGATAAGGAAAAGAAAAAACAACGCCTAATCAAATAACCAAACACCTTATCTGACTTAAAAATAAATAAATAAAAAGCCTCCCAAAGAGTCGCCACCGTTCTATATTTTGCCTTCAAGTTTCAATAGTTGCCACCTTTCCCTATATATCAGTTCAAGTTTAAAGGTCTTTGATTTCACTTAAAAATCTCTCCACTCATCTTAGCGTGGAGTGTGTGCTAATATTGGATGTTTTGACCAGTGAGTTTCTGTCAACTTCCTTTTCTTTTTTTCTCTATGTATGAGTTAGTTTCCATGTTCTTTTTTGTTGATTTGTTTGTTTTGTGGAGTCTTTTGGAGAATTAGTTTATAGATGCTAATCCAAATAATGTGGAGCTCTCACACTTTGGCGCACAAACAAATAAAATTCGTGAACATGTTGGTATGTAGAGCTCTCGCACTTCAACTAACATATAATTTTTGTGAACATGTTGGTCATATTTTGATGAAGAAACAATATTCTTTACTTTTATGTTTTGTGGAAATGCATTCTCTTTTGTGTTATTCAATCTTTTGTTACTGTTATATCAAATCTTATGGAATTGGTTTATCCTATGTGAGAATATGTCACGCTGCACAACTTTGGTTATCTTTTTTAACTGTCTCTCTTTTTTCGTCATCAGTAAAGAATTGTTAAACAAATAGGAGTAAAATTAGCTGACCACAGGAAAGAAAGTTGTTAGTGGTGTAAACGTCTGCAGTGTATGAAGCTATTGTTGTCTTTGTTGAATTCATATTCACATCTATTTAAAGAGGTGATGGATAAAAGGTCCTTAGGACTGTTCCTACTTGCTATATCCCATAACTGAAAGTAATGCTAAAATGATGACCCTTAAATTTAGTTCTATAGGTACAAGAATTCACTTTTCTTACCACACCACATTTATCATGTTTTAACACAATATTTTTGATGTTGGCATCTGTTATAATCTGCACTTTCGAAAATAAACTGACAATCAGAAAGAGATGAAGTAGAAAAATTCCGAGCCAACAGTATACACTGCTTGTCCTTAAGAAATCTAATCCCCTCACAGTTACCCAAGGTTGTGGATTAATTTCTCCCAGGATAGAACCACTACTAGAAATCGTTGATATTCCGAGGGACTGATTGGAGAGGGAATTCCTTCTCCAAAAATTGGAGAAGGAATTCCCTCTCCAAACATAAACTTTCACTCGCCAAAATGAATAAAATAAAAAAGTTGAAACCAGCTTGGGAATTCCCTCGCCAAACTACAGAACAAAATTTTCTCTCTCCTGGTTGGAGAGGGAATTCCCTCTCCAATCAGGAAAGAGAAAATTACAATTTTCACTATTTTATTGGAGAGGGAATTCCCTCTCCAATCAAGAAAGATAAAAATTTTCTCTTTCCTGATTGGAGAGGGAATTCCCTCTCCAATCAAAATAGTGAAAATTATAATTTTCTCTTTCCTGATTGGAGAGGGAATTCCCTCTCCAATCAGGAGAGAGAAAATTATAATTTTCACTATTTTTATTGGAGAGGGAATTCCCTCTCCAATCAGGAAAGAGAAAATTTTTATCTTTCTTGATTGGAGAGGGAATTCCCTCTCCAATAAAAATATTCAGATCTGCCAAGTAATTGGCGAGGGACTCGCCTCTCCATGTGATAAATAAAATCACTACTTTCCTTGCCACAACACAGCACGCACAACTCTCTTATTTCTCCCCCAAACACACGCACTCTCTTCTCCCCCAAACAAACTCCCTTTCCCCATTGTTGTCGTCTCCAACTCGGCCCTCTCCCCTCTCCCCGGCGATTTTAATTTTTTTGCCGTTCAACCCATTGCAAGCCCATCCCCATTAAGGTAAATATTTTTATTACACTTTTTTATGCTTCTATGATTGTTATTATTATGAAATCCTATAATGAATTAGTTTATCACACAAATTCGTGAAATAATATTGTGGATGAATGCTTGGAAATTGTTAGCATTATTGTGATTTGTGAAAGAAATATAGTTAGGAAGTTATTGTAGTCGTAACAAAAAAATATATACATAAAAAAATATATACACAAGATTATGTACTTGAATTACTTGTTTAGCCTTATTTAAACAAATTTAGAAATACTTGTTTAGCCTTAGTTTAACCTTAGAAAAATAATTTGGAAATATAAAGTCTTAGAAAATTATTGAATAATTTTTAGTATTACTATCCCTCAAATTTGAATGATATGAAAATAGTTGTAATTGAAAAATTCAATTGTGCATAATAGTGGTTGATTAGTGATCGAGAGAAGATTTAATTAGCAAAAGTAATAAAATTTAAAAACAACTAGTGTAAAAGTGATATACTTTATTGGCTTTTTCTAAATATATTTATTTATACCATTTGTGTAGATGCTTACGCGGAAGAAGAGGCTGCAATTTTCGCGGAGGCCGCTGGCGGCTACACCAAAAAAAACAGAGCCTACGGTCTTGGTCCTTCGCGTTACAAGAAGCCGTCAAGAATAGGTATTATTAATGCTTACGCATCTTCTTCCTCTTCTTCTGGTGCTACACAAAATGTGGATCCAGTTTTGCAAGCTAAATTCGATGACATGGAGAAAAGGCTAGCGGAACAAGATAAGGAACGTGAAGAGATAGAGAAAAGGCTAGCCGAACAAGAAAGGGAACGTGAAGAGATAGAGAAAAGGCTAGCCGAACAAGATCTTGAACGCCAAGCTGACCGTGAAAAGATGGCAAAATTGGAATCCTTGATGGCGAGCTATATTATGGGAAGGGGAAATGAAAATGATCCTCGTTAGTTTGTTGTTTTTGATATCTAATTAAACTTGAAAGTTGGCCGTGTTTAGGATTGTTAAGTACTTTAGCGTTTTATTTGTTTGTGTTAGTTGGTATAAAACATGTGCGTACACTTGTTTAATTGTTCGGATTAGATTGATTGTGGTATTTAGAATGTTTTGAGTGCTTTGGTGATTTGAATGCGGAGATATATATGCATATATATGTTGTTTTTGCTACTGCTTATGTGTTGCTGTGCTGCTGCATATATGTTGTATTTGCTATTGTTGCTGTGCTGCTTCTGTGTTGCTGTGCTGGAATTGTGCTGCTGCATAAATGTTGTTTTTGCTATTGTTGTTGTGCTGCTTCTGTTGTTGCTGTGCTGCTTTTGTATGGTTACTGATATTTGTGTTGTAGGGACACTATATTTGGAGAGGGAATTCCCTCTCCAATTGCCTTTTTAAAAATATTTTTAACGAAATTAGAGAGGGAATTCCCTAGCAAAGTGAAATAAAAATATTTAATTTTTACACTTGGAGAGGGAATTCCCTCTCCAATTCCCTAGCCAAAACTAAATAAACGAATATATTTTACACTTGGAGAAGGAATTCCCTCGCCAAGTGAAATAAAAATATTTAATTGTTACACTTGGAGAGGGAATTCCCTCTCCAATTCCCTAGCCAAAACTGAATAAACAAATATATTTTACTTTGCTAGGGAATTCCCTCTCCAAATGAAATAAAAATATTTAATTTTTACACTTGGAGAGGGAATTCCCTCTCCAATTCCCTAGCCAAAAACTGAATAAACAATATATTTCACACTTGGAGAAGGAATTCCCTCGCCAAGTTGAAGAAAATATTTTTCTCTCTCCTACATTTGGAGAGGGAATTCCTTAGCTATACATTATCTGACACAATGCCAAACTTGGACTGACACAACAGCTGGAGAAGGAAGTCCCTCGCCAAAAATGCTCTGCGACGAGCCGTATTCCGAGGGACCACTTGATAGGGACTTCCCTCTCCATTACGCGTTTGGAGAGGGAAGTCCCTCTCCATTCTCCCTAGCTAAAACATTAATTTCTAGTAGTGAACGGAATTAACCTTACTGTGATAGCGGTAATTCAAATCACAGTAAACAGCGAACTCAAATTCGGTAGCAAATCACACGACTCTAGAAGAGAGAAGAAATATTTTGTTGTGTTTTTAAAAAATGAGGAAGTGTCTCACTATTTATAGACCAAGAATGGGTGTAATGAAAAGGTGTGATACCTTTTCAACAAAGAGGTGCTTAAGGTGCCTTTTCCCATTCACAACTATCCAAAAACCCCAACAATCCCCCACATGAATGGGGAATGGCTATATAGTAAAAAATGTGCAGAAACTTGTGTGATTTGCAAGTAAGAACTAATTGCATCTGGATAAGTGGGTTTCTCTTTGAACTTTCCGTAGTGAACATATATCGGATATACTCGGTCAATCGGTAGATTTGATATCTTTGAACCGTCGAGCTTTGGTGTATACCTAGACAATATATGTCACACAATTAGCCCTTGGTCGTCTTTGGTTCTCATTGTTGTGTTCGTTTCAGCCATGAACATCGCCTGGTTCATGAGTGCATAGAGAATTGGCCTTACAGAATTCTCCTTGAAGCGGCTTCCACTTCACACTCACATAGGTGATTTCTAAACGTGTAATCCCGTAGATGTACACTATTTGATGATTCACGTATCAAACTTAGATAATCATTAAAAAATGTCTTTAACATTTTATCCTTGGTACTGAACATTGTCTTATTAAGAGGATGGGTTGAATTGTTTGACAATGTTGGAGCGGTCGTACACAACTTTGTTTGAGCTCTTTGAACCTAGATCTTGGGATCTCCAGTCTTCTAGGTAGAGTTACCGCCATGACGACTTGTCCTCGGCCATAATCCCATTCTCTTCGATGACCTCAACTCCCTCTCTAGTTAGGCTTTTTGTTAGCGGATCCGACACATTATCACTTGATCTTACAATGTCAATATTGATAATGTCCTAGAGAGTAGTTGTCAAACGGTTTTCTGTCTTCGTTGTATGTAACGATTTTCCGTTATACATATTGCTCCCAACCCTTCCTATTGACGCTTGACTATTGCAATATATGCAAACTGCTGTCAACGGCTAGAGCCAAAATTGAGTATCTTCCAAAATTTTGGAGCCCTTCAATTTTTCCACTGTTTAATCTAGCATCACTATCAATAGCTGGAATGGTTGCATCAGTTGTGGCCACAACCTTTTAATATTTAATATATTTTCCAACCATTTCCGTGTTGCTATTTACTTGATGCCTAAATTATAGAACCTTTTATACAAATCCAAATCAATATGGATTTTATAATTATTATTGGTTGGTTCACCGCTTAAAATCCAACTTGATATGGATTTTATCAACTAACATTGTCAGTTAATTTACTTCTTTATAGACCGATGAATCTATACATCCGTTCATGGAGGTCATGTCTATACAAAAGTAATCTTTCAACTAACATATCTTTTTCATGAACAGTCACAACTTTTCAAGTGACACTTTTCCATGAAAGAACATACTAACATTTTAAGTAGCACCTTTTCGCTATAGAACACAACTACATTTCTATAAAAGTGCGTAACCAACCACCGAATTGGTAGTCTTATCTAATCATCACAAAGATCGAATAATCGTGAATCATTAATTACCACGTTAATATCCACCAAAAATTCATGGGGTCCAAAGTCATATAATATAGACATTAAGTCTATTATTGGCTTTTATTATGTATAGCCACACGCCCCCACATTTCATAATATTTCATGTGACTATTCTATTTTGTTGCCGAGATAGAGTATGAAAGCCTCATAATACGTTTCTCATAAGATATAATATCAATTTATAGATATTAGTGAAACCAAAATAATATCCAAATAAAATATTATTTTCTTAATATCTCAAGGCAACAAAAGGATAACAAAGGAACTTTTGGTGCTTTAGAATTAGCAACTGATGCCTGATCAAATAGACTAGCTGACATCCTCCACAACATGGTTAATCGGCATCACAAGACCATATAATCACAACATGGTTTCTGCCCGTTCACTTTACAACTTTCAAAGACTAATCCATTGTGATATTGTTTGTATCATTCTGTAGGAAACCAAATATAGGATACACAATTTTTTTTTTCCCATTTGGTTTTTCAACAAAATTGTCATATCTCCAAATGATTATAACAAATTCACTGGATGAAACTGTTAGAAAACCAAAATGTTAATTGCAACAGACAATTTCAGTTTGAAAATCCCATTGGATTCACAACCTTTGTCCACTCACTTTACAAGCACTGATTTCGTTTAAGTTTCCTTTCTTTGAATCATTGCGCAGTGAAATCGAATGGGAGTCTTCGATCAACACATCAATGATAAAAAACCGTTTAAACCTATTGGCTTCATCAAATGAACATTTCTGGAAGCACAATATTTCAATATAATTTAACGGCTTGCATGCTTTCCTCTTTGCCAATTTATCTCTTTGTTTCTTACTTTCTCTTTGCAAGAGACAGTGATCAAAATTTTCACTCCAATTTTTTTTTTCCCTTTATTGGAATATGACACAACCATATATATTCACTAATGGCGAAGTTTTTAATCTTCTAAGCCGATTCAATATAAAGGCGAAGTTTTTAATCTTCAAAGTCAATCCAATACAACGGTGAAGTTTTTAATCTTCAAACCGTTTAAATATAGAGGTGAAGTTTTTAATCTTCAAACCTGTTTAATATAACGGTGAAGTTCTTATTCTTCAAACCGTATAATACACCGGCGAAGTTTTTAATCTTCAAACCGAGCACTAAATAGGAGTAGAAAATCATGAAGATTTTAATCTCCCAACAAGAATAAAAATCACAAGGATCTTAATCTCCAAGACAATGTTCTCGCCTCTCTGCAGAGAAATTACTTTGATGCATCTGCATAGCACCAACTCAAGTCGTATAAAGAGGCAGACGTGGCTCAGTCTTCATGAAAAAGAAACAACCTTCTTAATATATTTCCTGCAAAGATATACTAAAGAGATTAATTAGTATAGCCAAATTAAATTGAAAATTTCAATATGTTGTTTCTGATTCTTGTTCGCTAAGTGGGTGGAATTCCACTGTTATGGAGATGCAACCCATCATCATTGCCTATGTTGGCTTCCTTTACTGCCAAATGTGAAGTACATTTCTACAAATTTGCCAATCAATAGTGCTCCACTCCTCAATCAAGATCTAGGCAACTTGTGCTCTCATTTCTTAGAAGTCATATAGCAAAATGAGATAAGTCATGACGTATGACTCACTTGGAGACGTCTTACGTGCTTTATAACAACAAAAGAAATGGCAACTGGTTTCGTTAACCTTGGTCTCACGACAAGATATTTGCCGTTATGCACAATATGACCATCCCATGGAGAAGTATCTCAATAGATGCGTACGGTTGAGTCACGCTGATTTATTTATCAACCCCTCTTTTATTCCGTTCCAGAATTTCTTTCTCCCATCAAACGTTCGAACACTAAGAAAGATTAATAAATTAGATTTCTTAAGATTGTTATAATCTGCACTTTCGAAAATAAACTGACAATCAGAAAGAGATGAAGTAGAAAAATTCCGAGCCAACAGTATACACTGCTTGTCCTTAAGAAATCTAATCCCCTCACAGTTACCCAAGGTTGTGGATTAATTTCTCCCAGGATAGAACGGAATTAACCTTACTGTGATAGCGGTAATTCAAATCACAGTAAACAGCGAACTCAAATTCGGTAGCAAATCACACGACTCTAGAAGAGAGAAGAAATATTTTGTTGTGTTTTTAAAAATGAGGAAGTGTCTCACTATTTATAGACCAAGAATGGGTGTAATGAAAAGGTGTGATACCTTTTCAACAAAGAGGTGCTTAAGGTGCCTTTTCCCATTCACAACTATCCAAAAACCCCAACAGCATCTACTTTTCTATAGAATAATCGTTCAGTATTTTCAAATAATGCTTACACATAATTTCTTTGATATATTCAAGAGTGACAAATTTCATTTTTTATGTTTATCGTCAAGCCTTGCATAGTTCAGAAATAAAATTTTTAATTGATAATGCAATGGATGGAAGAGATAGTAGGGATATATTTTGTCATAGCATAAGTAGTATTAGTCACACGTTTTCAAGATAGACTTACCAGTTGTAAGCGTGATTATTGAATTTTTTTTTACTCACGCGCGATTTTATTCATTGAAGTTAACAATTTTCCTACTCACCTATTGATTTCACAAAATTTTGTACTTTATCATTCCAAGTATTTTTATTTATTCAAGGTTTTGTTTAGATAGTACTATCGATGTTATTTACATTGATATTCACGTGCAACGCATGTGTCGGGTAACTAGTTTAATTTAAAAAACTCCTAAAGTCCTATTTTGTAGGTTCCTATTCCAACTACATAAGAAGTCATAATATTGAGGATTTTAAAAATTAAATATTAGTTAAGATCTTATCTTATATATTATTTTTTATATAAAGAGCACTTCCACCAATATGAAGGCAGCGAATATGCAATTTAAGAATTCTCTAATCTTTTGTAATTTTTGTAGGTACCTAAAAGCTTCAATCATGGAGGTATATCAATCATAAGGCTACAATCTAATTGGTTTTTTTTAAGAGAGAAATCTTAAAGTTATCAACAATTAACAGTATTTCAAACTTGAATTGTAAAAAGCAAGATAAACCGTCTGAATTAATTAAGCCATATCTTTTCAAACTGGCAAAATTATCGAATTTGAATTTAAATGAAATTTGAGTTGGAATGAAATTCAATTAACCTAACATCTCATATATACTCCTTCAGTGACCAGTATATAGATATTTGGTCCTCAGTCTTTTTCATTGCCAATTTGGTGATTAGAGGAAATTTAATTTTATAAGCTGGTAAGTAATAAGTTCTCGGCTGCATTTATGTTCATGTTCTTTTATTGACTGCTCAATTATTTTATGTCAATGCCTTTTTATTATCTGTGGTGGTAATTATTTCTCTTTCTTCTTCTTGAGCGCTTTATGCTAAATCATGATTTAGTATCTACGTTTAAGTTCCAAAAGAAATCTCAATTGTGTCGAACATTTCAATTTTTTTAATAGTTGCAGTATTTTCATGAATAGGATCGAATTTTATTCCAGTTATGTTAGATTTATATGGGGTTCCTCATTAAGAAATCACTACGATATGATAGTAATTCTATTTTCTAAGTTGCACTTGTGATGATGCTAAGTTTATAAGGTTATTAAGTTTTATATTATTTGCTACGTAATTTTTTAAACTCTTATATGTTTTATGATGACATGTATGCGTTGAATTCGGTAATACTCGAAGATTGCATAATGGTAGATTTTTAAATTGTGATAAATCATGAAATATGGAATTGCTTGCTAAAGATATAAAATGTGTTCTATTTAGTTTTTTCATTCTGAAAAGTTTGAATTCTCTTGGTAATGGCTTATTACAATTTATATATTAAGATATATAAATCAATCTCAACTCTCTCATATTCAGGCATCCAACAAGTAAATCTTTTTTTTAATGAGTACAACAAGGAATTAAGTTAGTCAACTATCTATATTTTTATCCTTTTGATCATGTTATTGGTATTGTACATGTTAATGTGCAGAGTCAATCCTATTAATATGGTAGTAATAATTCTTTATGATTATACTCCTTACTTTCCTTTTTTGAATAAGCGTTAGCCATCAACTTTCCATTATGAGCCACGAATTATGTTACACCTATTTGGACTTATATAACTCCTATATCTTTTGATTCAAGAATCAAAGTATTGTTGTTGAGTGTCTTTAGGTAAGTTCTCCAAAAAAAAAAAAAAAAAATATTCAGTATCAAGTTTGTCAACAATGCAGAAAATTTAGTTTAAAAGAACCCAAAGGTGTAAACTATTAACCATTGTAATCAAATTAGTCAACTGGAATATGCAGTTTTGAATTGAATTTTTTTTTTCAAAAATGGTTGCTAAATGTTTTGAATTTGTATGATGATCAAAATCCAACTTATGCCTTTGAAACATGAAGCCATTTTTCTTCATATAAAGATGCAATATGGTACTGCCTTATAACTGAAGTCTCATACAATTGGTTCTAACTATTTGTTATATCTGAGTTTGACCTCAAATAAATCGAGTCTACATAATATTAGTTCATACATATAGTTTATGCGAGTTGATAACATATCACATTCAAGTTTTGTTTTTGCATCAATGTGGAGATATCTAGATGAACATAATGGCTAAAACTGCGGAAGGAGAGTATCAAAAGGTAATTACTTGCAACAAAGTTTTCAGCTCATTTGAAGCCTTCAACTGTATTTATGAGAATCAGGGTATGTAGCTTAATCTATTTGTTCTTGACAGAGGAAGAAAATTATTCAAGGTTTGTCAAATATAATTGTATCCACCATTGCCTTTTCGCTATATTATTTAAGTAATTGTAAGTGACACAACCAAAGAGAATTTATAGGTGTGGGCATCTGTCTATACGTGGTTTTCCTAATGAAAACACTTTTAAGGAAGTATTTTCTACTTTAGTTAGTCATTTACGACATAAAAAGTTGAAATTTACTAACACAATATGATATAATATGTTCAAACAAGCTAGCTCACGGTTTAATACGAATAATATTCTTTTATTTAATTAAATCAAACAAACCAAATGTATTTATTAGTTTTTTGATACATCTCCGCGCATCACGCGGGTACTACACTAGTTATTTATAACTTCTTACTTTTGGCTTATTTTAAGCACAAAAGTGCTTATAAGTACTTTATTTTTTTAGTTACCAAACACCCACTTTTACTTAAAAGTACAAATATAATTTTAAGTAACTTTTTAAGCTTATCCAAACAGGCTCTTAATGCCATTTTTTTAAATATATTGTATGGCCTTTTTAATCTTTCACCTAAAATTTCCCAAAGTCCATTCCTTCTCCCACCACCCATCAGAACCCTGGAAGATCTCTCTCTTCTTCCCATGTCGAGGGCAATAGCATGTTTGTGTTATAGTTTACATGGAAAAATTTTTTCATATCACTCAGTAGAACCCTAGAACTTAGAAGCAAAGAGAATGAACTAAAATTAGCGCTAAGAATAATAAAGACTTTGACAATTTGACTTTAATAAGTTGGGCAATTTTTTTGAGCAATTTTCATTTTAATTTGAAGAAATTATTAAAATGTAGGTTCAAGACTCGTCCAATGCTTAAGCATACGTCCCAAAATTGTGGAGCGTACATATTTTCATATCTTCACCGCCTCCCGAGACACTTTTGCTATGCCCCTCTTGAGCTTGTCCCATAACTCACCCATAAACGTCATTTGAAAAGCTGAATTGAACTACTTGTTAGCGGCCTGTGTTTTAAAGGCGGAGGCGTGAGGCGAGGCATTTTATTTAGGACGAGGCGAGACGTAAGCGTCGAGGCACGAGGCTTACGCCCCACAGATCTTTAAATATTTCTGAAATTTTTAAGTGTCAAATAAATTTAGTATTACATAAATACATTAAAAATCATAAATTTTATAAATAAAATAAAGTAGAAAAGTATTTATAACATTATAACATAATTATGAATAACACCAACATACATAAGATATCATGATACATAAATTACGCACAATATCCAAAACCCAAAAATCAAAAGTAAAAATATATTATTCTGGATAATTAAAAATTGTCATGTGGATCTCCTAAATGAATAAAGAATAGGTTTTATACTGTAATGTGAAATTTTTTCTTTATGAATAAAGTCTTTTCATAATAGAAATTTTCCTTTGACAAAGAATAAATTTTAGAAAATAAATGATTATTTATTACGTGAATCACTCACAGTCTCATGATGAAACTCTAGCATCGTTTGTTTTTAACAACTTTTAATTTGACAAAGAGCTCGACATAATGTACAATCAATAACAAAAATAGTAGTATACGACTATAGTTGTATATAGATACTCGCTATTACTTAACTATTAAATTGATAAGTTTTATACTTCACTACCTTAGTCAGCCACTCCACCAGGCGGGCACCTAACTCTAGGACGAGCGCCCGGAATGCTGATTTCTACAACTTTTTGTGTGAACTTCCAAGTTTAGCCCCAAGTGTTCTAATATATTACTTTGAGGGCTATTTAGACTTTTCGTAGCATGTATAGGGGTGCTATAAATACACCCCTTCATCATTTATTGCTATTAGCTTACATTGAAGACACTAAATTGAAGAGAAACACTCTCAAAATCTTGTTATTGTTTTGGCTTGAAATCAATTGGAAGAATCCAAGTTGACATTCAATCCTCCTTGATTATTCTATTTGCAAGGGTCGGGTGTCTCTTGAGGATAGTTGTATAGTGTAGGTTCCTCTTGACTCGAGCGAGGGTGTATCGAAACATCGTTCTTCGGTGCTACTTCGTAAGTTGTTTAAGTTGCGTCTCACTTTTATCGTTACTTTTACCGCTTCCGTGTTTACATTGCATCAATCATTCACATAGACAATTTAGGGAAAACAAAAAAGAAGTTTAGGGTTATCTGTTCCCATTGAGGTCGGGTCGTCCTTGACCCGTCTCATTTAAGTTCGCGTGGGGGATTTCCTGTTTCTTTTAGTAGTAGCAACGTTTTAGAATCCTTTTAGGCAAGGCCTGAGATATTTTCCAGTGATAGGAACCTCCATTGTCGAGGGGTCAAAGTTGACCTCGTTCAAATATCAACAAAAGAATATGGGTTTTGTAGCGGATGAGAAGAGGAGTGCAAATATGTAACTTGTTTCGGATTCCGCCGGTGGGAGTGGCAGGAAATCACCATGATCAGTGGCGATTAAGTTTTTGCAGAGATAAAGAAAGTGGCGGAGAGACGGCTTAGGCGAGTGAGAAATGAAAGCGGGTTTTAGGGTTAGGGGGTTGTTCGTGTAATTAAAAAAGGAAATAGCATTTTCAGCCATTGGATTGTACACGTGGACGGTCGGGATGGTGCCACGTAGGTGGTGATGTGTATAAGTGGAGTGTGAAGTATACACAAATGCTGAGGTGTGTGTGTATATGTATATGCATACATACAGTGTATAAATGTGTATAAAAATGTATATAAGTGTATAAAATGCATATAAATGCATGGAAAAATTGTATAGAATACTTATAAAAATTATAAAAAATGAGAAAATTAATTGTGAGAGCTAAATGATTAAGAAAACCTATTATTTTAAGTTTTAAAAATAATTTAGGAGATTTTGCCAAAAATGCGAATAATTACGAGAAACTATAACGAAATGAGCAAATTTCGTAAAATTATGGTCGTTTGTGAAAATGCCTTTAAAATAGCCTAATTGATGTGCGTATGTAAAGTAGTGACTTAGAATAGGAGTGAGTGTATGGTAGTTGTGTGGTTATCAATGCAATTTTGTCCGAATAATAGTTATCGAAACGGAAGGGACAAAATTAGGTGTCAACAGCATTGACTCCTGATGTAATCCCATCTTTACTAGAAAGTGTTCTGAATCTCCTCCTACCGTACTCACTCGGGTCTTGGTTCCATCGTACATTACCAAAAAAATGGACTCGATTGGATAGAGTTCAACTAGCGAAAAAATGGATTCGATTGGTTAAAGTTCAACTGAGTTAAAGACAAATCTTAGGAAGATGGCGAACTCTGTACTGTGAGGTCACAATTACTTTTTCTCTTAGGTCCAAGCTTTCAACCAATTATTAACTCATCTCATCGATTATCCAAGTTTTATCTCTTTCTCAGTTCAAAGAACCTGAAGTCATAATCATTAACTATAGGTTTCATGGTGAGTCTTGCTCTTTGTGGCGCTTTTGAGTCCTTTAACAATATCTCTTTTTACTTGAGATTTCAGGAGAAATAATCTTGCAACTTCAAGGTTGACTAATATTAACAGTTATGCAAATTTTTTGTCTTTAACACACAACGATGATAAAATCTTACCGTAGAGTTGGAGGTGGAAAATGATCAAATTTGCTCTAAAAAATCTATGAGACTTATGAAACTTTTATCCAAAATGAAGCCTATATAAGAACGCTAAGTTACCATGGAGCTTCCATTACCACGCGATATGGTAATTGTCTAAGCAAGGTCTGGTTGCCCTTCCATCGCCTTGTCATCATTGCCCTGTGATGTATGCGCGTTAACAAGATCTGCGTACTGCCTTTTGGTAATAATCTCATATAACTCTTGTACACAACTCTAATTGGCAAATGAATTTTAAGCGTGTGAACCTAAATTTAAAGGTCTACAGTTCAGAACAAAATTAATTAGAGGTAAATAACTTTTTGTCCAAAGAGTTACAAGCCATTAGAGTTATGTCACACGCAACTTAGCTCCCGTTTGGACATAGTTTTTGGAGGTATTTTTTGGGAGTTTTTGGGCCAAAAAGTGTTTGTTTATGCTTTTTGAGTAAAACTTGTCCCAAAAACCCAAAAACTGGCCTTGAGCTATTTTTGGGCCAAAAACTAACATTTACACATCAAATTTTATTTTCATAAGAGATCAAAGGCTCTTTTGAGCCAAAAAGTTTGTTCCCAAAAAGTATGTCCAAACAGTTTTTCATTTTCGTATCAAACTTCACCCAAAATGTGTTTTCCACAAATTATTTGGGAATCTATGTCTAAACGCTAGCTTAGAACATCATTTCCAACTTGTTCCTAACAATTTTCCTTATACTTTCGGACATTTCTAAAACCGCATATTACAAAAATATACAATCCTAACATTTTATTTATATATTATATACAAATTAAGGTTTTTTCCTCTTTCTTCCTACTGTCCCTTCCCACTGCTGCCACTAACCAGTCACTACTGGCCGACCACCGATTTTTCTTTCTAAAAAATGAAATACACAAAATACACATATACACATTGAAATTGTTTGAATTTACTGATGCAAAATATATATGAATAAATATACACATACATATACAAAATATATGTTATACATACACCAGACATACACATACATACATACATACATACATATATACATACGAAGGATCTGCAGATATACAAAGTAAAAATAAAAAATTTATGTATGCTACACTTACATTTGATATACACACATATTAACACTTACAAAAATATATAATACATACTGAGACATGCATATTCATATAATGATATACACATACATACACTTGTGCACTTGTAAAAATATTCATGATATACACAAATATATAGATATATACACTTGTATAAACTATACATACATTTCCACCTTTAAACAACCACCAACAACTACCCTAACCACCAAGATATACACATACACAGAAATATAAAGGTATACAAATATACACATATAAAGCAAAAAAAAAAAAAAAAAAAAAAAAAAAAAAAAAAAAAGGAGAAGAAGCAGATCAGAACTCCAATAGCCGCCACCGATGCGGCCACGTAGTAGCAACCACCACGCAGCAGCAGCAAATCAGAGCAGCAACAACAATATACCGGAGCATCAGATTGATGGTGGAGCAGCAGCAGATTTTCGGCAACGAGTGGATGGGGGAGGGGGAGAGAAAAGGAGAAAAAAATTAAAGTTAGGTGTTAGAGAGGAGAAAATATATAAATGATATGTTTTTTTAGTAAACTATAAAAATGTTGTTATGTTTCGTAAAATTTTAAAAAATTTGATATATTTTGTAATTTAGATGTCTAGAACGTTATTTTCAAATATATTCCATGCTTGGGTCCATCATGGCCCATTAAACTCGTTCTCTCGGAAGTTAAGCAATTGATAGATATATAATGTCCTCAATTAAGAAATTTTGGGAAATGCTTCAATAATAATTTAATCCCACAATCGAGAAACGCTGGTACTTATGAAGGATAATGTACATGAAGGTTTATGTTTTGATTTTGGAAATTTAAAAGGTTTATCAAAAAGTTTTGGTCACATTATAAATGTGGTACAGTGAATTAATCGAAAATTAAAGAATATATGTCCTTAATTTATCACTCTAATGTATGAGACATGTACACTTCTAAGCTCCAAACATTTGTCGTAAACCTCCTTTGAGACTTTGTCGTAAACCTTTTCTCGGTCAATGAACATCATATATAAGTCCATTTTCTAATCCTTATACTGGTCTATCAACCTCCTCAAAAGATGGATGACTTCCATAGTTGATCGCTTAGGCATGAATCCAAATTGGTTCTCGGAAATAGTTACATCCCTCCTCATCCTCTTCTCTACCCCCCTCAACCAAACATTCATAGTATGACTAAGTAGCCTGATACCCCTTTAATTGTTGCAATTTTGAATATCATCCTTATTCTTGTATAACAGTATCATGGTATTTCATCTCCATTCATCGGGCAATTAAAATTAATCATCAATTTATGGGTTTTTTTGAAGTACATTTTTCCTTGGAATTTCACTAATAATTTACTCATAGTTGGGGTTAGCGTCATTTTCAATAATGTTATTTGTAATTAAAAAAATATAAGATGACGCACCCGCCACGTCCTTTAATAGGATAGAACCTGTAACCATCTATATATATATATTAAAAGGCATGTAGTAGCCACTAAAAATTAGCCAAGTGGCATATTAAGAAAAAAGCCATGTGTAATTTTTTAGGACAAAGTAGTTATTATTTGAATTTTAGTTAGAATATAACTATTTTTTAAACCAATTTTAATTGTTAGTTTTTTAAATTTAAAATGTTAGTTATTTTTCAAATTGAAAAGAAGAAAGTGAAAAAAAAGAAAAATAATAAAGAGACACAAAACTAGACAGATTAATTCGGTGGTTGGCCTGACAATCGTAGAAAATTATCAAAAATATAAATTAATAATTAAAAATTAAAAATTAAAAATGAGATAACTACCGTGGCTAATTTGGCACACGAATTGGTATAACTACAAAAATTTAAAAAGCATAAAAACTGCCTTGGAGTCCCACGTTGCATAATTAACCACAACACGTCTTTTGCGGTTTCAACCGCTGAGAGAAGTTTATCTCATATCGAGAATTGCTTTCTTCCCAATCTGATAGCCACAACATCACAAATTCATGGAGAAAAGCCTTATATTCTCATGGAAGATGAAGGAATTGCAGAGGTCATTCATCTTTTCCTCCCCATATTTTCTTTATCGTCTTTTTCGTTTCTATGTTATTGAATACTATTTATAAGTATCTTTTTTCTTTTATATTTTTTAAAGCAGATCTACATGTTTTGAAATACTCAAGTGATGTATTCTACCATTTCATGGTAACTTACACCAGGGAGGAAGAAAGTTTCAATGTTCAGGTATATTCTTAGTTCTCTATGTCTCATGAGCCCAAATGGTGCTCTTGTGTTCTTAAATTAGTGTCATTGTTTTAATACTTCTTGCATTTTAGTTCTCTGCTTTCTTGCTTAGCTTAAGGCATGTTACTAGGTGTCTTATGATCGTATAAGAACTTTTTTCACCAGTGGTTAATTACATTTTCTAGATTACTGTTGTTTATCAGCATTAACTTTTGGTTAGCTCCCCTTTACTAATTATAAGGGGAAAGTAACTGGAGAACGTATAGTTGAGGATGAAGTTTTTCACTTGCACGTTTTGGTATAAGAAAAATTATAGTACTATATGTTAAGATAGTTGTAACATTAATCATAAAGATAGTGTCAATACCATTGTTGGTATGAAGATCTTTAGCATGTGACTTCATCAGAATCCAACATTGCATACTAATCATTTTGTTAACAATTAATCGACAATAGCAATACTTTTCCAGCATTTCTTAACCCTATATATTTTCGTCTCATTGCTAGACTAAAGATCTTTCCATAAAGATTTAATGATTTATTAGCACAATTTGATGCCTTTTCGATCTAAGTAGCACAAAATGTCAATCAAGATTCATTGTTCTTGCCATTACTTGATCTTTAAAATATAATTATGCTTGAGAAGAATTCGCTTCTTATGCCTATCATTGTCATGTAGTTACTTTGCGTAAGTTTCCATTTTGTTAAGTGTTCTCTTTTGAAGATTTGCTTAATCTGTAATTTTTCTCGATGCTTAGCTGTGAGTGTGAAGGTTGTTTTGAAAAGTTGTAGCAATTTATTGCTTCTCATGAAACTCTTAATTGATTCTGTGATAACAGACAAGAGCTTCTCAACAATAAGACTAAAGATCCACAGAAGAAAGATCACCTCTTGAGAGAACTCCTGTTGCATGTGAAACTGGTGTATAAAGAATAGTTGAAAGTGATATCCGAATAAATTTTTATCAAAGTAATCTAAGGTATGTGTTTATTATACAGATCATGATAATTTTTACATTATCAGGTTTAGGAGGTCAAGTGGCAATGCTAAGCCTGGACTAAAACTGGAGAGATAAATTGGCGACCTTTGCTATTTAAATATATCAGGTATTGAATCAATATGTATTTGATAATATAACCATGCAAGGTATGGGATGATGTTAATTTTTCATATCTTTAAAAGCTAACAGTGGAGTATTCAATCTTCTCTAGGAACTTCTTAAAAATAGTACAAACGAGTAAGTTTTAAGTGTAGCGAAAACTGCTCAAGTAGGGAAAATAAATACTCCCTCCGTCCTATTTTAGTTGTCGCTTTAAGCTTTTTCACGCCCATTAAGAAAGTCATTAAATAGGGTGTTTATTTTACTATTTTATCCCTATTTAATGTTTCACCATTAACTTTTTTTGAGATTTTTTTTAATTATTAGGGGTATAGTTGGAAAGAACTAATCAATTTAGCCTTGAAATCCTAAAGTGATAACTAATTTGGGACAAACACATTTTGCTAAAATGACAACTAATTTGGGACGGAGGGAGTAGTTATGAAAGAAGAAAGTCTTGAGAAGTAATTGCTAAGAGAGGGAGTACATATACCACATTTAAATGGTTTCATAAAGTTGCTGATTCATGATTTTGCACACAAATGGCCTAAGCAAATGGCAATTGATTCCAACACTTTGTTTGTTGCTTCCTATGCAATGGAACACTAATGCAATCAAGGGACATATAGGAATTCGTGCATTTACTTCAGTGATATAAGTGATATGTTTTAGTATTTAAGTGATATTGCATTCAACTTACTCTACACTAAGGAATGAAAATGGTGATGCAAAGGACATAGTCATTGAAAAGAACATGGCAAAAAATAGAGTTTATGCTATTACTTTCTTTTGAAGCCTGAAAACATGCAATAGGAAGGCATATGTTTTTACATAAAGATGCACTATAATACCATAGTACAAGTCTGTTATGATTAGCTTTATTGAATGTGGCCTTTGTAATTCTTGGATTTTTCGAATTTGACCTCTTATAAACCAGCAATATATATAGTTTTGGTTTCATAGGTATGACTTCTACAACTTGATAACAAATTAAACTCAATATTCTGGATTCATGGTGAGATAAGTGAAGGCAGGAACCAGGATTGTAGAAGTAAATGGTGGAAAGGTAATTTGCAACAAAGCAAAATAAGAACCATTTAGCAAGATGAAGGTATGTTGCTTCTATTATTTTTCAACTATTTTTCTGAATTTATTCTAATATTTACCATCAATATATGAATCACTTCTTGATGTTTTGGTAGATGCTTTGATGAAAGCAATATATTTTTTAAGGTTATTGTTCTTTCTTATGATCTGTTGACAGATTTTGTCACTGGAAAAATTGGCATAGCTTCAACATTCAAACATTTATTTTTTAAATACTATTGATGCATAAGTTTATTTATTGTAGAGTTTTATGCAGGGGAATCTAACTGTTGTATTAGTAACACAAATTTTATACCTGAATCTTATGATGTATTTAGAAAAGCTAAAAATAGTACAAATAACAGATTTCTCTTTTGGTGTTTACAGGTAAAGTTTTACTTCTACTGTTGCCTCCTCCGTAAGTACATGATGATTGTGGATAAGTTTTGGAATGAGCACGTTATATGTTTCGGGATTTGCTAAAGGAAGATTTAGGATAATTGTTGTAAAAAAAAATATGTTTATCTAGATTTTGTTAAAGGAAGATTGGATGCTTTACTTTACGCTAATCTTTATATGAAGGAGTATCGAAAATACTGTATCTATCTATGTGCTGGTATAAGGTTTAGTTATGTTTTAAAATTTCCATTTGGTCTACCTGGGGACTTCCACAAGTCTATTTTGAAGTTGAAAAAACTTGATACTCCATCTATTATCTTCCAACATGAAGTTTTTGATGCATGATTGGGGAAAAATTACAAACAATCATGAGTAAATACTTTAGCTTGGAAAAGTTAAACATCATGCTGAATAATATTTAACACTTTATTCTGCCAAGTTAGTCATTTTTTTATGAATTATTATAGTTACTTTTACATATGTATTACCAATTTGATAAATTTTGTATTCGGAGTTAAGAAGCATTTTGCTAAGTCTAATATAACAGGCAATTTGGTTGTGCATACATGTGTACGTAGGCAAATATCTCACTATCTTTATAATGGTTATGTTTCATCTGAATGTTGATGCATATTAACTCCAATTATTATATTGATAATATTGATGTGGTTCCTTTTCATTTTCTTTTTTTTTTTAATTAGGTAATTGAAAGAGAAGGAAATGATAATCTAGATGACGTTGTTCCTGTCTTTGGTTTGGCGAGCATTCTTCTACTCAAGTTCTCTTGAAGCGACTTTTTTATTCCTTATAGGTTATTCTCATAGTTAAGGAAACAATTTGTAAAGTTAATGGATCTGTTGGATTAGTTGAAGTATTTATAAAATAAGAAGTTTGATTAAATAAGTTTTTTGGTGGTGATGATATAGTACCTTTTATATATTATGATCGTTCATTAACATAATGTGTACAAGCTTTATCCTTAGAAACATTTGAAAGTCAGGCTATTCAATCTAAGTTGGGAGATATAGCTGAAGAAAAATATTCATTCCAATAATGACAATAACTCCATCTGATACAACAGGACACTGAATACACTGTAAATATTAGTAAGACAATTTTAAATTGTACTATCTTTCAATGTGTGACTATTAATGAAAGTCAAGGCTAACCATTCACCATTATATCATATGAAGTTACTTTCAAGGAAATTATGTTTAACCATTTGAAAGTCAGGCTATTCAATATAAGTTCCTTTATGTTTAGTTGATAATGTTAGTTTATGACGATGATAGTCAAATCACAAATAAAGTTAGAATTGAGGTACATAAAAAGCTTTTTTGTAATTTAATTATTTAATTATGTATACTATGGTTTTTTTAATGTATTTTCATTTAAGTATGGTTTGAATCATGCTATGTTTTAGCTTCTTTTTAGCATAAACTATCTGACTGTGATTTCTTATTTTCATTGGAAAGCTACTAGATGATTATGCGATTAATTTTCTTTCATTTATCTTGGATACAGTGCGTCGATTAGAAATATCAAATCAATTAGGAATTTGTTAAAACAAATTTGATGTGCTCAAACAAGTAAGATGAAAATTTGATAACACACGGATACATATACTAGTTTTATTTAAACGGAAAAGAGACACCATACCGCCAGATGGTGTCATCCTTTTACATTTAACTCCTTTTCTTTCTCATTTTTTACATATGACCTAGTGTATTTCTGACACCCCTTATAGACCCACCCCTGGAAGGCTAGATGAATTCAAACACTTTGCATGCAGTTGTTGAATGAATTCTCAGTGATTTAAAGTTTGCATAATGCAAGATTTCCCTGTAACTCTTGAATTCAGGTACATGGATGGCAATATATAGTTTTATGAGCGATGAAGAGGCTCCCAAACAGAGAGTGCGTACATGATTCTTCCTTTCCAACCCTGCAGCATCCAGTTGCTATCTTCATCCACGAGAAAATCCCTGTGATATGCCATTTTCACTTTGGCCTTTACTTCCTTGACGATGTCTTGATTCAATGGAAGCCTCTTGAACCCTGCTATCTGATTCCTCACTTGCCATTGCTTGTAACTTTCTGGCCTCTCAACTCTTTCTGTTCCTTCACAAGCTATAACGTTCATGATATCCCTTCCAAATATTTCCTGCTCAAACATTCTCCTACCTTGGTCTTCTCGTGCCATGGTTGCCTCAAACATGTCAAACTGGGATGAGAAATGGAATAAAGCCTCTCGGAATCTTGTAGTGAAGAAAGACGCATTGTACATGGCGTTAATGACTCCATGGACAAAGTAACGGGGATTTATTTGTTTGATCAAGTTGAGAACAGCATCTCTTGGATTTTTGTCACTTACTGTCTCATCCGGGATATTCTTCAGCCTGTACAAACAATTCACCACCACAATTTCATCTTTCTCAATATTAAGCTCTTTTAGAGTAATAGCATCCCATCTCTTTGCAATTGCTTTATATTCAAAGGGAACATTAAATCTCTTGCTATAATTCTCCAAGCGACGTCCTGTCTCCTCTACTCTCTCAGCTGGTCGAAAACCTGGTTGAGGAAAATCAATTCCCGTAATCCGAAGCTTTGGAGGACCCCCTGGCCTTAGGGAAATTCCATGTATTAAACAAGGCCATTGAAATCCATATAGAATTCCAAAATCTATTATGTGAACCTTTGCTGCTTCACTTGTTAATTTAGCGATAGACTTGTTAGCAAATATGTTTGACATCCTCTTAAATGGACAGGCTGTGATGTATACCTGATAAGCTTTTAAGAAATCTGAGGCTAATATTTTCTTACAATTACTGAATGTATTTGTCTCTCCACCAGAAAAGCGAGCTTCCAGGGCATTGGCAAAGCAATACGCCAATCTCTCATTACCGTCACCAAAGGGAGACGAGTGTTGCCTAATTTTCTTGAGAACCTCCACAAAGGTCTTGTTGTTGTAGCTGGCTGCAGCTTCCGCACATCGAGTTAGGAGACAGGTAAGATCCACCACTTCGTTGGTTGTCTTGGCACCTTTTTTGCTGCCACGAGGCCTTCCACGTTTAGACTCCTTTAAATGACAGCTCTTTTGCTTATTCCATGCTACATTTTCTGAATCAGAAGATTCCTCATAGAAGGAAGGACTCATGGCAGGACAAAGAAGTGCCTTGTCATACCCCTCGGTGTGCTCTGGTTCCGCAACATTATAAGTGCTTGCAAACTGCTTGGGATTTCGCCCTTCTGAAGAGTACTGATCACCATCTTCTCCATTGTGGTTCTTCTTTCCTTCTGATGACCTTTTGCTGGAGGAATTTCCCCCTTGATTGGTTGCAGGTACAACCGCATCACCACCATTAGCTGCAGCAGCTTTATGATTATTACTAGTATTGTTTAAAGGAGGGTTCAATAGTATACTATCACTTAAAGCGCCATCCCACGGGTAACAAAAAAGAGACTCCTGGAGACCACCACCTAGATCATCAGAAGTAGTAATAAAGTTGGACTCAACAAATTGAGTCATAGCATTGCAGTCATCGTTGATGAAATCATTCTTCTGAGTGAGGGCATCATAAAAGGATTTCTCAGCAGCCTGGAGAGCCATGCAGTCTTGAAACATGCCAGGCCTACTTTCCAAGTCGTCTTCTTCCATAAGCATCTGCTGTATGTATTTGAAGACTCCATCAAAGTAGTCGCTTTCTACTACTCTACTCTCACCATCAACTACCTCATCACTAAATCCACTTCCAAGATTACTACTTAAAGCGGTCGAAGCTGACAAGAAATGGTGACCAAATTCGAAACCACCACATGAATTATGATCACCTAATGAGAAAAGTGTATTATTCATCATAGGAAAGCTAAGCAATGTGGATATGGGAATTAGAACGAGAGTGAACTTATTTATTCACACACAGCTAGTGACCTTATATAGATGGCGATTTTGGATCAAGAAGAGACGTACAAATGAAGTTGGAATGGACGAAAACGCAAAAGTTGGAGTTATACATGGGGAATTGTAGAGAGAGATCACAACAAAGTAAAACCACTCCTATTACTGAAGCTATTATCGTACATGACAAAAAAGAACATCTTCATAAATGTTCATTTCCAAGAAAATGTATGGGAGGTGATGGCGGTGGATGTTAAGAAGGAATGAAGGTGACTGACTTTACGAATGCTATTTATTTATAGAAAAGATGCGGATAATGATAGTCTCTGGTAATTTCAGGGGACAAAGAGGGCTGGGAAGTGGGGTCTCATCGCTGGCCACAATTGTAAATCTCGAAACCATTTAGTGTTTGCATTCTCTAGTTGCTCAACATGTGACTATGTCTGCCATTTTAGACTCACTAATGTTATCTAAATCCGAACGCAAACATGCTATAATTCTGCACCATTTGTCGGGTGTAACATTCAAGGAACTTGCCGCCCATGGTCGATGTAACACCCACTTTAACCTTTTCTACGCGAACAAAGTTTTTGTAAACCAAAAAAAAAGTTCTTACTTCTCGTAATACTAGATCGGAGCCAGCACGGGCCCAATATTTACATTTTCAAAAAATTGGCAGTTTGTTATGTATAATTCATGTGTTCCCCTAAAAAAATATTGGATAAGGAGAATAACAATATTCAGGAACCACATATGTCTAACTCTATTTACAATTGTTCCTACTTGAAGTAGGAGGCAAGGTCACAGAGAGAAGAAGTCGATTAGTCGAGGCGGCTTGATGTGCATATATACCACAATCTCAATCAGCTGACATGATTTCTTAGTTGATCGAAATGATGTTTAGTATTCTAAAATTCTCTCATGGATTTCCCACATGGTGTTGATCTGCTTAGTCTGAATTTTGGAGGCACAAAATTGTTATAGCTACGGTAAAACAAACTCACACATATTAATTCTATCATTTAGTCTTTCAAAACATCTTCCAAGGCCAATTTAACATAACTGTATTTGCAATATATTATACTAGCTATTCTTAGCTGAAATATCCATCATTTGTTGTTGCACAAATCTGGTAATCCTCCTTACTAACACCAGGAGTAAAAGGTTCCAACAGTTGTAAGAGTCGACACACATCATCCACTAAGTTATGATAACTCGGAATTTGGTTGACTTTTATACCAATAAATCTAACAAACAGCTAGAACAAAGAAAGGATTTGAAAGAACAAGGTATTCCTGAAATAAAAGAATATTTTAGATGCTTTACCACATCAAGTCTTCAAAGAAAATGAATCAAAAACTAAAAGAAGAGAAAAGATATATATGACCATCGACAGACCTTTTAGTTTTTAGATGATTAAATATTACTATTAGTCCATTGAATTATGCTATACGGTAGCTCATCTTCAAACTTGAAAGGAATTTAAAGTATTTCGCTATTCCCTTTGAACACCAATGTGACAGGATATAATTCTAATGCCGATATTTTATAATCAACTTTAAATTGTCACATTCTAAATCAACATATTATGTACAGACTATGGCCATAATATGTTGAATTAAGTCAAACACACTAACATGACAACATCAAAACCAAGTGAGCTGACACTATAATGTTGCTAACCTTGTCAGAAAATCCATTTGACCATTTCCACTCCCCTTCAAGGAGCTACCAGATGATGACACACTGATACCAAGTAGTAGGGGTGTTCACGGTTTGGTTAAAAACCGATCCGAACCGAAAACCAAACCAAACCGACTAAAATAACCGATACTTTTTTGGATATGGTTTGGTTTGGTTTTCAAATTTTAAAAACCGACATTATTTGGTTTGGTTTGGTTTGGTTTTCATGAAAAATAACCGAAGAAATAACCAAACCGAACTGACAAATTATATATATTAATATAATATTTTTTATAATGTAATTTAAGCATTTTATATATTTTTCAATAAATTTTATAGTAGGTTTAATGTTATTAGATTTTATTAAGTTCATTTTAACAAGAAACCAACTCCTTTAGTCAAAGGAGTGACAAACTTTTAAGTCCATTTTAAAAAGAAACCAACTCATTTAGTCCAAGGAGTCCAATTCATTCAATAAACTTATAGTTATATTAATTTCGGTAAAAAATCGAACTCACAGATACATAGACACACCGATAAAGTTTAAAAGCAAAACAAATTCTAGTTTTGACATCGTCTTTTTAGTAACCATTGCATATTCAACTTGATATATGAGTCATGACATATCAAGAGAAGAAACATCGTGTAAATATAAGTTTGCTTTAATTCTTACTTTTGTTCTAAATTTTTATTTTCAATTGCCCCAAGATTTGTTGTTGTAGCAAGAGTGCAACATTTTAGGTGTAATTAAGTTAAAATTTCAAGTTGCTCAAAATATTACTACTATTAGTCCATTGAATTATGCTATACGGTAGCTCATCTTCAAACTTGAAAGGAATTTAAAGTATTTCGCTATTCCCTTTGAACACCAATGTGACAGGATATAATTCTAATGCCGATATTTTATAATCAACTTTAAATTGTCACATTCTAAATCAACATATTATGTACAGACTATGGCCATGGATACGTGAAGAATTAAGTCAAACACACTAACATGACAACATCAAAACCAAGTGAGCTGACACTATAATGTTGCTAACCTTGTCAGAAAATCCATTTGACCATTTCTACTCCCCTTCAAGGAGCTACCAGATGATGACACACTGATACCAAGTAGCACGATATCAAGTGAGACAACGATAAGTGAAGCAAGCTTAAAAGAGTCGTATTACGAATGTTACTCCCTCCATTTCAATTTATGTAACATGTTTAGCAGACATGTTGGACAATATACCCCGAAGACCAGGCAGTAGGATGATTCCAACACTGAAAGTACATAAATAATGATAAATTTTTAAACACTAAATAGGGGATTGAAAAATCAAATGGTTGCAGGAAATTAAAATGTCATCTTCATCCGTCCAAGGAGAGTGATGATGAGGACATTGAGTAGTTAAGGCTTCTCTTTACAGTTCTTCCATGGCGTTGGCTTGTGATTCTTCTTTTGTGCTCATGTTATGAGATGGGAATCAGTTTGATGGGATAAAAAGAGAATAACCGGTACCCATAACTTGCAAATAATTAAAAATAATATAACATTACCTCATGTTATGAACGTGGAGGCACTTCTGCAAATATTAGTCACGAACCAAGCAAGTAGAAGGTATTCATGGCAGGAAGTAATCTCAACTTATAGATCGAAGTAGGATAGAAGGTATTCATGGCATGAAGGCTTTTTCAATAATTTCGTTGTACACTACATTATAGGTAGAGTGATCATCATGATTATCCATAACAGGAGGTCGAATCAATATTTTTATACAGTTCGAACTTCTCGCTCTCGATATAGCAACATATCATTGACCATGGGAAAAAACTGGTTCACGCAAATAAATACCAACATAATCTAATGTTTGCCCTTGTGCTTTATTTATAGTCATGGCAAAACACAAACGTACTGAAAATTGTGTTCTCTTAAAAGAAACGGGTGATTTTTCATCCTCCGACGATAATAATGGTATTCTATGAATAAATACATGTTTATCCTTGAAATCGCCACTTGTAATTTTAGCACTAATGATATGTGTCTTAAAATCGCAGCAGACTAACCTTGTACCATTACACAAACCTTCACAAGGATTTAAAGTTAGTAATAATATAACAGGGCAATTCTCTTTTAATACTAACTTGTACGGAGGTAATCCAATAGGGTTTAAAGTGTGCAAGAAATCCTCAAATTGACTTTGATCGCTTGGTTCAAGCGTTTCATCAGTCGCAGTGAATATCTTAGCATCTCTAGGAAATTGAGTTATAAGTCTGTCATTAATTTCATCAACAAAATCGTTCTTCGTTGTTAAAATAACACGTGAAGTCATAAAAGAAGAATCATGAAAAGATGCAGACAAATTCGAATAAATTACCTTGAATAACAGATCCAACGAATCTTTTTCTGTAGTAAAAGGAATGATGAAAGACTTCGGGATTTCTATTTTGTGATTCATGTCTGTTTTTTCTTTTTCGTTTCCAACTTTCATCAAATATTCACAGAAAGCAGGATCATTCCTGGCACGCATATTTTCTGATAGTCGTAGAATTTCAAGTTGATTCCAAATATTGGAGTATAATATGCTTTCAGAAATAAAGTCTTCTTTCTTTCCACTTCGGACTACAAGAAGAGTTTGTCTAAAATCTCCTCCGAATACTACTACTTTTCCACCAAAGAGCACATTTGTATCCGTCAAGTCTTTCAAAAGCATATCAAATGCTTCGATCATGTTCTTTTTGCCATTGATACTTCATCCCACACAATTAATTTTGCATCACGAATTAAACAGGCGAGTGAACTTTGCTTACTAATATTACAGGAGAACTTCTCATCAATATTAATCGGAAACTTGAAACGCGAATGTGCTGTTCGTCCTCCGGGAAGGATCGATGTTGCAACACCAGAAGTTGCTGTTGCCAAAGCTATGAACCCTTTGGATCTTATAGCGGCTAACAAAGCACGATATAAGAAAGTTTTTCCGCTTCCTCCTGGACCGTCTATAAAAAAAGCTCCTGCTTTGCTGGTGAAAACTCTTTGAAGGATTGTATCGTATGCAGTTTTTTGTTCGCGATTCAACTTTGTATGCAGTAATAAATCTTCTTGAGTAACAACTATATTTCGTTTGCCTCGGATGCTACTCTGGAGCAGACGATATTTTCTGGAACAAGTTTAAACTCGTTAACATCATGCCGCATGGAATGTAATATGTCATTGATATGGTTCAAAACGGAATGACGAATTCTTTTTGAATACATGTTCGGCAGGCTCTTAAAGTCATCAGACATCGAATCTTCAAACTGTTCCCACAACTCTTTTGGATTGATTGGATTGCAATATACAAATTATATTGTAGCAAATAATCGTCTCAGGCTATAAGGCATTTGATAGGATGCCGCTTGTTGACACCCAATTTTGTCCCTCCATTTTTTGCAATTTGGCTATATTTAATTAAAATTGGTAATAGTAATTTTTCAAACAAAACTGCATTAGACAACATGCATTTACGTGTGTAATATTCTTGTTAATCCCCTATTTATATAATATTTATTTAATTGTGACTATATTATGTAATTACATTCATTTAGGCTATTTTTTCAGACCGCGCATACTATTTTATGCAATTTAATGCATTACGATATCATTTAACAATTATTTGCGGCTATTTATATCTAATCAGTATTATTTGTGGTCATCTATACTTATTTATAATTAAATATATTTATTTAAAATTATTTACAATTTTCCTTATTTTTATACTAATTATTCATATTTATTATTATTTTAAATAAATACTAGCCAAATTTATCAATTTACAACTCACTCCCATTACACTTATTCCACATCATCACCTTTTGTCCACGTATACGCCAATTGTACACAACCTAAAACTTACACCTCACTAAATACACTCCTAGTACAAGTGTACACACTTTTAGCACAAAGTACAACTCTCCCCAAGCGTGTGTACACCATGTCATAGCGTACAGTACAACCTTTTAAAGCATCCTTATCCTTCATACACATCAGCCACTATATTATACATATACATATACGCGCCTACGTGGCACAATCCTGGCCCTTCATCCTTTCAATCCGACGGCTCACATTAAATCTCCTAATTACAACTATACACACACACTCCACACAAAAACCCTAAACACATTACTCCCTCTCTCCCCAAAACTCATCAGCCGTCGCCCTTCATCTCTCTCTCTCCCCCTTTGCCCGTAACCCGTCCAGGTTCCACCAAATCGACACCTCCATCCGCCATTAACGCCACCATCTCCGCCTTGCTCACGCATCCCTCTCTCTCCCTTATCGTTTTCACACGGAAAAAGGGGAAACAAATCCCTCTCATCCCTCTTTCTATGGAAACCGAAAAGGAAGTAGGGGATCGTATGAATCTCATCAAAATCATGGAGATTATCCACTGATAAGGCAAGAAAGTCGAGGATTCGGGCTTGAGTTCCACAAATCGAGCAGAAATTGAAATGGGTCACGCGAACCCGACCCGAATTAACGCTAAAACGGGTAAAATCTGCCTATTTTTATGTCTTAGATTTAATCGATTTGATCTCCTACCTTCTAGGGTTTTATTTTTAAATTGATATGTGAAGTATCCACCTACATGATCCCTTGATTTCTTGACCTTTAAATTTTCAGAATCTGAACATGTCTATTTTTGACATTGATTTTTGCCTTGATTTTAGTCTACAATTTGTATGGTTGAATCTCTGAATTTGCATCTAAATTCTGCCTAATTGCGGGATGTTAAAGATTGCCTATAATCTCTGCATAACTCCTAATTTCTCGACCACGCTGACATTAGCATGAATTTAAATTTTCAGAACTTGAACATTGAAACATGTCTATGTTCGTCACCTATTTCTATTTCTGTTTACATGATCTTTGCTTAAGTTTAGAGTAATTGGTCATAACATATGATTGATTTCCTTGCTTGGATGATTGAGTGATTGATTCTCTGTTTAAACTTGTTTGGAAAATGGGGATTCTTGGTGTATATGTCACTGTTCCTGGGATAGGTTCATTACTTGGACAAGTTGTCAAGCTGAATAGGGGATTTTTGAATCTGTTAGCATAGTTCTTGGGATTTCATTGCCCTTGCCTAACTCTATAAAAGGACTGGCCATTGAGAACATTAGGGGACCATCTTTTACACCTCTACAACACTGCAAATACACTTAGACAGGGGATCTCTCTTTACGCTCTCTGCACTTTACACTCTCACACACTGATACATCATACACAGACCTTACACCTTCAGCCTCCCTTCTTCTCCTCTGCACTTCAGGACACTTAGACAGAATCAGGACACCCCTAGACACTGATACACCTCTAGAATCTGCTCTCTAATCCACTGTGCTCGTTGTTGCAAGTATGCATTGATCTGATCCTGTCTCTTTAATTGCTGACTCTTTAATTACTGCCTACTTAAGCCACCATTGAGGTATTCGTTATGAATTCAATAGATGTTCCTGAAAGTATGTTAATTATTACTCTGCATATGCTTGTGATATTCTGCTTCCATTATTGAGACCGGATGTTGTGTAGCTTTGGGTAAATGATTCTATGGTTGATTTTGAATCCTCGTATGATTGTTAGTTGCTCGCTTGGCCATCCTTGGCCACCTACTAACCCTTTCTGCAGGTTCCAATAGAGTCAAAATTAGTCTGGATAGCTAAAAAGCTACACCATTGACAAGCTCTCCAATTGCAAGGAAGTAGTAATGTTTTCTGGCAGCAACTATGCCATTTGTTGTCGAAGAAACAGGGCAGTATGAACTGAACAGTTCATTTGGAGTGCACACAGGGCACTACTCTTCACTCTCTTTCTTTGTGAACTTACATATTCCCCTAGACTCCCAATGTTTGTATTTGCTAGGTCACCCTGTTTTGTATAAGTGTCACAAGATGCGTTTGTAGTGCTAGGACAGGTGTTGCCGATGAGTCGTTGCTAAAAGCAACAAAACAAGGCTAACAGGGGCCATTTCCTCTACTCTTGATTATGCTATGTGTTTGTGAGAAATCTGGATATTATGTTAAACATAACAGGTTTTCAACTGAATTATAATAGGGGTTGTTTTGCTGAAGATTAGAAAAGTAGGCTAAAAATGCAAGTTTACCTGAAAACGAGACCACTTATGAAAATCTTGAATTCTGAAAACTGTTAAACAGATTTTTGAGCATATATTTATAATTTTTGTGCTTAAAATGCTAGCTGATTTCAATATTTGGCCCTGAAGGGATTGTTTCTGGAATCGCACGCATAAAGTTAAACTATTCATGCAAATTTGGTCTACTGGAAAACTGCAATGTTGTTTAAAAGGTTGTAAATTGAGTATAGAAGTAAATCTAGGCATTTTGTGCAATTTTAGTATGTTGGAAATTAGACTATATCCGGTAATAGGCTAAAATTTCAAAACCGTCTGAAACAGGATTATTAATGCAATTACTACGTTGTGAGATATAACCTTAAGCTTTGTTCTTCTTAGATGTGGCCAAGACCGAAAATTAACCTATTTCTGCAAATTTTAAATTTGTTAGTCCTTATATCCTTTTCACTTGTTTTATTAATTTGGAGGCCCACTTTGAAACCTTCTAAAATCGTTTTGCTTATTATTTGCTTATGTCACAGTTTATTATTTGACGCCTAGTGGTCTAGTCTGGGGCACTCAATAAACTTAGGGGTCTAGATACTTAAATTAGTTGTCTCAATAGCCTCTGAGACTTTAAGTGGGACGCTAGAAAACTCTTTAGGACGTTATAAAACATTAGGAAACGCTTTTAGTTAAATATTTAAAGAGGGTATGGGGGTCAAGGGAGTTAAGCCCCTCGGAAGTGATGAAATTACCCGAGCTATATATTGATAGTAGATTTTGAAACTATCGTCCCTTACGAAAGCCGGGTTCTGATCCGAATAGGATAATGAAACCTAGGGTCATTTATTCAAAGTGATCAATTAGTGGCTATTTGTGCAACATGACTATTTGTTTAAAATTGTTTATGCAAATACATTGAATTGCCCACTTTACTTGTTTGCAGCCCATATCTCTTTTATTTATCTTATTTAGTTATTGTCCTTTTCTAAAGCAACATATTTAAACCCAATATAGAAATCGGCCGGGAACCACGTTTAGTGGAACCTAGAAGGTGCCTAACCCCTTCCTTCTAGGTTAACTTGAACACTTACCTGAATCTCTGACTAGTAGACCAACTCGGAGTTATTTTCTAAAATTAAATTAGAAATTAATAGGTGACCTAATACACCTTAGAACTATATTAGGTGGCGACTCCAAAATTTCTAACTCCAAACGAGTTACCCCAAGTCGAACAACACTTTACTTTATTATTTTAAAGTGGGGTGCGACACCGCTTCTGCCATACATTCAGTCAAATTGTTATTACAGTGTAGTAAGCCTCTTTTTTCTGCAGATTCTTTGAACGTGCTATAACATATTTCATTCACCGTTAAAAGATCTTGGTATGATTGTGGCCCTCTTACATTCATTAATAACAATCTAAGATAATATCTTTCACTTTCTGTTGGATGGCACGTGACAACACGTCCAATAACAGTACTATGCTTTCTTAGCGTCCACATTCTGTATGCTGGTAACCATACAAAATACTGGGGGAGTTCTTTATATAATAAGTTGAGTTCTCGGGCATGTTTAAATTTATTCATTAGGAAAAATTCTGTAAGCATTGTTTTTTCAATCATAAGATTATTCAAAATTTTATCTAAGCTTTCTGCAGCCTTAAAAGAGACAAATTTCTGACCTTCCAGATGAAGTTGAAGATGATAAACACTTGGGTTCATCTCACTGATAGGGAAACCAAATAGGCGCCACACGGCCTCTGGTGGCGATACCCATCTAGCAGATCGATATTCTTTTAACTCGTCTATTTCTATATTTGTACTATCCTCATGCACAGAAAAAGCAATTTTATCATGACCTTTACATATATACTTATAAAGATATTTCACAACTTTTAAATCAGAGCATATCTCGATGTTAATATGACAGTTATATTTGCAAAGCAGATAAGGATTGTATGGAACCACCCATGAGTTGTCAAGAAGTTGACTTCTAATTTCCACAAATTTACCCGTATTTCGCCTTCTATAAATTGCATACGAACTCTTCCCTTTCACTGTTTGGCTAGCAAAATCCTTTGGATAGTTAAATTTACAGTATCCTTTTTTCTTCATACAGGAATTTGTAAGATTCAAATGACCGCAAGGACTATGCATCATGTGTTTCTTGACAAGTCTGTGCAAGTAACGGCTTTCATGAGGATCGGGCAACTCAGCAGAAACAATTTGATCATATGCTTCAGTTGTCAACAATTTATAGTCATCATTAAGAATAACAAGGAAATGAGCATGCGGAAGGCCACGTTTTTTAAATTCAATAGTATACATAAAAGTAGCAACCTTTCCAAATATGTTTCTTTTTAATATATCTGTCTTCATCTCTTCTACCTTCGCTCTGAACACTCGAGTTACTAAGTCAGGTCTGTTCTGAGATTCATCAGTTGGTAGCAAATGTTCTTTTATTTCTGGCCAAGAGGGATTGCATGTCATAGCCAAAAATATATCAGGTTTTTCAAAATGTTGAACCAACACAATAGCATCCATATAACGCTGACGCATATCCCTCGGACCTCCTATAAAACTTGTTGGAAGAAAACTCCTTTTTCCTATCTTTGTAGCATCTCTTTCTCCATGTCTTAGAAAGTCCATAAGTCCTTGCAGCGCGTCCATTCGAAATAAATCTGGGTTAAATGCGGAAAAATTCAACCTTTGAGTTTCCACTTTAATGTATTCATCGACGGAGTATTGTTGGAACAATCTTCCAGAATGTAGAACTCCATTTTGCTCATTATCTCTCATCTGAAACTTATAACAATAATATTCATAACAAGAAATGTTATCTCTTTTTCGTTTTCCCTTTTGTAGAACTTCTGCTTCCATATCAAGTAGTCCATCTATTGAACATATATTGGATACACTTGGAAGATGTTCGTTTTCACAGCGAGTCCGGCCTCTTTTGGTACAAGGTTCCTTGATCTTTTTTATCCTGCAGTGCCATCCATTTTGACCATATGGAAACAACAAAGGGTATTGTAAAGGATCATAGCAACCATAGTAGTAATTTACTAATTGGCTCTCATTGCTGCTAGTATAAATCCGAACATGTGGTGTAGAACTATTATTGTCAGGTTCTTGTTCTAACCATATTGCTGCAACTTCTGATGCAGTTGGCAAGTTGTAAACCTACTGGTTTAAACCTGAGTCACACTTGAGCGCAATATAAAAATTTGGCAATTCGAGAATCTGCATTAGAGATTTCAAGAAGTTAGAGTATGGATTTTCCTTCAATATATTCATCAGTTTTTGTACAACTCCTTTCTCAAGTTTATCAGAGGCTGCCATACGATTCAACATTTCACTGTCATCATCATAAAAGTATAACTGTAGATTTCTCGGTTGTTGATTTGAAGCAATCAAATCATCAATAAAATGATACATTTGTCCTTGAACTCTGAAAGTATAGATACCATGATTTCGTTTTGCTAGTTCTTTGTCATATTTTACTCCAAGAGAAGTAAATGCAAACATGTTATTGTACATTCTAATGTATGTACGAAAATGCTCTGATTCGTTAGAATTACTCAGATAGAGATTCAGCAACTCAACAGGCATTTCATTTGACGTCAATTTAATCGAGCCATTGTTGCAACAGAATCCCGCTGATTCATATTCAAATTTTTTTGCTCCACAATATTCACAATTTGGCACCTTTTTTAAAATGCTTGCATTTTCGGGCAGCTGCTTATTATTCCAACATCCTATACACGTTGATTTCTTGCCTGTGTAAAATCAATTATAAGAAAGTATGATACAAGCTTGAAAAAAAGAGCACAAATGAATACTGTTATAAGTTTAGAGCAAGATGAACCTTTGTTTCTGCCTGTCAATGCTCCTGGATTATGCGTTACAGTTGTATCTAACACATATATGATTCCAATTAAATTTCAGAAATTTTTTCGATTAACTTGAAAAGGAGATCACAGTAAACTATTTCATAACTTAGAGTGAGGCAAACCTTTGTTTCTGGCAGATGTTACCTCTGGATTAAGTTGTTCAACTGTACCTGATGTTGAACCTAACATAAAAATAATTCCAATTAACATTCGGAAGTTTTCATGCACTCCAAAATTTGGCGAAAATGAGAAAGATGAACTTTTGACAATTGCATAAAAACAAAGCAGAGAGAAACCAAGTTGAACGAATCGACTACAACATCGATGAAGTGCCTCCTATTTTATATAGTAATATAATGCTAAAAAAATATGCCGAGAGTACAAGAGGAAGTTGATGCGTGTTAATACAACATGGCACTTCCATGACTTAGTAGATGCTTTACTCAAGTAAAATAGTATAGAACATTCAGAAGAGCAGAATATGGCTTAATTTTCAAACTTTTTTAACAATCAATAACTTCAAAAATTGTTAACCCTATCTTGCATCAGTGAAATTAAAATTGTACTGACATTGTGTTATTCAGCACTCTATAGAATTAATCTTATCCTTGCAATAATTGACAGTTGCAAGGAGGTCAAATACATTAGAATACTAGCTTAAGTTATTACCTACGAGCGATGCAGTTCATCGCCAAGAACTAATTAGCACCTAAACCTTTTAAGAATATACATATTAGCATCATCTATATATGACTTACCAACTTCAAAAATGCAAGTATGGCCAACTATATTCTTCCCTTTGCCCAACACAAGAGTACAAGCATCAGCGGGCGAGATATTTGCTGAAATTAAAATAAGAGTGCATTTAACATTAGTAGATCACAACTATGTCTAATCATAAACATAATTGTACAGTAATATGCATGACATGTATCAAACCTGTTTCATTGAGACATGTTGGTTGAGTTATAGTAAGAGTTCCTTGTCCAGGTAACTCAGCAACAACATTAACAAATGATGCACTTTCATAACTGTTACAAGTCGAAGAGTTATTCAGATGACTTTTGCTCTTTGTTTCACGGTATTTTGTCCGTCTTTGTGATAGAATTGCCTCTCTTTTATCACGGGGGAATTTTTTGTATTTTCGCCTACACTTATTCCAAGCGGCTTTGTCCGCTGAATCTTGGCACTTATTTTTTTGTGCGTCAAAAGTTTCAGGCAGGGTGTTTTTTATCTATAGGCATCTTCCCAACAACTTGTACAACTACAATACCGAATTTCAACAGTTAATCTACACAAAGATAATCTGAAGTAGTGAAAAATTTGTAAATATCTCTCATGTAGTATTTTAAATAAACATCACAAACAACATGGTTATAAGTTTTCAATCCATGCTAGTTCAACAACGGAAAAGCAACCTGTTAAGAAGTATTACGACAGAAGAACTTACAGTTGTTAGAAGAAAATAGTTGGTGAATCCTTTTAAAGTAAGTCAAATAAGCAAACAGAAAATTTATAGTAGAAACTAAAGCAAACAATAAAAACGTAGTACTATCACAAGAAGGCTCACAAGAAATTGAGATGGAGAATTTCCAACAACAAAGTGCGAATTGAAGGTATACAGGGAGAAGTACTTTCTAAAGCAAATCAGTGGAGAAGGAGAAATAGCATGAAGGAAAACAGGGGAGATACTGAAGAGGATGGAAGAGAGATGGGAAAGGATGAAAGTCAAAAAGGTATCTCAGAGGCAGCGTAGTAGTCAGCAGCAATTTGGGTACGTGTCAGCTTTTGGAAAACCTATCTTTATTTTTTAAGAAGGGAGAATTACAAATATATACAATCCTAACACTAAAATTACAAAAAATAACAATACTATATCACTTTACAAAAAATACCAATACTTTTTTTGCATAATATATACAAAACCCATTTAAACCATATAAATTAAGGTTTTACCCTCTCCCTTCTCCACTGCTACAGTGATTTGGCGCTGCCACCACCTGCAGCCAGTCGCCGCCGGTTGCCGGTGACCGGATTTTGTTTTTATTTTTTTGTTTTAAAATCTGAAAAAAAATTGTAGGTGCATAAACATACAAAAATACAATTTCATACTTTAAAAAACATTTGATTTGATCTCTAAAAATACATAAACATACACAAAAACACTTTCATATTAAAAAAAATAGATTTTGATCTATAAAAATACATAAACATACATTAAAACACTAGAAATGTATATGCATCACATATACAAACACATACAAAAAGGATTTAGATACATACAAAAATTTCATGGTCACACACATACACACAAATACAAGTTTATACAAAAAACAAATATATAAATTGACATACAAAATATATAGATTGAAATATACATACACAAATATACAATAAAATTACGTAGAGATTCAAAAAAATTAATTGTATTTATAAACCAAAACATATACATACACATCAATACAAACTTATACATAAATATACACATCAATACACATTCAAAAACAAAATAAAACATAAAAAAAAAAAAAGCAGGAGAAGCAGATTGCCGGCGTAGAAGCTCCGGCCACCGCCATAAGCAACAGATCTGGCGCCGCCCAGAGCAGCAGCGGCAACGCCACCACTCCGGCGACGCCGCGACAACAGAGATGCACCAACAGTAGCAGCGCGCAGCAAAACACGATATGCCTTACCGGAAAAGACACCGGCTGGTCGCCGGAGAAGGAGGAAGGGCGGCGGACAGGCGGGTGGGTGGGTGGAGTGGAGAGAAAGAGAGAGAAAATTAGGGTTTTGTGTTAAGGAGGGAGGGAAATGAAGAAAATGGTATGTATTGTAATATATTTAAAAGTATCGTTATTTAGGGTAAATATTTGAAAGTATCGGTATTTTTTGTAATTTAGCTATTAGGATTGTCATCTGGTGTAAATTTTCCTAAGAAAATTAAATATTAGTGAAAAGACCAGAGTGCCCTTGCTGAAACAGACATGTTGACGAACAGCAGCTCTCAAGCAACTTCTAAATAGTAGGAACTAGGCGAGGTATGCCCGGGTAACCCGGGCCCAATGGTTTAAGGAGATTTTTTAAAAATATTTAAATCGATATTGTACTTAGTGTTTGAATATTTAAAATGCATTTTATCTCATTCAAAATACTTAAATAAATATTAGGCAATTTTTTAAGATGCTCTTTGTAGCCATGGTTTATTGGTGTATGTTTTAACCTTAATAAATTATGTAATTTGATAAATTGGTATGATTTAATGTAAATATCTGATATGGAGAAGTTTTTTTACGCTCTCAATACATTCAAATAATTAAAAAAAAATGTAAGTTCCATATAGCTTAATATGTTAACTTTCAAAGCGAAGCCTAAAGTCACTTCATCATGAGTAATTATGGGTAATCGCTTGATTGTATAATTTTATGAGAATGGTCATATTTTGGACAAATGACTTTTCCTAGTGTGAAGCATATTAATTAGTAGTAGATTGTTTAAGAAAAGAGCAAATCTAATCAATGCTAAACAATCTTGCCATGATATATAAACAAATTTGGAAAGTTTTTATAATTAACTGTAAATATTCTAGTGTGAAATCATAATTCACAACTTGTGTATTACATATATTCCTATTTTTTAACCTATGATTTTTGTTCTATCTCTTTTTATTTTATATTATTAACTGCTCGAAGTTTATAGATTTAACCAGCACAATCGTTTCATTTTTGGATATTAAAATATTTAAATACTTTTAAAATGCAATGCTCAATTTTCTCATTTTCATTTCAAAATTTATAAACCAAGAAAACAATCTACTTTAAGTCATATATTGTTTATAACATGTTAGGTTTCCATCTTCATCATTCATCAAATGGTGATAACGTTCCTTTAATTTAATTTCAAATTCTTATAGCGGTATTATCATACATTATTTGAGATGTTTATTCACAAATCACAAATTAAACACCTAATATTAAAATTGAATTTATAGTTTTGTTATTCAATTATCTTACCTCTATTTTGAACGTTTAGTGCATTAATATTAGTTAATGTTCGATGCTTGTGATTTTATTTCATGTTGCAATGTTTGATTTTCATCTATCCAAGTTTCTATTCGGTTAAACAGTTAGATTTCTATATTTCCTAAGAAAATACTAACCGATTGTATCTATCTATGTTTACGACTAAATTCAATAAAACCTGAATAAATATTCTGTCAACTTTATGTATTTGTAGACTAGAGTTGACTTATATTTAATCCACATATACTTCGATGTCTTTGTAGATCATGTCGTGAAATGCGGTAGTCATTTGCTCTTACGTATGTGGACCCAACATCTATGACCTTAGTCTCACTAAGTGCGATTTAAACTTATTCTTAAAGTCTTTCATTTCATCTATAAACATCTACACATCTTTGTCAAAATCATCATAACCTAGCTCATAATCCTCACATGTTGTTTTGTTACAAGTCCCATAATCAACACAATTAGAAAAATCATTTTCCAACGTCCGCGGCATGCCCCAAATAGATTGCTGCTCTAGTTGTTCAACGTAGCCTAGATTCAGCTTTCTTGATGTCAAGACCCCCAGTGTGTTTTTTCCTGATCACACAATCATTTTTCTCAATAAGTCATAGCTATTCAGGCCAGTACACAAAATGCATATTCAACATTTGGCTTGTTCTTTGGCATACGGGTGCTCCTCCATTGAGAATCTCCAAAAAGCCTGAATAGATGAACATTTGTTCAAAAGTCAGAATAGATTGCTCTAGAAAATGGTACCCACTCCACATTATCTGTGGTAGCTTCATCCATGGAATCTTCATATGTGATACATCCTATGCCATACTTGTCTCAATTGTATGTCTTTCCTATGTCTCAATCAGCTTAATAATATCTACCAATGAACTTCCAAAACCTTTTGATGGCTAATAACCAAAATTTTAAACATCACACCCAGTACCTAAATACTACGCCATTCTGTCGGATATGGCAATACATACTCTGCATTTTCTGATTCATACTCTTCTAATTTGACTCGTTTTGAATCAAAACTTTTTTCTTTTCTTTTTCTTTGAATGTTCTGTACAGTGTACTCGTATGATGTCATGGTACATTAATGGCAGTTTATTTTCACCCATGTATAATTCTTCCTTAACTTCTTGAGTGTTATCCCTGATCAAATATTATTAGAACCCAAGGTATATCTCTTACTTCATACCCATTACCTATGTCATCGTCATAAGCATTATAAAATTTCTTCCTTACGAAGTTCCGGTATATTTGTAATATACTTTAGGGTTGCTGATATATTGATTCTTCGGGAACTTCAACCTGTTTTCTGCGTGCTGTGGATCTGAATCCTTTCTCTGTGATATTCTCTCTTATTGCTAAGTACTTGTTATTATTTCCTCTTTTTGTACCTTTGTACACCTAGTGATTTCTCCCACAAGCTCCACTATATAAATACTAATCACATCATGGTTATTAGTTTCAATTACAGGCATAGTATCTTTAAAATAGATGGAACTACTCTCTCCTTTATGTACATCAATCTCCTAACTACCCCATTTGAACTCCACTTTCTGATGCAAAGCGGAGGGAACTGCCCCTTCCATGTATATCCATGGTCTTCCCACTAACAGATTGTATGAAGTAGGAATATCCAAGAAATACAACTTTGTGGTGAACTCGATTAGTCGAATCTTTATGGTCAAGTCAACTTCTTCGATGGTGTTTATCTATGACCTATTAAAAGCCTTCATCTTCATGTTACTTATCCTAATCTCAGCGGCCTAAGAAACACCAATTCTATTTAGATTAAGATACCAAACCTCTATCTATCAACACATTCCCTACAAACAATTCCTTGCATTTGACAGCAGTTTGTTCTTTGGCTGATAATTGAGGTCGTATCGTCCTAATTGCACATATTCATAAAAATCACACAATTTGTTTTAAATAAAAAAATGATGCATTAAATTAAAAAACGAAAATAGTAAAAAAAAAATACAATAGAAAAAATACCACAAAAAAATAAACTACAAAATTAAATTTTCAAAAGTATTTGTCGTATTTGTTCTAAAAACTGACACGATCCTGATTCCCCAAATTGGTCATGCGGGCACCCAAAAAAAACCCAGCTCCCCTCGGGCGAACCCTTTCGAATACAATTAACATATAACAATAAAAATAATCAGAAAGATAGATTTGTGTACATACACACACACGAGCTGCGGAAGAAGATGGTACAACTGGCAATCCAAAAGATAAGGTTTAGGTTCCAATCCAGATCATGTAGTTCTAAGGGTATGAATATATACAAATCCCACAAGGGAACCAATAGATACATCTAAAAAAAGAAAACAAAAGCTAGAGACACCACAAACGAAGGTTCGACTCACCACTAACGGTAGAATAGTCCACGCTACCCAGCCACGTGGTGCACTCGGACCTGGAGTAGAATCTGCTTGAAACGGGTAAACGACAAAGTGAAACAGAAAGAGAGTGAGTCGAAAGGACTTGTTAATTGAGGGCGACTAGCCACTCTCAAATAACATGTAAGCTAGTCATGTTAAGTAAAGCAAGACAAATAGCAGTAATAAATAAAAAATATATCATACCAAGCAACATATAAGAAATGGAATATCACTAAAGCACGTATAAGCTAAACTACATGCAATAGATGAAGATGCAATACAATACAATACAATACAATACAATACAATACAATACAATACAATACAATACAATACAATGCGATGCGATGCAGTATGGTGTAATGCAATGCAACCTGTTCATATGTGCCCAAACCCCTCATTGAAAAAAAATCCTCAATGCATCTGGAAATGCATGTACTGGCACAGACTCCTCAATGCTAACCAGTATAATAAATGTGACCTGGTGTAGACTCCTCAATGCTACCAGTATGATGACCATAGCCAAGAATCATAGAATTATAGAAACAACAATGTATATCAATGCAAAGTCATAGTAAGTATATGTTTCTATTTCAGTAGGACAGCTGCTACACTTGTTTGATGGTATTATTTTCCTATCAAAAAGGTGTGAAGCAGTTGGCAATTTATGATGTGATAGTAGCCAGAGGAAAATTTTTTGTTTTGGGGGAGCAGTGACTTTCCACACCCATGCATGTGATTGAAGTGAGTGTGTAGGGTGGGCGGCCCCTGCTCTGATAAGATCATGCATTGTGCGAGTTGTAATACCCCATCCTGGGAAAGATGCCATCGCATGGATGTTGAACCCCTAAAAAATAATCCCGAATGGCTAAATTTTAGGAATATCAACTGAATGGACTAACTCTTTTGGAGTTTTTGGAGTCGCCACCTAATTTAAGGAAAAACAGGGAACCAAATAAGAAAATGCGTGCAAAACTCCGTTTTTGGAAAAAGACAGTCTTTCAGAGATTCTAAGTAAGAGGTTTTGTTAATTTCAAAAGAAGGTTTTTAAGGCACTTTCAAAATTCCGTTAACAACGGTTAATCCGACAGGTTTCCAAAATATTTGCAAGTGCTATTTATGCGCTTTTCTAAAAATAATTAATTGAACCATTAATTAATTCAACTAATTAAATTTAGCAAGTTTTCAAAAGATTTACAATTTATTTAAAGGCTTTAATTATTTTTTAAAAATAACAAAATTAAATAAAATAAAAGCGTATTTCTTTTGAAAAATGAACGATTTGATCGTCCTAGTTTCTTTGCCAACTTGTATGTGATAGCGCATAAATGGCACTTGCTTAATTTCAACTTTAAAATCCGAGTATCTCACCATAAGATGGAACTTAGACTTCAAGTCGCTTTTTGCAAAGTTGTTTCGGGACATTTAGAAGTTAATTAAAACTTCTTTATGAATTTTGACTTTTTAAAGAAACTACTTCGTATCAATAAGATAGAAGGCTTTTCTTATAGTCATTTATTAATCGTGATTTTTTGAAAATTTATGAAATTTTGCACGCATTTGCTTAAATGGCCTGATTTGCAATAAATTAAATAACAACTCAAAATTAAAAGGTAACGATCATAAAGTAAAATAGTCATGCAAATAATCCAATGTTACTCATAAATAAATTACTAATAAATTATTCTACAACATTTACGTAAATATCCTAAAGGGAAAAGGAGGATAAGAGTTAAAAGATAGAACCCGGAATGCAAACTCGCGAAACGAGCCTTGAAATTTCTAAAGTTTCTAAAGATCTTGAAAACTTGAGCCCGAGCTTGACCCCAATGCAATTCCAATGTCAATAAGCCATCCCCATTTTGTGAGTTTTCCAAACTCGTCCCAAGGTTGTGTCCATGCCAAAATGAGAAGAAATAGAGAAAAGGATTAATAAATGCCTGAAGAAATAGAGAAAAGGATTAATAAATGCCTAAAAATAATACACATAAATTACTTGCAAAAACTAGTATGTAAAATGAGATTAACGGTAACAAACAGACTATAGTAGACAAAGAAAAGTCCAAAGACGCGATGTTATTTCAACAGGAAAGGAAACGAATTCATAAATTGGATATATAGCCAAAGAAAATATCGAAAGCTCAGCCTATTAGTCACTGAATGAATTTTCATGCCACCAAAGTTAGACTTATCACATGCCAAATAAGAAAATGCCATTTTTTAAACATAGACAAGCTATAACAACTTGTCAGAATCCTAATTATGGTCTTTGACACATTAATACTTGGATAAATTTTTTTTTAAAAAAAATTATGTTTGGGCTTTCAAGCAAATATTAAAATAAATCGAGTACATAATTAGGCAAAGACTTGGGGGCATTCTGAATTAGCAAGACGAAGTTCAAAAAAAAAAAAAAAAGCAACTCTTATTTTGACAAATAACTGAACCAAGACAATTTACATTTTTATTTTTTAAATCCAATGAGTGCTTCAGACAAGAACTTCAATAACTCATTTTGATTATGCAGCTACCTTACAAGTCAGTGTCCACCTAACTGCAGCTAGAAGTTCATAAACATTCAACACAGTTCTTCAAAAAGAACATAGCAGCTTAGCTTAACAATTACAGACAAAATTATTGAGGGGGAACCAAACTTTCACAAAGAAAAGGCAGGGAAAATAGAATTGACTAGACAGAATCGACCCTCATGAACGCAACTCAGGCACATACCCAAATTATCCTAGGCATAATCTAAAAGAGACTGCGACCAAGAACTGACTTACTATGCCTCCCTGAACCTGCAGCTCTATATATTTATTTTATATATATATATATATATATATATATTATAAAAAATAACTATTTTATTAAAGCGTTCGAAATTTCTAGCCATTATTTAAGAGGTGTAAAAATTCCATTTGCGGCATTGTGAAGTAAAAGGTAGATTTTGCAGGTCAAATAAAATGAGGGATGTTTCGAAAATACCTATCAAAATCAAACTATTTAGCCGCTCTTATCAATCAAATTCATATTTACCCGAAATATCCAAAAATTATTTACCCGTCTTGCCCATCTGAATTTGGGCTAGTATACCATTAATGTATACAATATGAAGACAATATACCATAAAGGTATACAGTGGAAATTAATATACCCCGTATACCATAATTTATGCAGTATGCCAGATATACTGAAAAAAAGACAGTATACCAATAAGATTTATAGTGAAAATGGGTAGACTGGGTATATTATATGTTATACCCTGGAAAGACAGTATACTATAAATGTATACACTGAAAATGGATAGACCAAATAAGAAAATGTGTACAACCGAACCGATAACCCAATAATTTTTTTTGCAAACTGTTAAATAACAGATAAATCAATAACTTTTTATCGGTTTGATTTATCGGTTTAACCAAAAAATGCACAGTCCTAGACAGCAAAGGAAGGATGGGAGATAGAGGCTACTGCTTTTTTTTTTTTTATAGTTATTTGTAGCAACTTGGTATAATTAGTATTGTTATATTTTATAATATCAATAATATATTTTTTTTTTTGTAGTAAAGGATGTAAAACAGGGGCGGAGCTACAGCCATGGAAGGGTGGTCAGGCGAACAACCGTCGCCGGAAAATTACATCGTATATAGAAGCCAAATTCTGTTGAAAACGAATATAGGTAAAGGCTTGAACAACCTTGACACAAGTGTTTCTTCTGCCGAGTTGGTCATGGACATTCAGAATGGCCTTGAGGTTTCTGGATCGAAACTTCGGTAGGCCACGTAATTATTTGTTTTTCTTTTGGACTGTAATTTGACTAAATAACTCCGTGGACTGTGGTCCTGGGAATGGAGCGCACAGTTTTTTTATTGTAAGCATTAACACACATTTTTTATTGTAAGCATTAACTCTTTAAATAAAGTAGAGTTAAAGTTTATTTTTTTAAATTCTTTTGCAAATTGCAATTTATTATTTTGGATCAATTTTATAAATAGATATAGGCATTCATATAATATAGAGGTCTTATACTATAATTCAAACAGTTTTTCAGCTTGTATAGTAGTCCCTGTATTTTTAAAGTTACACAACTTATTTGTGTGTACTTGGTAGAAAAAAAATAGTATCATCCATAGCAAACCCGCTTCGTTGATCCTAATAGTCTACTCATAAAAAAAATTATTATTTACATGTTCAAATCTTGAACAACCTTGCTAAAATTTCTGGTTACACCACTGATGTAAAATTGTATATAAGTGTAAAAAGGATAAATTACACCACATATAACTTTATAAAATTTATTTACCAAATATAGAGATACTTTGATTACTTTAAAAAAAAAAGCGATATTTTTAACATTTGTTACAAAATTTAGCAAACAACTAAAAAGTATGGGTAAAATAAGATCCCTAACCCTAATAGCTCCTTATCTTCTCTCTCTAAAACAGACCCCTACCACTTTTCCCTTCTATTGCCACCGTGGGTGTTGTTCTACTACACCATTATAAAGGCTTGTTGCACTATTGTCTAACTAGACTTCCCAAAAATATTATGTTTTTTCTCCTTTTATTCCAAGATTTATATCTAATTTCCATACAAAAGGATCACCATACAGATCCTTCAAAACCCAGGAATAACACAAAGCACATCCAACTTCGCTTTCTCCAGATTTGATATATCAACCAGTGAGCACCATAGATTCGAAAATATGGTGATCTGATTTAATCTTCTTCAATTGATTTTGATTCTCCAATGATATTATCTACCATTACCGTCGTCTTCTTTGGCGATTTTGTCTTCTCCGGTCTTTTTGCTGTTGCACCCTCTGCTTTGAAAGTGTATGACTACTGTATACCATTTGCATGGCGAATGTAGGACGATTGTATGTCGAATGTATGTGATGTATTTTCCGGCTGCCTTCTACTTTTGCTTCGTTTTTATTTCTCGTGCTTATGCTCTAATTTTTGAAATTCTACGGCCGGTGAATGTATGGCTACTGTATAGCGACTATATGGTGAATGTATGGTGACTGTATGGGGATTGTATGATAAATGTATGTAGAATGCATATAGTGTGTTTCCATAATTGAAGAGTTCCAATATGTATCAAGTTGTATATCATGTGTGTTTATTTTGTATATTTTGTGTATCGGTTGTATGTACAATGCATTTTAATGTGCAATAAAACTATGTATATAATTCTTCTTCATCTCATTCTTCTTATTTTCTTTCTTATGGTGGTTATGGTGTTTTTGATACAATAAAAAAAAAATACTTGACATACAAGTGTAAAAAAAAAAAAAAACAAAGGTGACCGTCGGCAACGTAAGTGGTTGTAGCAGTGGTGGGTTAGTGGGTGGGAGGTTGTAGGGGTAGAAGGGGATCTAGGGGTTTTCCTATGTTTTATCTATTTGCTATTTTTTGGAAAAATATATTGCTAGTTTTGAAAGTTTTATTATTTTTATGTAGAGTAGTACTCAATATTGTATAATTATATAATCTAGCCGTGTAAAAACCCTAAAACAATGACAACCAATTTGAATGGGGAAGACACGAAAAAGCCTATGTTAGGCATGTTATTTAAGATATAGCGATTTCTAAAAGACTAGTAAGTTTTTAGTCGATTGGCTGAACTTGTGACCTTCAGGCTAGGCATAGATAGCTTTCAACTTTAATGTTCATGTTTTAAATTTAAAGAAATAACTTAAAATAAAATAGTTTTAAATCTGGTTAAAACCCAAATGACACGCTTAAAATTTACTCATACGCAAAAATTTTACAATTTGAATTGATGGCCCAAGCTCAAAACTCTTTAGCGGGTCTGGACTGAACAACAAACAAGTTTACACCTAGCCATTCAATCACTAACCACTTTACCAAATTTACAATCATAGCCATTCAACTTTAGGCCGGAAAGACCTTAAGTTCCAACTTCAGGTCTCACTGAAGTTGAGGCTATGACTTAGACAAGAAAAAAAACTTAGATTTTTTTTATGGAATGATATGATCGGCTAGCCGTAGCCGCATATCAGCTAGACCTCAACTTCAGATCTTATAACCTAAAGTTGTGTAAAACAGACTCTAGGATTTAAAGCTAGGCTTACCAGTCACTGACTTTTATAAAGTGGTTGTAGGCTTGTAAAGTGCTTTTCTAAATAAAACTGTTCAAATAGGTTATTTGTGCACTTCCCCCCCTATGTGCACAACACCATTTAAAGGGGCAAAGTGCACGAATAATCAGTTTTGCCAGTGGTCTTGGGTTTGAGGCCACTTTTTTTTAGTGGTTTTATATGAGAGGCTACTTTTTGAAACTTCAATTCTTGTGGGCTGAAATTCAAACCTTGTGGGCGTATAAGTTCAATTTCAATCCGCAAGGGCTGAACTTTTAGGCATAGATGCGTAAACTTCAACCCTTCTGGGCTGAAGTTGAACTTCAACCCTTGTGGTATGAAGTTCAGCCGACAAGGATTAAAGTTCCAAAAAGTGGTCTCTCATACAAAACTAATAAAAAAAGTGGCCTCAAAGTAAAGACTAGTGACAAAACTGGTCTCTTAGCGAAATTTTTACCATTTAAAGCACATTCATTTTTAATATTTTTTGCAAGCATAGTCATTAAACTTCAGTCTCCCAAACCTAAAGTTAAGGCCAATTTTATTTTGCTTAACTTCAAACCAATAGAGTTGAAGTTGAGTGTAATTTAGATTAAAAGAAAAAATTAAAATATGAGGACTGAAGTTAGGCTTGAATAGAGTCCAGCTTTAGTTCATGGAATTGAATTTGTTAAAGTGGCCATTATTTTCTTACTCTATTTGGCTATTTAACCTGGTTTAGTTTCGAAAAAAATGGTTGTAACCTAAATAGCGCAAAAACAAATGCCTCGTTTGAAGGGGAATTTACAAAATTATGGTACCTTAGGCAATGGTTTGCCTTATTGACCTCGCTTAAAGTAGTTGTACAATAATGACCTTACTAACTTGACAAGTGCATCTACGGAAGCAACATTTGACCTTTTATCTCTATCAACATTCTCCCCGGATAACTTGAAGTGCCGCCTTGCAGGCAGCACTTGCAATTTATACTTGAAGTGTTCCCCGAGGAAACACTAGTAAATTTATAAGGTAGGCTATTTTGCTAAAATATTCTTAAATAATGACAAAAAATCATAACCAATAATAAGGGGTACATGTAGTGAAATTTATTGCGCTAGAATCCATCTCTCATAGGGAAGTGCACGAAAAGCTTATTTTAGTCAATTCTAAGAAATTATTTAACTTTTAGTCACTAGATTGAATTTCAGATCCGAAGGTCTAAAGTTAGGACTCGTCTAGCTAACTCTAAACCTTCAGGTTTTGAGTTCAAATTCAACCTTTGGGTTTGAAGTTAGTCATATACAACTTCCAACTTCAAACCTTCGGGTCTAAAGTTCAATGTAGCGGTCGAAAAAACTAAATAATTTTTAAGAAATAGTTAAAATCTAAACTGCATGCCTAAAATAGTCTCTCATACGAAAATTTAACAAATTTCAGCCCGAATGTGAATACCCGACAATATTATTATGTTTGCCCTAAGTAGTAGTCTTCCATATCTTCCTCTGCAGCAAAACTCAAAACTCCTCACTTGTCAACTGTACGTATTTTCTTCTCATTAAATTCAATCTTTTACTTGTTATGTATTAGTACTATTTTGCTCTATTTTGTTATCGTTATTGAGTTTAAGTTATATGCACCGTCAACGTAACACACTATTGGGTTACCTTTATTAGGCCACCTTTAAGCCGAGGGCCTATCGTAAACAGCCTTTCCACTTTAGTGGGGTAAGGTCGGTGTACATTTCACCCTCCCCAGACTCCACCTGTGGTATAACTGTTGTTTTAGTGTCAAAGTTTATTTAAATTCTTGGCGTATATGACTTGAACTCTATGTTATATGTGTATGTACATGCTTATATACTAAGGTACATCGACTACTCTAACGTGGGTCAGCCATTTTTTTTTTTGCAGTTAATTTGAGAGGAAGAGTTTGTTTCTGCAGCTATGCCGAAGCATTATAGGCCTGCTGTAAGTTTATTGAAATCTTATTATTATTATTTTTTATGCTGACTATTGTTGATTAGTTTAATAGTTGTGTTTTCATTTTGGTTATGATTTGTTTATAGGGAAAGAAAAAGGAAGGAAATGCAGCAAGATATATTACAAGATCACAAGCTGTGAAATATCTCCAAGTCAGTTTATCGCTGTTCAGGTCCGACTCTTTTTGGTCTACATTTATGTATACTGTCTATGCTTACTTCATTTTTCCGGCGTTAGCTGATATGAACACGTGGAATTAGTAGTGAGGAGCTCTTTTCGTTCAATTTTTTAGTGGGTTTGCAGTAGAAAAACTGAAAAACTATTATTTTGTGGAGTAGTTGTTCTTATCGGGTTGTTAGTTGGGAACCTTTTTTTGTGGTGATATGAGCTTTTTGGTTGTATTAGTTCAGCAGTTAAGTCAAAATGGTTCATGCTTGAAGTTGCCTGGTGGATTTTAGGGAACATTGTAAACGATGCCTATTAGTTAGGATCAGTCATATGAGTCGGTTGTATTTTGGCCTTCCCGGCAAAGTCATTTACTATTTTGGTTGTTCTATATGTGGATGCAGGAAGCTATGTATCTTGAAAGGTATTTTCCCCCGTGAGCCAAAGAAGAAGGTTAAGGGAAACCATCATACATACTATCACATGAAAGATATTTTGTTCCTTAGACACGAGCCTTTACTCGAGAAGTTCAGAGATATGCGAGCATACGAGAAGAAGATTAAGAAAGCCGTCTCAAAGAAAAATCGGGATCTTGCTGAACGCTTGTTAACTCGCAAACCCTCTTATACCCTTGACATGCTTATACGAGAGAGGTCATTATTTATTAACTTGAACAATATCGCTTTTAAGTGTTCCATAAGCATGTCCGGCGCTTAACTTCTGTTTATCATGATTGTTCTAGGTACCCTAAATTCATTGATGCGCTAAGAGATTTGGATGACTGTCTTAGCATGATACACTTGTTTGCTGCATTGCCTGCTGTAGAAAGAGAGAAGATCCCTGTAAAACGTGTCCATAACTGTCGAAGGTCAATACTCTCTGCTCATAAAATCATTTTTTCTGGTCTAGCTGACAGTGCTATTTGTTCACATGTACGCATGCTTATGAAACTCTCTCTTGTCATGGATTAGGTTAAGTCATGAATGGCAGGCCTACATTTCTCGCACTCATAAGCTACGGAAAACATTTATATCAGTGAAAGGAATATATTACCAGGTATTGTGACCTTATACAGTACCATCTTGGTACTGTTTTCTCATGCAATAAAAAGTATCTTTACTTACAAAAAAAATTACCGGGTATTGTGTCTTGTTGTTCAGTTTGTCCTGCAAACACAGTGATATACTAGCCTTGTTCTGCAGGCAGAAATAGATGGGCAAAAGATAACATGGTTAACTCCGCATGCACTTCAACAAGTACTTCCTGATGACGTTGACTACAACATCATGCTGACTTTCTTGGAATTTTATGAGGTAAATATTTTACCATTTGAATATATTTTTGTTTTGACTTGTCATTTGTTGGGCTTTTGTGTGTTTGTTGCTTGTATGTATACTTTAACTTAAAACCCATTATTATATAACTCGTGATCATTTCCTTGAGTCGGCAAATTATACTGGTACTTAAGAAAGTAGGAATTTGTATTGGTGAGCCATCCTTTTAACTGTGTCTTCTCGTAAGGCGAAATGTTGAAATTGTGGTAGAATAAAATTACCCTGTTAAGGTTCATGTATACCGTGCTCTGCTCACTTTGTTGCAATTGTATGCCAACAATAGTTAGCTGAAGTGTTATCACTCTCATATTCCGAGAGTGCATAGTTTGTAAGTCCTTTGCCCAAAAGTTACATTGGTAAAATTTTATGCGTATTTAATGAATTTGAAAAGACAGATGCTTTTCGCATGCTTCTGATCTCAGTTGATTTCAAAAGTTTACACTCGTAGAGTTGTATGCATATTTGTTTAATTTGAAAAGTGAGTATTTTTCTTGCTTTCTGAGTGATTTCTCTAATATATTGTTACCTGATGCAGACTGTCCTAGCTTTTGTAAATTTCAAGCTTTACCATTCAATCGATGTGAAGTATCCTCCTATTCTTGATCCTCGGCTTGAAGCTTTAGCTGCTGGTAAGATTTCATCTTTTTTCAGTTTTGTTACCTTTCTCAAAAAAAAAAAAAAAGATTTCATCTTTTCAGATACCCTTCAGCTTTTAACAGCTTAATGATTGTCACACTTTTGCAGATCTTTATGCATTATCGAGATGCTTCGACGCTAATAATAAAGCTGCTAGTGTCTCTGAATCTGATGTGAGCAAGGACCCAGGAGAGGGGACAAAGTTAGACGAGTCTGAACTTAGAATGGCTCAACTTCAACATCAACTTCCTTCTAATGAACCAGGTGCTTTGATGCACCTTGTCCAGGATGCTGCAGAAAATGATGAAGATGATTTAGAAACTATGGAGTGCAAAACACTTTTTAAGGGCATAAAGTTCTTCTTGAGTCGTGAGGTAGGAAATGTTTTCGATGTGGAAGTGTTATATTTTACAGCGACATCTTTTTTAATAGGAAGATTTTGTCTACTGAATGGGAAATCATTTTTTTCTGCTTCTTGTGCGCTACCTTTTGGAAAAGAAAAAAGAAAAATTTTCTTTGCTACCCTCATTTTGTGCCATCTTCTTTTCGTTTTCCCACGATAACAGAAAAAGTTGTCTGGGGGTCTGTGTCATATTGAGGAGCATTTTTGAGGAGAAAAGTTGAAATAGGAGGGTTACTAGGATTCATTAGAATTATTTTGTATAGATTGCATTTAATTCCGAAAGATGTTGACATTTAATTGCATCAACAAGGAATATGATCTTTTCACGTCTGATGTATTGGTTTTCATTTCATTTCTCATTTTGGGTCAAAGTCCTGGTCATGAATGTTCATCGTGATGATCTTCCTTTATCTTTGCTAGTTTAGGAATTTAACTGTCATGAACTTGATATATATCTGCTACAAGTTTTCTCTCATTATCATGTCTCATGGTTATTATTCCTGAAGTGATGGTGTTGTGACCTTGGATCCTTTGTGCTTCTCTTCTTTTTCTCGGTCTTCTTCTCATTTTTCATGTTTCTTCAATCTCTCATGGTTAGGTTCCTAGAGAGTCGCTGCTGTTTGTTATTCCTGCTTTTGGTGGTATCGTTTCCTGGGATGGTGAAGGGGCACCTTTCAACGAGTCTGACCAGAGTATTACTCATCAGGTATGATTTTGAGAAGATTTTAAAAAAGTTTGTTTACATTTTATTGTACTACATTATCTCAGACATCATAATACCTTGTATATAATCATGTAGCCATGTGCTGGTTTTGTTTATCAATTATCTCAGCTTATTGATATATATAAGTTATCGGAGTGTTAGGATATCTAGTATCTATATGTTAGGGGCAGTCAGCTAGGTTGTCTAGAATTATTGATCCTGAAAGTCTTATGATTAGGGGTTGGTTTCTTGCACATATACACCAAGGAGCTCTGTTAGCTTTTCATTCATGAAAGATTTGGTTTCTGTTAAGATTCATATCATCATATGCATATGCAGATTGTTGACCGGCCAACCCAGGGCCACAAATTCCTTTCCCGAGAATATGTCCAGCCACAGTGGATTTTTGATTGTGTTAATGCACGCATCCTATTACCAGTTGAGGAATATGTTGTGGGAAGGTAAGTTTCAAGAAAACTTGGTTTCTAAGGTTTCATTATTTTTGAGTCTTGGGTTGATTATTTGAACTCCCTGTCACCTATCAGAAAGAAAAAGGAAAGAAAAAAAGAAATTACTGCATCACCTTGCCTAAGTTCTGATTATTTCAGATGAAATAAAACTGTGATCTCATAATTGTTTCCTTTCACTCTGAATGAATGTCCGCCTTTGAATTGAGTTCGCGTAAATTGTGTTTTTCTTTTAGAATAATGGGAAGTCCATGTAGATGGCAGTTAGATCATGCTTTTTTTCAACTTTTTTTATTCCTCTGAAACAAGAAAATGTCCTCACTTTTTCTCAACTTATAGCAAGCCCATACTACATGAACATTGAATTTGGATGTTTGTCTCAACCAACTGCTCCTCCTTTTTTCAGAGTCAATTTGGCAGTTGGTACCTAATATTTTCTGGAACAAAATACCAGAAAATTTTAGATGTTATCTTCTAGTGCTGCTTCGTGCAATGTCCCAAGTAAAATGCATGGTTTAGTTGCCCAAGAAGGTGGTCCACTAGTCCTCAAAAGAATCATTCCGAATTTTTTTACTTTCCGATGTCGGATTAGGCTTTGGATACATCACATAGAAGTTGGACCACTGAGCCATGCAGTAATCAATAACATCTCTATCTTTATGAAGCAACATTGAGTTGAATGCTTAACATTGTCAACAGGACTCCTCCACCACACTTGTCACCTTTTGTTGATAATGAGGCCGAAGGCTATGTTCCTGAATATGCTGAGACCATCAAGCGTCTACAGGCTGCTGCACGAAAAGAAGTGCTTCCGATGCCAGGGGTGGGGAAAGAGGATTTAGATGACCCTCAAAATGTAATTGCGGAAGGCATCATTGACCGTGCTGAAGCTATTGAATTTGCCGAGAGAAAGCGGAAGGTACAGTTGTGATGAGCAATAAGAAAATAAGTGTTGATTTGCCGAGACTTATTTTTCATGTCGTTATTCCTGGAAGAACATTGGCTTTTGTCTGCAGTTTCTTTGACCAGTGATGCTCTAATTACTGTATTTAATAGCTGTCAGCTGATTTTTCAAAATTGTACTTTAGTGCTACATATTTCCCTGGTCTGACGAACTTGATTGCCTGCAGATGTCAGTTCTTCAGAAGCAGTATCACGATGAACTAAAGAAAGAACTTCAAAGTACCCAAATTTCTGCTGCTTCAGATGTGAATAAGGAGAGTGTTTCTGAGGGCATTGATGCTGTAGGAGAATCTCTTCCAGATCCAGGACAAATTTCAGTGGACGAGGACAACATGTCCAAGGTTGGCATGTCACGTAAAAAGAGGAAGCTACTGCAAGCTATGGAGGTAATGTTGCTGATATTTTACGCGTAGTTATATTGTGTCCGTTGGCATGGTTGATTCATTTAGGTATAGCTGAAATTGTCATTTTATGCCTCATGGTTTTTCTAGAAGTACTGGTTCTAAAGGCACGCCCTCGTGGGTTAGCCGCATGTTACATGTTTGAACTCTGGTGTTGATTAAAGCCTTGTATTTAAGTGGAGAAGGTTTATCCATAGAGTTTCGATCTGTGTGCCACTAGCCGTCACATACTTTCCTTAAAAGTTTCCTGTGGGAGCCTATTTTAGGCGTGCCATTCAGTAAAAAGTTGAACTTTGGACCTTCAAGTTTGAAGTTAGGCTAAACGAGTCGAAGGTCTGTAGTTCAACTTAGCAACTAAAACTAAATGGTTTTTATAAACTGGCTACATCTTAAGTGGTACGCCTACAATAGGCTCTTGGTCTGACGGGAAGCATATCTTACTTCGCATGCATGTCAATTTTGTACATTATGAAGTTCTCGGTCTTGATTCATGTAACTGTCTTGCAGATTGGCAAAGAGAGGAGTCGAGCTAAGAATGAGCTTTTGAAAGAGAGGAAGAGGAAACTTGAGAAGGAAAGAAATCAGTGAAATAAGGAAGCAGTTGCTTGCATAGTGCAGTGATCTGAAATCCTTTTCACTGTGCTGTTGTTTTCCGTTTCCTATTTTTCTTTTGGATCGACAGTTCTATAATTTTGTATAATAGTTTGTGTACTGCCAAATGGCTAAAATTTTGCTATCATAGGTATGTTTAATTAATTACTGTATGTCCTAATTGATTAGAATTTTTTTATCGAGTTAAATGCTTTCTTTTCTTCTTGGACCAGCAAATGTTTTCCTTGCACACTTTTACTCTGGGAGCCACATTCTTACTAATTCTTTTGTTTTTTAAATGGTGGTGTCGGGGTTAGCTTGGATTAATTATTTCATTAGGCATTAGCTTGGATTAATTATTTCATTAGGCACCTGTTCTGAGTACTGTCTACCTTAACTCTATCCACTATGATTTAGGTAGACGGAAGAAATTACCTAGTTTATTTATTTGAACCTTGGTGACCTAGGTTTGTGCCGTCTTTATTTGATTACTAGGCCATACCTTTGGATGCGACTTTGCGCGATACTTGACATTCTCCATATAGAAGTATTTTGGATTAGACAATAAAAATGCTGGTTAGCTATTTCATCCAATTGTCTCATTTCTTATTTATTTACTTTCTTTTTTGGAACTTTTTGTTGAGATGAAGGGTGAAGTGAGACTGCGTTTTCTTATACACGTTTTAAAAATAAAGGTAGTGAATCATAGTTTAGCAAGCAAATTCGTGCTATATGGTAGTGAATTACTTTGCAATATGACAATATTTAGTATTTTATTGAAGGGGTTCAATGTGAAGTAATATTTGACCTCTTTATACAATATAATTTTCTGATGAAGACCGTTTAATCGACCGTCCTAATTAGTTGTAGTTTCATTCACGATATTTCAATTGAACCGAGCTGATACGAGCTTTGATTGAAACCAAGTGGAGCTAAAACACATCTAGGTGCACCCATTCATCAAATTTCTTTTATTTTGTTGGAAGTTCGAACATTTCGTCACTGCTTTTGGTCTGGAACTCGCTTAGTGTTGTTTTGATTTGACATCACTTTTACCTTCTCAAAAAACACTTTATTTTATGCACTAAAAACTTTTTTCATATATAAAAATCAATTGACACGTAAAATGATTCTTGTTGATACAGTTTCATTTTGTTTTCAGCTGAATAATAACCCACAATTAGTCGTAGTAGACTTGGGCAATGAAAGAGATAACTTGTCTAATTTCCAACTTTTGACTCTTTCAGGATACAATTTGCACACCGACACATTATTTAAATACTATCTTCTCAAAGTCAATTTATTTATATACTAGGTTACATTTGTTAACACGCAACACAAAAAAATGTCTCAAGTTTAGTTTTGCTATGTTGAGTAAGACTTTCTACTAGGTTAGTTATACCAAGTTGTAGAATCCTTTTCTTTCTGAGAATTATTACTACAAAGTAATTATTCTCCTTGTTTTGATGTCCATTTTCCTAGAAAACGCATCTTACCAGAATTTTTTTTATTCTCAAAATTTGAATTCGATACCTAATTATACGGATGGAGAGATTTTATCTGTCCGCCACTATTCTTAGTAGTTCTTCCGGTTATATCCAACCAACACTTCTTTGGTAATTAACACACAATGACAAGACTAACATGTCACTTTACATGTGTCCATTTTTAGATAATACTAACATTAGATATTTTCTATGGCTATAATCAAAACAACAGTAGATCAACACTAAAACTGAGAAAAGAATGATAACAATTTAAGGAGTCATCAATGATATAAACAATAATAATACTCAAAAATAAAATGCAAAGTAAACATAAAATACAATAATATATTAATAATAAGATGAAGTAGGTTTTAGCCATCATCAATTGTTTGAGTGGTGCTGTCCCCTGAAATTGGGAGCAGATCCATCTTCCATGTGCAAACTCACAATTATTTTAAAAAAAAATAATAAATATCTCTTTTAAAAATTAAAATCATCTCATTATTTACCCATTATATCCCTCCTTGTCCCCTTTTTTAATATATGAAGTTGGTTGTTTGGTTGAAAGGATCAAGAAAATTAATCACAACATAAAATTACAATGTATGGTTAAAGGAAATTAGTAAAAATAATGTCCGCAATGCAACGTTTGGTTGGCCATATAATAAAAAATTACTCCCACATAACTAGTGCAACGTTTGATTGACAATACTAATTGATAAATACATCAAGTTACGTAGGCGTCTATAAGTATATTAACATTACTTGTGTTATTATTATTCCCTCTGTCTCATTTTGTTTGTCATAGTTACTGTTTCGAGAGTCAAACTTCTTAAATTTGACTGTAAATTAGGATATAAAGTCTTTAATTTTTTTAAATAAAATTTACATATTTTAAAACTACATGAAAAGTACTATAAGTCACAATAAATTATAATTCAAAATATTTAAAAGATATACATAAAGATTACGGTCAAAGATAAACTTATTTGACTCTCAAAATTCGAACTATGACAAACAAAGTGTGACGGAGGGAGTATTTACTAGTACTACATAACAATACTTACATCACTGCACAATGCATAGAAATCTATTCATTATATACATGCATTTTAATTCACTCACAACTAGAATGTGAACTAAACGACTACTTGTGACAGAGCTACATATTTTTAAGATTTATGAATTATATGTTAGGTGTAGCCAATGTCAGTGAATGTATCTACGGTCGAAAGATATGACAGTCCGTTACATAAAACATTCCGTATTTTGAACATAAGAACAAGTTGTTTGTGCATATATCCTATGCCCCTCTTTCACTTCAATATGTTTTTGTTTGGTTGTGAGTTGTGACTTTTTTTGGTAATTTGGTCCCATGTATATAATAATTGTAGAAGACAAAATAATGGACCTCTGACAAAAACTAAATTCCTTATTGGATTTATCCATAGCTTTAGACATTACAAGAATAGAGTACACATTAACAACTATTTTAAGTAACATGCACTGTACTTTCTTATTTAACTTGCTCTGCATCTTTCACTTTCAGTGTACACATTCAAGATTTTCTTGATATTCTGTAGTATTCTCCTCTGTTTCCCATAACCAATGTATGGAATTATTACTTGGAGTTTTGATTTTTGTTGTATAAAATGTGTAAGTAGTATTTTCTTGAAGATTTAGTGAAAGCATTGTGTGTGTTGTGGCAATGGGATCTGTGAATGAGTTTTATGTAGGGGAAGAGTTTAATGTGGACCCCAAGTGGTTAGTTGATCCAAAGCTTCTCTTAGTTGGTCCAAAGATTGGAGAAGGTGCTCATGCCAAAGTGTATGAAGGAAAGTAAGTTGACTTTCAATGTCTATTTTTTTTGTGGCGGATCCAGAATTTTAAGTTTATCGGTTCAGTATTTAAGGTTGTTAGCACGAACTCGTTCTGCTTTTGGAATTATGAGTTCAGATGTTAATATTTGCTGAGATTTTAGTAAATTTTTACTTACTATATCTATGATTCGTGTCAAAAATACTAGTTCAGTTGAACTCATGAAAGCTTGGTAAATAAAAGAGATACTATATTGATATATTCTTGTTTGTTTAACAATTCACATTGCACTTGTTCCTTTAAGGATATCACCGGTATAAAGATTTGTTTTTTACTGCTTTATAGGAAAAAGATATATGTTTTTTACTGATCTGTAGTAGCTGTCTGCTAATTCTTAACTATACTTCAAGGTTTTGTGAGTATTAGATTCGTATTTAATTTCATAACTTGATCTCAAATTGGCTTATAGCTAAAGTTTCAATCTTTATTTTTTGGATAGGATCATGCTGTTTTGGAACTGTCACTAAGTTTCAATCTCAGATTTCACTGGTTTTTACTTGTCTTTTTTTGGCTGTGTTTTTCCTCAGATACAAAAATCAGAATGTAGCAATAAAGATCGTTCATAAAGGGGAGACACCAGAGGAGATTTCCAAAAGCGAAGGTCATTTTGGAAGAGAGGTTGAGATGTTATCCAGAGTTCAACACAAGAACTTAGTGAAGGTTGCTTTTAACTTCCAAAATAAGTGTTGGATGTTGTTATTCTGATGGGGTTAATGTAAAGTTATCTGCAGGCGATCACGCATAATACTTTTTTTTTTCGTTTACAGTTCATAGGAGCTTGCAAGGAGCCTGTCATGGTCATTGTAACTGAACTTCTTCTAGGCGGGACATTGAGGAAGTATTTGTTGAACATGAGGCCGAGGAGTTTGGATATGCGTGTTGCTATTGGATATGCCCTTGATATAGCTCGTGGAATGGAATGTTTGCACTCTCATGGAATCATCCATCGTGACCTAAAACCTGGTAATAGTTACAATTATATATTTTTTACTTAAGAAACACTTTATTCGAACTATACCACTGACAAGTGGGCATTGCCGCAGCAATTGTCAAACCACTTAGGATTGAAGAAAAGTTGAGATATGACTATCATGAAACAAAGGTCCCCACACATATCTTTTTGGTTTGTGATTGCCATTGATCTTATGAACTTTGTTTTGCTATGGTTGGTCTCATTCGTAATATAGTCTTCTGTTTTCGAGTCGTATGCCCACTTTTGGTGAATTATCTGCATATCGAAGACAAAAGAGTACTGCTATAGCCGCCTTTATTTCTTCTACTAAGAGCGGTGACAACTGGATAGCTTACTATAAGGATAAGACATCGATGCTGGGATTGGTGTTATCTTACAAAGATGAACTTTTGACAATAGAACTAGTAGTTCTGGTGGCTAGCAGCAGCTAATTCACATATCAACTTTGCATAGAAACTCCCTGCAGCTTCTGCAAAAGAAGATAGCTTACACCATTGTTGACTAGTTCTCTACTTGCCCTAATGCTTATAGCCTTTATTTTTGTAGTTTTCTTCATTGGACTGGTTCAGTATTTAAGGTTGGAAACTGAATTTTTTACAGCTCCTAAAAAGTGCTTCGATTGTCATGCTACAGTTTTATGATACATAATATTCTATAGGCAGAAGCTTGAATACTCTACAATCCAAGAAAACCCAAATGTCATCTTCATTGGACTGGTTGTGCTACTATACATGTGTAGGATCAGCAATGAACTTAAAATTTTGGAAGTCTAAGCATATGGCTGGTGCTCTGGCAAATAGTTTGTATAGACAATATTTATTTGACGAGTACAATGTCATTGGTAGTGAAACCATGGAACACTTCTTTTCTTAACTTTTTGATTCGTATTTTGTTTGCTTTTGCCTCTAGAAAACTTGCTCATGACAGCAGACCACAAAACTGTAAAACTTGCTGATTTTGGTTTGGCAAGAGAAGAGTCATTGACAGAGATGATGACAGCTGAAACTGGAACATATCGCTGGATGGCTCCAGAGGTAATTTCCTGAACCACACTGCTCATTCTGTCATTTCCTGTTGTTTCCCTTTTCTTCCTCATGGTTTATAACCGACATATTGCTCTCATTTTCCATGGCAGCTCTACAGCACAGTCACTTTAAGACAAGGAGAGAAGAAGCATTATAACCACAAAGTGGATGCCTATAGCTTTGCTATTGTCTTATGGGAGCTCTTACATAACAAGCTACCTTTTGAGGGTATGTCTAACCTGCAAGCTGCCTATGCTGCTGCTTTTAAGGTATTTATCCTCTCTTTACTCATCTGATTTTTGTTATCTTAATATTGTTTCTTTGTTTTTACTAAATACATGAATAATAAGAATCCGAAAACTTGTAGTAGATTATATAGTATCCCTGCCTCTTTTCAGTGACAACTTGAAAGTTGGGATTTTTTCTTTGAAGGTAAAGTTGGCATTATTTTAACTTTGTCTAGTAAGAATGGTAGGATAATCTCGTGTTGTGAGGCTTTGCTAAACTTTATGCCTTTTATGTATTCCAGAATACCAGGCCAAGCGCCGATGATCTTCCTCAGGACCTGGCCTTGATAGTGACTTCCTGTTGGCAAGAGGATCCAAATGCTCGTCCCAACTTCTCTCAGATAATACAGATGCTGCTACATTATCTTTCGACAGTTTCACCACCAGAACTTGTGGTACCATCCAGGATTTTCACTTCAAACACTGCAGTCGTGCCACCTGAGTCCCCGGGTACCAGAACCTTAATGGCCAAGTGCGATGACTCGGGCGAGACCCCTAGAACGCCTGCAGAGAACAGACCAAGTGGTTTCTTCTTCTGTTTTAACCCATGTTATTGATGATCAATATGAAAATTGTTAACTGTCCATTAATATGTCTGTTCTGACATGAAATGAGGAGCATCTCGAGTCTGGATTAGTCGGACCCAAAAGAAGGAACAAGACACCGGGTGAAAAACATAAAAAAAAAAATGATGAAGTGGGGAGCATGTGGATGCTGGAGTTGGGGTTGCTGTGATGTGTATTATAGTTGTAAAAATAAGGTCCATCCGAAGGTCTCTACTCCAATCTATTGCTACTATAGCTCAATTGACTTGGTGACATTTTGATGTCTGAAATTGTCTAAGTGGAAATAACTTTCTTATCATTCAATCCATTCTTCGCCCTACTGTCTGTGGTAAGTCGGTCTGCGGATTTGGCCCGAACTGTTCGGCAGATTCCAACGCGTTACGCACCCGGAATCCAATGAACAACAACGATCAAGTTGTTTCAATAGAACTATGTTTTAAACTTATGAAGTTGGGGTCAGCTATAACAATCCTCGTTATTCTCCTCAGATATAATGTCAACTGCCATGACTTGATGGATTGTCAAAGATTATGAGTTTGTGATTTATTACAACACGATTAGTCATCCATCATCCATGTGCCTTGATTATAAAACAATCATTCAATCTCAAACTAATTGGAATTAGCTACATGAATCTTTAAACATGTCCGCTAAAGTGTTTATCCATATAAGAAAGTATTATATAATTTAAACGACATTTAAAGTTCAGAATTTAGATAATTATATATATCGTTAAAATCTGAATAATTAACATGAATATGATTTCTAGTAACAACAATATTGAGTATTTTCAAACGTGTCAAAACAAGTGATCTTACTAAGAAGTAATTTTTTTTCCATAAACTAAGCATTTTATTCATCTCCAAAATTTTTTTACATCTCTTTACCGTAACAGTAATTTTTTTACATCTCTTTCCATAAACAAGTGATATCAGTACGGTAACAGTTTCTATATCTCTTTACCGTTACCGTATCGATAACCGATAAGGTATCTTTTTATAATTTTATATATTTATTTTATTTATATTTAGTATATTAAGTCATTTAATTTTTAATTTACAACTTTAATTTATAGGTTAAACTTCAATTATTATTACTATTGGTAGTTATATGTCAATACTCATACACTTTAATTATCGGGCCTGGCCCATTATAATTGATTTTATTTTCTCGGTCATTGATTAGACTTTCTTATCTTTTCTTTTTCTGTTTCATAATTTTGTGTTATGTTAGCAGATTGCTAAGACTTGTTAATTGCACTTGTTTAGTTAATTTGTTTAGATGGTCTGTGTGTTACTTTGGTGGTTGTTCATAGTAATAAAAAAATCTTACCTATGACAACCATCCACCTAGAATTTGCGCATTACTTCGGTGTACAACCCGAATCGTTAACTACTGAACCATTAAGAATCGATAACCAATAGCTTATTGGTACAGTATTGATTTTACATAATTACGTACCGTTAACCGATATACCGTTACCGATAAGCTCAAACCCGAACCGTACCGCCCTATGAACACCCCTACATGTTGCAAACCAAAAATTGATATCAAAATAGAGAAGTGTAGAACATAAGACACATTATCTATATAAAAGTTTCCCCCTATCGGTATTTTCCACCTCTCCTATGGAATAAAAATAGTAGCATAAATAATCACAGAATTAGTAACTCGAGAATGAAACTTCCTACTAAACATGATGTATAACATAATAATTCTGCGATTATATTCCCTTATCCGTCCTACCAAACTAGCCTGACTCTTTTATCACTTTATAACTAGTAGTAAGGTTAAAAATTTATTGGTTATAAGAAAAGAAAAGAAAAGAAAAATAGATAGAAAGGGGGAATAGGGTTTAGTTGAAATTCAGTGAAGAAGAACAGCTAAAACCCTCCATAAACCCTTGATTGACAGTATAATAATGGAAGGAGAAAAATCTCAGTAACTGATTTTTCATCATGTTGGTGTCCAGATTTTTTCAACAGCGCTCTCTCAGAACCCTAGCTTCTCTCTTTTCTCAGTATAATTCCTTTTTTACCTTAATTTGCTTTATATTATTAATTACTTAGTATCTAAGCATAAAGTTCATGTTTTTAGTTAATCGAGAAATCCCCGAGGACCAGTGTGACACATGGTTGACAATGGGCCCGCCCCTTTACCCTTCTCCAGCTAAATATCATGCTTTTGTCTGTGTCGAGCTTCAAACATATTACAAGATTTGGTCTTACCACTAGATTAAAGTCCTGGGGCTATTTGAATGCACATTTTGGATAATGGGCCCGTCCCTTTACCCTTCTCCAGTTAAATATCAGGGATTTTGTTTGTGTCGAGCTTCGAACATGTGACGTGTGCCTAGCCCACAGATTATAAGCTTTGCTCTTACCACTAAAGTCCTCGGGGCTATTTGAATGCACAGATTTAGGGCTAAGTTTTCAATTTTTTACTCATTTCATTGAATTTTGATTCATTGTGGAATTTGAATAAATGCAGGAATGTGAATCTGTGGAGATATGGTACAGTGAATGTGATTGATTTTCCGGTCAGAGATGTGAAAGTTCCTAGCTTTAGTTCAACGGATGTGTGGAATTGCAATGTTGGAGTGAGGTGGATGTCAGGGAAGAGCATGAGAAGCAGGGTAGCTATGAGAATGCAAAACGAGTCAAGCAAGACATTAAGAGAGATTCGGAGATCAAAGAAGTTAAAGTTGAAGCTCATGACTGATGAAGAGCGACTAGTTTATAATCTCAGAAGAGTACGTTCGGTTGTTCCTTAAATTATTTACAGGCAAATTCTATTTAGAAGATTATTTGAAGATTATTATTGTCAATGAACTGAGATTTTACTCGTTTCCCTTTTTGTTGTAGATTAGTTACTCCCTCTGTTTCAATTTGTTATGGCATAGTTTGACTAGACGTGGAGTTTAAGAAAGAAATGAAGACTTTTGTGGTTTGAGATGTGGTAGTATAACATTTCTGTGATTATATAGCTTTTGAAACTCGTGATCTTAAACATTCCATAACATTTTTGCGGTTATAAAAGCTTCTTATTAAGGGTAAAATAGGAAAGGTTAAGTTAACATTGTTTTTAGTATTAGGAAATTGCCATTCGTTTTGGGGTTAAGAGTACTTTTGGAAGATACTGTGAAGATTATCTGGCCCTTGGGCTTTGGTCTAGCCGGTAAGCGAGAAACTTGTGATTTGTGAGTTAAGCACACATCACAGGTTTGAAGCCGCCAGCTTGATATTTAAGTGGAGATCGGTAGAGGCGTGGGCCCATTATTCACTAAGTTTCGAACTGTGCGCCATTGATTCTCAAGGATTTCTCTGTTATCAAAAAGAAGATAAAATGTAGATTATCAGGCACAATGCTTTGGTCTAGTGGTAAAAGCGCAACTTGTGATATGTGAGTCAAGCGTAGGTCACAAGTTTGAACCCTTCCACAGAAAAAAGCTCGGTATTTAAGTGGGATGAGTAGGGGGGTGGACCCATCTTGGTTTTTGTTAAGCTCAGCTTAACTCATAAGTAATAGCAACTTGAACAGCAGTTTCCATAGTGCTTTCACTAAAAAGTGCTGTTATGTCAAACTTTGCTGAATGCATGTTGTAGGTACTTAACAAACATTTCAAAATCATTTTCTTTTCTGCATGCTTTACTAGACAGTGTTTCAACTTGTTACTGTACCTTCAGTATGTTCAGAAGGCAGACTCCTATTATGCTTCTGGGGTCTATATGGTTAATTGGTGCATAACCTTTTGTTTCGTCTATTGTCAAAACTGCAGGCAAGAGTGACAATTTGTCACATCTTGTTTCATTCGTCATACTTTTTACTGTTGCATTTTTGTGTATATCTCTCAAAATTATCTTATTAATCCAACTCAAAGTTCTCACCTCCTTTACTAGTGTAGGCAAAGAAAAAAGTGGCTTTGCTGCTTCAGAAGCTGAAAAAATATGAGCTGCCAGAGTTGCCATCTCCACGGCATGATCCTGAGCTTTTGACTCCTGAGCAACTGCAAGCGTACAAGAAGATTGGCTTCAGGAATAAAAATTATGTTCCTGTTGGTGTTCGTGGAGTCTTTGGAGGAGTTGTCCAAAATATGCACCTCCACTGGAAGTTTCATGAGACTGTGCAAGTTTGCTGTGATAACTTCCCTAAAGAAAAAATTAAGGAGATGGCTTCAATGCTGGCTCGACTAAGTGGTGGTATTGTGGTCAACATACATAATGTGAAAACAATAATTATGTTTCGTGGCAGAAACTACCGCCAGCCAAAGAATTTGATACCTGTCAACACTCTTACAAAAAGGAAGGTAAGCTACAAATCTCTTGTTCTTTTCCTTGCCCATTGCGAGTCAATCCACTGCTTATGTGAGCTTAGTAGTAAATCTAGGAGTTGATGAAGTGTTATAAGTTTCTTTTAACCCCTTAATTTTGTATTCTCTCAAGCAAAGCTAAGTTCTGTTTGTGTTTCATCAACCTTATGTGATGTAAAAGTCCCTGGGTGCTATGGGTCTTGGAAAAGCTTCAACATTTGACTTGCACTCTGGGTCCCTTATTGTATTCGGTTCAACTAAAGTGCTATTCTCTTGCATGTGAGCTCAGTCTTCAAGTTACATTGGGTAAAAGACCTTTCTCATCTGTGGAATGTTTGTTGATCCGTTGGGTTTGTGTCATATATAGGGACTAAAATGCTGAACTCTTCTAATACCTATGAACTGGATTTTCTGTAACTTCCCTACCGCTGAAAATTTGAACATGTTTGGTTGTTATACACACATACTCTTTGACAATGTTATCTCTGTCATGTAGGCATTATTTAAAGCCCGATTTGAACAAGCACTAGAATCACAGAAATTAAACATAAAGAAAATAGAACAAGAGCTCCGGCGGAAGGGGATAAATCCTGATGATCCAGCTGCCAGGGCCAGCATCCAGCGTGTGGCATCCACATTCTTCAATGCCATTGATAAGAAAGAAGGAAGCCCATATGTCTTTCAGGAGGATAATGGTACTAAATTTGGTGACAGCAGTAGTATAGACCAGAAACATTCAACAGCTGAAGACAGTGACCAGGAGGAGCTCGACAGTTTCATAGCTCAGATAGAAAAGGCAGCTGATGATGAATGGGCAGCTGAGGAAGAAGCAGAGAGAGAAGAAGTGGGAAAGATTAGATATTGGAACAAAGAAGATTTTGGTAGTCGATTCAGAAGATCTGGAACAATTGGAAGTGATGAATCAGATGATGAGACAGGAGGAAAGACAAGTGGCTGGAGGAAGAAATACGGTCGGGAGATAGCTGATGATGATGAACATGATGATGTATCTGAAGATGACAATGAATTGGACGATGATCATGACCAACGTGGTAGAGGCGGCTACACTAAATCCAGTATGTACAGGGCTCCTGACAGGCATCCTAGGTATGAAACAGACAAATGGCAGAAAGGTAAGAGTGGTAGACCTAAAAGTGAGGAAGGTCCAAGCAGAAACTTTGATCCTTATTTGAAGGGAAAGATGGCTAGAGAAGGTTCCACTTCAGACATGTTAAGTGACCTTGATGAAGCCATGTGGTCTTCAGATGACGAGGGAGGGCAGCATTCTATGCAACCAAGTGAGTATAGAAGTAGTAGTGATGAGGGGGATGACTATGATAAGACAGCAACATGGAAATCAGATGCAGAGGATGCACCTGGTTCGAGGAGATCAAATGAGAGAGTTAAATTCAGTGAGAGCAAGCGAAAGGTGAAAAGCTCAAAGGACTTTGATGAAACTTGGGACAGTGACTGACCACTATGCCATCTTTGACACACAAAGGCTAATTGGATACAGTACAATAGAGGCCAGTGTTATTACTTGATAAAAGAACTCTGATATGTGCGAGAAATCAGGAAGAAAAGTATGGATTACTATCAAGTTCAGTGGTTGCTGAAAATTCATGCTTTCTAGTTGAATGCTTTTCTCACATGGGTAGAGAATCGAGCTAAACTCTTTCTTTTGGTCTGCTGCCTTGGAATCTACATGTCTGAATATGGGTGAAATGCTAACAAGGCACAGAGGCACCAGTGCACCTGAATTTCTTCATCCGAATTTTTTATGTATCGATACTGTTTTCAAGTAATACTTCCTATTCCTTCTCATATATTTGTGAAGCAATTGTGCTGCAGAAAAGTAGAGTGTTGATCTCTTGTATATTATCAGTGAAGCAAATTTGGCTCCCTCTATAATATAATTCAAATCGACGCTTGAGTGGGCAATAATAATGTACTCCATTTTTCATTTTTAGTTTACTGGCCAAATGTATGATCTGGACTCTGTTATCATGATTTTGGATTATTTCTTCTGGGCTTGAATTGTTGGTCTTTTCTGTAGGCCTTCGCAGCCTTGATTAATTGTTCTGGAAAATGTCCAACATTGTCCTTATATTATTCGAGATTTTTTATTTTTGCCTCTATTAATCTTTTGGTCTATTTATCTTTGCTATTAGCAAATTGTTTTGTATTTGCCCTTCCCATTAACGGATTTCTAACGTAAATCTACCTCACAACTTTTGACCATAGTTTAGCATTGGCAAGGTGCAAATGAGAATTTTCCTAAAGGGAGGGTAAAGACTAGTGTAAAAGTGAGGACGGTAAAGTTGCACAACTTCGAATATTACAGGGAAATTTGACCCTTTTCCCCTTCTATTGATTTCTCTTCCAGGCTTTTACATCTTGACAAAGGCTGTTCATATAGAAAATGTTTGTATAGTTAAAGGCTTTACTATTGGATTTCGAATACAAGTGTTTCAAACATTCAATATTTTATGTCCTCCTGACACTGGGAACAGTTGATTTTAAAAGAAGGTGATGAGTCACTTATGTAATCTTTGAATGGGCAACTCTGGCACAAGAATAAACTATAGGGAACCTGTGGATGACTTAGTTGCAATGAACGTGGGTGCAATTATATGGTGCATTGAGAGACTGTTCTTCTGCACAGATTCCTTATTTCCCTAAAACAGTTTAATAGCACTCAATACCTTACCTAACATAGGACCTCCACCAAAAAGAACAGTTGTGTGCTATAACATGACCCAAGTCAACCTTCTCATCTTTCTCTTTTATAACAGGTAGATTCTCTATTTCAGTGGTACCTATTACCTCCCACGACATGTACAGTAACTTTGTCAGATGAGAAAAAATCACCTAATATTTTTTTTGTTTTACCAACTTCATTGAGCGTTAGGTCTACCGTTGTCATCTTGACAGCCTTTGAACCATAAACCCATGGATCAAATGAACCAGAGTTAGGTGACAGTGCCATAACCTCTTTCGAGAGCTGAGTTGATATTTTGTTAGAGCATAACCCAATCATCATAAACTACGCTCTTACCACTATACTAAAGCCCCTAGGGATATTATTGAGACATATATACTACAAATATAAATATCCTTCCAACACCACACAAACTGTAGTAATCTACATATAAAACAAAATGCCAGTTGATTTAGCTATGATATCTCTAGAGGATAGTTACCATGGTCACCTGGTTCAAAAACTATTAAGTAATAAGCACAATGCATTTCATTACAAACTATACAGAACAAATAGAATACAAACTTGCTAATCCAAATCACTACCTAAAAATATAAACACAGTCCATTAAGGGGGTAATTTCTTTGAAGACTGGTTCCACATTTCTCAACAAGAAGGCAAATGGATCATTCAACAGTTTCGAACTTCCATTGGAATCTCCCGTTGCTACCTACAAGAAACACAAAAGCCGCAAATACCTGGTTTTATAAGAGCTCTAACTAGTTTTCAAACTAAACTCTATTCACCAGATGTTCTCCCTCAACAAACTTAACAAGAAAAAGTCCCGCACATGAGAGCTATCAAGCGTATTCTAGCAGTAAAGAGTACAGGGAACATTCAACAATGATAAAACAAAAACTAACCAACACCCTCAATCAACAAAAAACACTATAACCGTAGTGAATCAGGTGGTCAAGATAATAACAACGAAATACAGGGAAGACACCATTTACATTGAATATGGAACAAATTACTCTTTAAGAGGAGAAGAAGAACATGAAATACATTAACTGAAAAGTCTGGCTACGGTCATTCAGAAAGGTCCTTTATCTCAGGGTAATGCAGTACAAATGGAAGCATCAATCAATTTAACCAAAGACTTCGAGCCCTCCTCCACTAAAGTAAATCTTCACTTTGCAAATGGATGTACCAGTATCTCGCAAAATACCCCTCCCAGGAAGATTACCTCAACTTTGTTGCACACAAGGCCTAACTGTATATAGTTCTGCTACCCCAAAGTTACCGCTAATCTGATTAGAGCCTCTCAAGGTGCAACATAAAATCTGCGCCCAGAGTACCTCCTGTATTAAGAAGAAATTCCCAACTTCTGTCTTATAACTTAGCCATTTTCTCTTTTGCAATTCCCAGGCAAAAGATATTTGTACGTGGCTGGATTTTCCAACAGATGAGCAGGAAGATGAACTGCCGAGTACGAATGGGGTATAGGTCCCATGCTGCCAATAATATCCTTGAATGTGTACTCCTCAGGAAGCATGTCATATAAATCAGCTCCTTTACAAATGACATTTTGTATCCTAGTAGGATTCAGATAATGTGAAAACTTCACTCTATCGTTGTGGCTGTAAGCTTTCATCTTGAAAATAAAGTCACTGATGTAGCGGAAACAAAAGCTACAATGCCAACCTGAGTCTGCCAAAAGGTAATCGCTCTGACGGTAGTGTGCATATCTAGTCTTGCCACTCTGATACCTGTGGACCGAAGCTCTCCAGCTTCTGTGCTTAATCTGAAATTCAAATGAGTACAAGTAATTCCTCAAATGAAGGTGAAGCACAGGGGGAATGTCATCACACCACCTTAAAAGATCGATAGTATGACGGCTGGGAATCTCATCAACATCAGACATTATCAGCAAATCATCATCCTCAATACCAGCATATTTCAGAAGTTGGTCCAATGCTACTCTCTGATACGCCTCTTCAACAAATGGATTTTCACCTTTCCTGGATCTACCCCCAATGGTTCCATACGTCAACCGGGGCTCAACAAACTTAAATTGGTCCTTATTAATTGCAAAATTGTGGAGTTTAGGCAACCCAGTAAACGTTGAGTTTGATTCAAGAAGAACAAACTGTGTGATATAAGGATACAATTCCTTCCATCTTATTGTAAGCATATCCACTTCATTACTGAAGAGAACTGCATCAAAGACACGCCTAGGATATTCTCGAATCCCCCACCCATGGAGCTTGCAAATATTCTCCATTGGGACATCCTCTTGGTAATAGTGAGTAATTTCAATAAAGGGTTTCGGAGGAGACTGCCAGAGAGGTCGGAGGAAGTAGGTAATCTTCTGCCCATGCAAGTACGCAACAAGTATGAATGTTGGGACAAGCACAACCAAAAAGATAATAGTCTTTAAATCCAATCCTCGAAGCATGCACCGTAGCCTCGACATGCTAAATGTCGTGGGTGAATCCTGTTGCATATCAAAATAGTAACTTTGTAAGTATACAAGCTAAATTAGTAATAACGAAGTATAACCGAAGCTAGTAAATCTTTTTGTTTTTATTTTTTTTTTTGGTCTTTTGTAGGTTCAAACAACAATTCTTAATAACCAACTTAGCAAACACTGACAAACAGTTTTCATTCTCCCAAACAAGTTAAGTATACACAGAGTTTTTTCATTAATCTTCCAAGACAGTAAACGAAATTAATTAACTGAATTATCTTCTTTTTTTCACTTCCTACAAGACTAACAACCATAAAATAAGAAACTTCCAGCAATCAGATATTAACAGCCTTATGCATAACAAAGTGTTCAACCATAAGACTTGAAATTCCAAACAGCATATACATCACAAACCAAATCTCTGTGGACAAACAAAACAATTCTTCTCAAATGGCTCAACAAAACTCAATCAGGGTCTGCAGAAGAGCCGGCACCCTGGGTATGATGTACTCAGCCTATTCTTATGCAAGTATCAGTAGCTGTTTCTAAAAGCAAAATAAAAATATGATCTTTCAAAATTTTCAAAAAACAAGTTTCCAGACTGCGTGAACATGGAATGCTTTGTGCACCGAGCTGAGGCCTTTAACAAGTTATAAACCAATGAGATAAACAAAATTAAACAGTAAAATGCTGTAAATTACCTGGCCACAAACATCAGGGCAAATATCATCACTCTTTTTAGAACTATAATAATAACCATCAGAAGACATCATGAGGACCAATCAAGAACCTAACCAAATGCTAATATTTTTGAATTCCCTTTTTGGGTTTTGCTAAATTCTCAATTTTGAACAACCCCTTTTGAACAAATTACATAAAAGTGCATATTAAAAATACCCTCTTGAAAATTATGCTCAAAAAGCAGCCATTTTTCAAGAGGGAATTATTAGTAAAATTGACAACTAAGAATAGCCGTTTAGTGGGTTGTTTATGAAGATGATGGATATATATACAGAGAGGCGCCTTCACTCTCTCTCCACCTTAGATGAACAAGGCTATAAAATATCTTTTTATAAGAAATTTGAGGTGCTATTTGTAAATTTTAAAAGTATGGGGGAAGAGAGAATTAGTAATTAATAATTCAAAATATTTAATAGACACAACAACAACATATTCAGTGTTGTCACACAGGTGTGATCGAGATGTACGCAAACCTTAATCCCACCAAGATAGAAAGACTGTTTTCGATAGACCTTCGCAAAATATTTGTGTGAAAAAAACGTATAAAAACAATTGCGGTCAAAGATTTTTTTGTTTGACTATCAAAAAGCGAAAAATATCACATAAATTGAGACGAAGGGAACACCAAATATATTTGGACAGACTAAAAAGAAAAAATAGACAGTTAAATTGTGACGAAGAAAATACTATGTTTTGTAAAGAAATTTGTGGGGGTATTTATAAATTTGAAAAGTGATGGGTAAGGGGGTGGTAGGGGGTGGGGGAATTAATTGTTTTTCCTAGTTGTAACAGAAAAGCCTTTTAGATTCCTAATTTGAACATAAGTATAATTAATTTGCAGATATTTAGGATAGGTTTGTTTTGCCTCTCTCTTTGTCTAACATTAACACGGTTAACATGCGGATTCTCCACCGTATATCCCAACACTTTTGTCCCATATTATCCATTTGCATTAAATTTGTGCCTCTTTTTCATTATCCGCAACACGTCTAAAATTTAAACCTGATGAATTAGCGCGTAAAGTTGTTAACGTTAATTTTTTATTCAATTTGATGGTATGCTATTCGAATTTTAAGTATTTACTCCCTCCGTCCCAAATTAGTTGTCGTTTTAGGAGAAATGATTTGTCCTAAATTAGCTGTCTCTTTAGAATTTCAAGACTAAATTTACTAGTTCATTCCAACTATACCCTTAATAATTAAAATAATACTCAAAGAAAGTTAATAGTCAAACATTAAATAAGGATAACATAGTAAAATACACACCATATTTAATAATTTTCTTAATAAGCGTGAAAAAACAGAAAGCGACAACTAAAATGGGACGGAGGGAGTATTTTTGTTGGATTATGTGAAATAAAGAACTTCCAGTTTCGTATTTAAACTCTTTGTTCGAGTGTGATATTTTTAAAACTTAACAGAATGCGTTAAGTTCTTAAAGTTTCAATAATATCGTAGGGTTTTAATATGATATTTTTGAAACTTTAATAAGTTTTCACATGTATATAAATAATTTACATAAAAATTTTGTGTACTAATGAACCGTTAAATATAATTAGCTGCATCCCCATTGTGATAACATGGTCTTTTAAAAGATAGGGTGATTGTAAAATAAAATTGTTCAATAATTAAGAAATCACAATTATCTTATGACTACAATTGGTCAAAAAAGGGAAAAGGAAAACATCCAAAAATATGGACTTTGTACTAAGTCAAGAATAAGTGCAGCCATTGATTAAGGTAATTCTTGCAATCAAAAGACATGACATAGAAACAAAGTGAAAAATATTGGACTTAATTATGTAAAATCGTATTTAAAAAATTTCTATTTTGGTAAAAACAAGAAGAATGAGTGTTCATTCATAATTATCAATTGTATTACTGGATTAGGCACGGTTTCTTCTGCTTTCATTTCTTACGTAATTCGTATAATTGGACAATATCATTAAATTGCTGATTCACTGAATTGCGCAATTTAGCTCCTTAAATCCATTTGGATGGTTGTTACCTATCGTTTCATAATTAATGATATTGTATTGTATCGTATATTGTATTGTACAATATTTGGATAGGTTGTACTGTTTATTGTGGTTTAATAAGTGAATATAAGATAAAAGGTAAAACAGAAATAATAAGTGAGGGTATGATGAGAAAGAAAAACAAGTAACGATGCGATCCCACCAAATCAGTCGTTACATAAAGTGATGATTTTCATGGTTACATAACCATGAATTTAATGATACAATACAATAGTAATTAGAGTAACAATCAAAACAAACGTAATACTCATAGAAACAATCTGTTAATTGCCAACTTCGTTGTTAATCTAATTATAGGTGTTTTTGCTTAATATGGTAAACTGCACCAAACAAAAAGTCATCCTATATATTCAAACATTAAAGGCATTTAACTAAACCTTATCGTAGTTGAGACTTATGAGACTCAGCAAGTTGGTCAAACCTTTCTTGAAAATTCTTCATTACTTGGGACAATTTAAAATATCTAAATAACTATAAGTACTCAACACCTTCTTTTGATTTTAACTATCTGATATTTGAATTTAACTGACTTAACTAATTCGTATTGTCGTCTTGCAAGCTTATATATAAAGAGGTAAAAGATTTTCTACCAAACAATTAAGGGTGAGGAATATTTCTTATCCTAAATTTCCTATGTATGAATTAGAATCGTAGAGCTATTTTAAGTTTAAGAAATGTAAAACATTATATTATAAGAAGAGACGGAATTTCCAACAACGAAGAGCTAATAATGTATAGAATCTTTTACATAACCAATATTTCTAAATTCTAAGTGACGAGTAGCTAGTTTAATTCATTGTATTATCTTAAGAGGAACACAAATAACAATATATTCTATTGACATTTTTTATATGTAAGGTGCAAGAATACCAGTTGTAGTCATCGTCGGGGTTGTCATTTGAAAATAATAGTTAGACAAAAAGAAAAAAAAAAGTGTACAAGATTACAACTCAACTCCACCTAGTGCGCAAAACTACAATAATTTTTTTCACGTCATATTCCTTGGACTTCTCTATAGCTATTTTAACATGTAGTAATTGTCAATTGCAATGGATAGAAAAATCCACCAAAGTTACAACTTTTACCTCTAACTCCTAAGAGGAACATGCATGATAAACAATTAGCTGTAAGCATATACCTAGAGAATAGCTCCGTTTAGATTGATTTTATTTTGGTATTTTATAGTAATAATTTGTATTTGGACTGATCAGTGAAACTGTTTACTTTACAAAAAACATGTTTGATTTGAAAACCATATTGTTTCTTTTAGGGGGTTTAATTTCATAGATAATCCACCTTTAAAGTGCAGCGAAGTCATTAAGTTACTTTTCCTAACCGAGATTCTCATGATGTATCACTCGGTGAAAGCCACCGGATACTCCCTCCGTTCTAAAATATATGACACTATTTTCTTATTAGTCCGTTCCAAAAAGAATGACACAATTTTAAATTTGAAAATATTTTTGAGTTGAAACTACTACTTTACCCCTAATGAAATGCTTTACCGCCACATATTTATGTATGACTTATTTTGGACCACAAGTTCCAAAAGTCTTATTACATTCTTAAACTCCCCTCCAAGTCAAATTATGACAACCATTTTGAAACGGAAGGAGTATTAGTAGGTCTGAAAATAGAATTTCAAAAGAATTTTCTGCGACTATTTGATGCAATCTAAAATGCGGAAGCTAAAACATACGATACGCGGAAGCAAGTAAACGAGATAAACAAGAAATCGAGACTAGGAAGGCAAGAATTTAGAAGAAAGAATCGAATTCAATTCACAATTCAATTCACATACGTTGATTGAATTCAAAAGGGAGAAAGGGAAACTTGAACCTTACAATGGATTCAAACTAGGTGTCGATCTCCATAGGTTCCAAGTACATAGATAACGAAGCTCAAGCTTCGAACTCAAAGGGCTCGGCCTCTTCAATATTCTCTCTTCACAATTCTATGTTCAAAACTAACTTATGAATGAAATGACTAAGGGGTGTATTTATAGTGTTTCCTAACCCCTTGTGAAATGACTAAAAGGCCCCCAAAGTGGGCTAAGACATGAAATGCCACTTAGGACTAAAATAGGAAGTTCATGTAAAAAGTAGCAAAATCCCGCATTGCAGTCACAGGGGGTAGGCGGTCCGCGGACCGCCCCTTGTAAATCTTCAATGGGTGGGCGGTCGCCCCAAATGCTGAGGCGCCCCGCCTGTCCGAGATCCAGAGAGCTGAAGCAATGTAGGCGGTCCGCCTCTTTGAGTAGGCGGTCCGCCTCTTCCTGAAGCTCCTTGAAAGGCCTGAAAATGTGCTCCGGATGCTCCTCCTTCCTTGACGCTCCAATGCATGATCTTCAAAACGTTTCCAGAGCCCTTGACTTGTGTTCTTTGTGCTCTCGAACTTGGCTCTTGATGATTGGGGACTAAGCCAATTTGGATTGCATCACTATTAGCTTACGGTCTTGTGCTATGGAACTTGCAAAATGATAATGTGGCATGTCAACTGGGGAATAGGTATTGAGGTGTTCAATAAAAAATTAAGATGTTGAGGGACATTATATTTATGTAGAAGTAGGCAGCATGTGTGTGCCAAATGTCATATGCCTTGACATTTCATTGAAAATTGGAGAATGACCTTTAATCCACCTAAATTTCAAATGACTTTGAACTTGAACAATATAACTTATTTAATGTTTTGGTAATCAAGGATTATATAGGGATAAATTATCTATTCCATTGATTTTGTTGTCAGCATCATTACGTATGTAGAAATGGAGGGAATAACTCCATTCAAAGAATCAAAGTTCTTCACATGATAATTTGTTATGTTAATCATTGAGAAGTGTCGTTGAATGATTGGAAATTTGGAATATATTATATTATTTCACCTTTAAACGGAGATTTTGAACTTTCTGAAAATGGAGAATCGAGAGGGTTTTACTCCCTTTATTAATGAAGGTTTAGTGCATATATTGTTAGGTTTGACCGTATAAATAATTTTTTTTTTTTTTTGAAATGGAGGAAATAAAGTCTCTCTCTTTTTTTTCTTCTCTAACTCAAAAAGAAAGTAGTAGTACACTAATAAATGTGACAGTTATTAGTAGTCTCGTTTTAACTCAAACAAGTAATAATAAAACACTAATAAATGTGACACGCTTATATGAGTACCAATAAATACCATATCAAATGTGTTTTGACTAAATCTTACTTGCTTCTTCGAGCTAGGTCTTCCTTTTTCTTTCTCCAAAGAAAATTGAGACTTTTTCTTTTGTAATTTCTTTATTTTCTTCTTTGAATGAAGAGAAAGCTAGCTACTCCATATGTAGTAGGGTTTTGATAATATTTGAGCTGAAGTTGAGAAAATGAGCATTTCAAGTTTTTTTTTTTGGTTAAAACAAGATTTCTATTAATTAAAAAACTACGTAAGATTACATAACGAGTTCATGCGGCTATTAAGGTTATCCGCATTAATACAAATACTAGGATTAGAAATAGTAGAAGGTGCATTAAGCACATTTAGATTTCCTAACTTAGATAGATATTGATCTGTGGAATTACATCTGTAGAATCAGTTTCCACTTCGAGATGAAGATAATTTTGATCAATGGCTAAGGTTAGACCATAGTGTAGGGCCATTAGTTCAACATGCGTGGGATTAAGCCCTTGAATTTTTTTATGATAACCCAGTACCCAGTCACCTTTATTGTTACAAAATAATATCTTTTATTGTAATTTCCTTTTCCTTATTTACTTTGAAGAAATAAGAAGTTACTCCTTCTCTTATACGTGCTATATTTTATTTGGTACTCTTTCCATATTAGCTTGTTAATGACATCAGTTTATATTTTCTGAAAACTATTTTATTTTTAAATTAAGTCATGTGACCACAAATTTCAAATGTTCCTAAGTACATGCTTTTATAATCATAAAATGACATGGCGAGTTTAGGATTTAAGTCGAATGGATTCGAGTGAAAGATTTATATCACTAAGCTTATCGTTAGTTTAGAGGTATAGGCCAAATTTAGTATTTATTGAAACTAAAATAATAATATAAAAGCAAAGTTAAAATGTGAAAGATCATATTGCCCGGCCCTTTCTATTTTCAATTTTCATTATCTTCTTGAAAGTTTAGATATAATTTCAAAAATTATCCAACTCTAAAAGATAACAAACAATATTTACCTATAAATAAATGGTGCAAATCTGTTTTAAGTGAAATTGTGGTTAATATATTTTGCGTTGTTCTTCACTTAATAACTTTTTGTTAATTTTATTTTCTATTTCGTAAGATTAATATTTTACTATTTCGTTAACTATACATGTCAAAGTATTGCAAGGGAAGAAGGCATCAGAAACCAATATCTTAGATTAAAGTTTACCATCTTTACTTATGAATTTTTATTTAGTTTATAATTTATATTGTAACTTAAACAAGATTTTAAATAATTTTAAAATAGTTTATTTTTTTTCTAAAAGTTGTATGAACTGATAAAGGACACATGCGCGTGTCCAAGAACTAATATTTTTATATATAGATATGGATATAACGTGCATTGAAAATATTAAATTCGGATGAATCCGATACTTAAGAAGGGGAGCCTTGGAGCAATTGGTAAAGTTGTATTCGTGTGACCTATAGGTCACGGGTTCAAGCCGTGGAAACAGTCACTAATACTTGCATTAGGTTATGCTGTGTACATCCATACCTCTTGGAGTGCGACACTTCCCTAGACTTTATGTGAAAGCGTGATCTTTGTGCACCGAACTTCCCGAATCTGGTACCTAAAGGCTACGTCCTCCTATAAACATAGAAAGTACCATGTAGGTGTTCAATAATATTTGAGTTGAAGGTGAGAAAAAATATATTTGAAATTATAACTACAACAAATATATCCTATAACTGGGGTTTAGGGAGGATGGAATATATGCTCCGGTAGATCCTCGGCTAAAGAGAAACATTTTTTGAAAATATGGTTGAAAAAGAAGAAGATGAAAAATGATATATACATATATACCCGAATAGGACGAATGCTACTATGCCAAAAAAGGGTCGATTATTATCTAACCTTCTACCCTACTCTTCGATCATTCCTATCTAGGATCACGTCTTCTATTATAAAGTGTTTGGCCTTTTCTTTTGCAGCATATGTGTTGGGTTCCAAAGTTCCCAAAAGGAGAATTGAGGCTGGTGGGGCAAAAATCCAACCATAGTTGAGACAAGGATGTGGACTGCAGCCTGCAATTTTCCTAGAATGATAGCAAGCATAGCATATGGCACGATATAAGTTTGCTTCCACGCAATTTCTTAGAAATTCACAGATTCTTAACAATTAGGACCAAAAACAAATACATTGTTATCAAAATTGCAAAATGGCTAATCCGTTTTTCTTGTTTCGAACTGTATGAAGAAGTTGTAGCCATATGTTGATAAGAACTGAAAATACGAGAACGTTTTGGACTTTGTCAACTATTTACTTTATTTGTGTGGAAGTATGTGCACAAGATGGTCGACTTTTAGATTTTGATAAAGTTGGTGCTACCTCTTATTAATCAATGGATGTAAAGAGTGGAGAGATTTTGACTGAATTAATAATAAGGACAAATTGATCGTCATTTTATCATATGTATACCAGATTTTATGTTGGATTAATTATCATCATACCAAACCACTCCTCAGTGAATTATTTACCTCATTTTTACTTTGTGGTAGAGAGAAAATTAATCTTCGTATGTTGACTCCACAAAACAGGTTAAATGTGTTGGAAAATATACTAATAACCATGCAGTTGTTAGTTAGATTATTTCTTGTTAAACAATTGTTGCTTTATACATTTATTAAATATAATAAAGTATTATTTATTTAGATCAATTGTGTCATGTGTGTCCTACTATTTATACAGTAGTTGATTTAGTGTGCAGAGCCAATCTTATACACGGAAGATTAAATCATCGGTTCTTATAAATAATGAAGTAGTGTTCGCAATGTAAGATGGAAATTGGACAAAACCATCGATATGATTGTAGTACAAGATTATATATAATTTATCTTGATTATGGGAACGGTATAGTTCCAACTTCTTGTGCTAGTGTACTTTCTGTGTATTGAACGGACCAAGTAGAGATAAATATTTTTATACTGCAAAATATAAAACAAACTCTCTAGCTCATCAGATGTGCTTATACTCTTAATCTTGATATAGCTATTATGAGTGGTGTATATTATTCATTGTCTTGATTTATCAATAGGTGAGGACCAGGATAGTTGGGTCAAATAATTCCTGATAAGTTGGATAATGATAATATGCATTTGTGAAGTGATAGCTAGTTGATAGAATCTACGTCTCGCTATAGAGATTGATGACATCCCTTTATGAAAGCTTATAAGCTTCTATACGTAAACCTAGCTAGTAGATTTTGTATCCGGCACATGGAATAAGTTAAGCGGAAGTCTAAAGGATATTCATTTAATCAATATATTAAGTTGTCAGTAATTTAATATTATTGATTGGTGTCTGTAATCTTAACGTGGGGAGTTAAATAAGATTTGATGGAAGAATTCGAAATTCATCTAAGGAGTGTAATTACGAATTTCTAGTGGAAATAATTTGTAATTTATTATGGAAAGGTTAATTCTAGAGAAAAAGAATTAATTCCATAATTGGAAGCCTTATTAATTGATTCTGTGGTCCCTGTTGTGACCGAATCCAATTTGGACCGGGAGAAAGTTGTTTGGTGGAAAATGAAAATCCTAACAGGTTTTGGAGAAGGGTTTTAACCCTCAAAACTTAACCTATAAAAGGAGGATTTCGGCCTCCACTGTAGACACACGAAAAATACAAATTTTTCACCCTCTTTCTCTGAAGCACTTGTTCCACCCAAGTACTGTTGGTCCGGAATTGATCAGGTACACAACAGAAGACCGTGGAAAGCTGGAGCAACTGGACAACAAGGTTATTGAAGGTATTTGTGAGGGCTTTTACATGTATTCCGTTTTTATATTACTGTAAAACTGAATGCGTGCGGTTAGTTTGTCTAGAATACATGTGAGTATGATGTTTGAACTGCTTTCGCTGCATATATATTCTTTCAAAATGAACCGTAAGTAAAGCTAGTCAATTTTGAGTAGAAGACCTAAGACTCCTATAGAAAGGAAAGGGGGAGAGAAGACATTTTAATTAGTACTGGTATTTGTGATCATTTGCCCCACTTCTCGATCATTTCACACTATTAGATAAGTGGTCATGTTGGAAGCGTAAACAATCGAGGGTATTTAATTCTAATTACCTTTAACGTTGGTAAATTGTATAGCTGTCAGATAATAGTTGAAAGAAAAAATAAAGGCACCATAGCGCCATGAATAAATACGTGACATATATCATATATACTTTTATCACTAAACTATATACAATCTCTTTTTCTTTTTAATTAATGACTGTTCATGTTAAGTTAGTGTGATTTGGTTAGAAAGTTAACATAATACTGCATGTTAACACTACTAAAAAAAGCTGAATCTGCGACCACCATCATGCGACCGATTTTCGGTCTCCACAGTTGTGCGACCGATTTTCGGTCGCACATTCAACGAAAAAAAGTGGCGACCGAAAATCGGTCGCACATCGGTCACAGAAAAATTAGTCACAGCTATGCGACCGACAATCGGTCGCATGTCGGTCGCATAACTGTAACTAAAAACGGGGCAGAACCCCTTTCTTCCCCATTTCAAAAATCCCAAAACCCACCCAATCCCTAAAAACCGAATCCCCCCACCCCATAATCAACTTCCCACCATTATAAACCCCATATAACTTTAAATTACTACTCTATTACCTCCAACATAACATTTAACACAATCTAAACCTACAAATTCAAGGTAAATTTCATTTTTTAGTAATTTGTGTTATTTTTTTAAAAACTCATATAATGACTTTTTAATTCACTTTTTTTGTAGTTATTGGGTGGATAGCACATTGGTAACTCATACTTTCTTGCCATTGGATCCAATACAAAGTAGAGGTAATTTTTTTTTTTTGGTTTAATAATCCGAATTTAATTATATATATATTTATAAATAATGGAGAGCCTATATATATTGTTTACATGTTAGTTGTTAGTTATAATTAGTTTATTCTATATAATGTGATGTATAATAAGTTGTTTTGGGTTGATGAACTTTAAATATAGGGTTGTGATGTTTGTGATTAATTATGGTGATTGTTGGGATATGTTGGGAATTGTTTGGTAGAGTTGTTTGCAATGTGTTGATGTCTTGTCATGGGTTGTGGCAATTGGAATACTTGTTATGCATTTAAAGTTAGGGTTTAGGTATTGTTGTTTTGATTGTTCATGTTTGCAACATCTTATGACTAAACCGGATAAATTGTATGCGTTTTGTATTGCATTCAACTTACTAGATAATATGGAATTCAAACGGATCAATGGATATTCAAAAAAAGGCTAGGATTATTAAAAATTGGTACCAACTAATTTGAATGTTTCAACAGGTATGGACAAGTTATGCCCTAAAGTTTTTAGCAGAAGGCCTGGCAAGAGACCTGTGGGCGAGAGTTCAGCTTCTGCGGGTGGTGACAGTCAACAATCACAGGTCCCGCATTCGCTGCCTACTGATGCCCCACCTGGCTATGATCCAGCTTTTTTCAGGCCCCCTGGCCCATATCAGGTACCACTTATTACCCCGTCTCAGTTGCCTCCTGATTGGCAATGGACATTCCCTACCGTTGATTATACTGAGACACAGGTCCCTCCCACACAGGGCGATCCCTCCCAGGATGATGACAGTGAGACTCAGCCCCCTGAATTCCCCCTAGATAGTTGTGACGACCCACCGAGTCAGCAAGAGCTCATGCTGTATGATCCCCATTCGCCTTATTACATTGGTGAGCCTGGCGCTCGGATAGAAGGCAGAATGATTATTTACCCCGAGGCGGATAAAGGGTAAGCTACCTAATTTCTTAAGTTCTTGTCGATTAAATGATTAGTTCCTATTTTATTTGCTAGTATTATGAATAACTCTTGTTAATTTTTTTTGTAGCTTTTGCCCAAGCGATGAGTCCACTAAAGTACTGACTGCGTGCATGAGAGCGCACTGGAACCAGCCTTGGCGAATATGGAGCGATGTGCCCCAGCAAGTAAAGAAGCAGATATTGGTAGATTTTGAGGTGATACATATGCATTTGGTTTAAAACTAATTGTAGTTTTTTAAACCATGAACATGTTTAAAGAAATTATTTTGATACTCTTTCAGGGCAAATGTATCTGGCACTCAGGGGCTGGATTATAACATTCGCAGCATCTTCCCAAAGAAATGTGCTGCGCTATTCAAGCAAACCCTTTACAATGCGCGGCATAGAGGTATAAGGCCCGGCTTCCTCCAAGGCCCTCAGTGGGCGGAGCTGGATGAATATTGGCACACGCCCGAGTTCGAGGCGAAGAGCGAGCAAGGAAAGGCTGCGCGAGCGTCGGATAAGGGTGGATCGCTCCATACCGGTGGCTCAATTAGCGCGGCTACACAAAAGATGCGCTTGGTACAGTATATTTAATTATTTGATTATTTACTTGAATAGTTGCTTTTTTGTCTAACATATTATGTTTTTTAATTTGTAGGAAAAGAAAGAAAAGCGCACTATTCCCGTGCTCGAGCTGCACAAGATCAGGCATACAAAGGGTGGCAAGAAGGGCGGTGGAGAGTGGGTCGAGCCCCGCGCAAAAGAGGCATGGGTAAGTTTGTAAAATTCGATCTTTAGTCGCCTCAATCCTTCAACGTTTAGTCTTTCTATTAACATCATTACTATATTTATGTTATTCAGGAAAAGGCTACAAAGGCCGTGGAAGACTGGACATCGACCCAAGCATCGGACGCAGGAAGCAACACCCCGGCTCCATTGACGTTCGAGAAAGAAAAGCAAATATGGGTCGATACTGTTGGAGGGGTTAAGAAGGGGTATGCTTATGGTCTTGGATCGCTATATGCTCCGGATAAGCATAATTCTCGCTTTTTGGGCTCTTCAGCTACTTCTTCTCCGGCGAGCTCCGTTGATCCTGCTGAGATGGCTCAAATGAGAGAGCAGATCGCACAGCTGTCGAGGGTAAACCAAGAAACGCATGACATGATCAGAAAGCTCCTTGCCAAAAAGGAGAAGAAGAAATCAAGAAGAAAGCATAAGAGCAAGCATCGCCGCAGCTCCTCTTCCTCTTCCTCTTCCGAGTCCGGGTCTAGCTCAGCCTCGCCCGAGCCCCAGTAGTCTTTTAAATGTTTGTGAAGTTGTATTGTTAACAATTTTAGAATATAACTAATGGTGTATGGATGTTTTTGAAATGATTGGATGTTTTTGAAATGTTTGGATTGCTGTTTTATTGCTGTCCAGGTGCTGGTTTTTGCTGTTGCGATGTGCCTGATTGCAGGATTTTTATTGCAGGTTTTTACAGATTTGGCGACCGATTTTCGGTCGCATAGCGGTCACAACTGAGACCATGTATGCGACCGATTTTCGGTCGCACTTTCTCTGCGACCGAATTTCGGTCGCATACTTGGTCACCATTAATTCCCACAAATGAGACCAAGTATGCGACCGATTTTCGGTCGCACTAGGATGTGCGACCGAAAATCGGTCGCACAGTTGGTCACTGTATGTGAGCTATTGTGCGACCGAATTTCGGTCGCATGGTGGTCGAAGTAGCGACCGTTTTTCGGTCGCAGGGCTATTTGCTACCATGAATTTTCCGACTACCCGTATCGGTCGCCGATCGGTCGACCTGGCGACCGATCGGCGACCGATTTGGTGGTCGCAGATTCAGTTTTTTTTAGTAGTGTAACTACCCGATCTTTGTTAGTCAATGCATAAAGAAAGAGATTAAAAATATCAACTTATATTGTTTTCAATTGGTTATATAAATTAAGGAATTAGATTTACAGTAGACAATTATAGTATGATTGGGTTAGCTTTTGGGGTGTGAGTTAAGTCCAAGCTTATGTGAACGCCCGTGTGTGTGGGTGTCCATATGATTGGGTGCCGGAGTTTGTTGTGTCCGGGTGTGTGGGCAGCTTGTGTCCGATTTTATCATTGTATCAAAGCCAGGGGAAGACCCTGGTCCCGAAGCAGGCGAAGTGTCTCCGAGTGGAACCCCCTTTGAGCACGTGCCCATATAAGCTTTGGACAATCCTCTACCCTTTGAGCTCCTTTTTAGGGTGTGAGGTAGGTCCAAGCTTATATGGGCGCCCGTGTGTTTGAACGAAAAAATAAAGATACTACTGAATAATTACGTGACATATATCTTTATATATACTTTTATCACTAAACTATATACAATCTCTTTTTCTTTTTAATTTATGACTGTTCATGGTAAGTTAGTGTGCTTTGGTTAGAAAGTTAACATAATACTGCATGTTAACTACCCGACCTTTGTTAGTCAATGCATAAAGAAAGAGATTAAAAATATCAACTTATATTGTTTTCAATTGGTTATCTAAATTAAGGAATTAGATTTACAGTAGACAATTATAGTATGTCGTTACCTTAGCCTAATGTGCAAAAGTTAACGTTGTCAATATTACAGAAGTTGATTTCTAATGAGGTTATGTGAGCTTGCACGCGTGGTTGACTTCCAGAGTCAATGACTCAATTGCAACTTGTCAGAAAATGGTGGATAGAGAGGTACCAAATGGTCCTCATACTTAGAACTAATCTTTTAAACAACAATTTTTAAGTCTTAATCTCAAATTAGTTAGGATCACTGACATAAATCTAGTTTTTCACATTGTCATATACTCCATAGGCTTATCTCAATCCAATATTAGAATTAATTGGTTTCCTCATCACTACGAAGTACTCATCCGTCCCAAATTAGTTGACGTTTTAGCAAGATTGTTTGTCCCAAATTAGTTGATGCTTTAGGATTTCAAGACATTTTTTGCTCATAATTTCCAAGTATTCCATTAATTATTAAAGGTATTCTAAAATTTTTTTTAATAGTTATATATTAAATAGGGGTAACATAGTAAAATGTATACTCTATTTATTGATTTTCTTAATGGGCGTGCAAAAGCTTAAAGTGACAACTGAAACGAGACGGGCAGTATTTTATAGTGTGGACTTCGAAAGTGAGTTTTGTGCCCATCTCAATAATTATGAGTGCTACTAGTGATGTTGCCTTAACAAGGATGATTAGCTGACAGAGATATTTGTGATGCCTAGCTACTAAGAAAATTCTTTGCAATGGGAACCTAAACTTAGCATGACATGGTGTCCTCAATATTAGAATGTGCTGTCTTTTGACTAGGTACAGTTGAAAGACTTTCTCAACTTTGATTTTTAATGCAAATCACTTTCATCCACCTTTAATTAATTGCAACTAAAACAAAACAAGAACCAAGAGGATTCATGTCGATCGGGTTATGACTTTTCAATCAACTGAACAAAGTGGGAGAAATGTGCAAGTAAGACAACATATCAAGGACTCGTTTAGTTTTTCGATTTAAAATTTTGTTGTTTTATACAAAGTCAGAACAAGACTTAGAGACGTACCAGGAAACACATGGATTATAGGATCAATTTAAAATGGTCCCATTATAACGACTGGAACTTAATATTTACACCAAACTAATAAAGTAGGACATGTACAAGCCCCCATGTTAGGGCAAGTATTTACCCCTTGCACCTATAGTAAAGTCCTCTAAGAAGTGATCACATTTGGAAGGTATTTGTCCAAAAGTTGATACTGACACACAGTAGTTAGTAATAAAATTCAGTTGTATCAATTGTGTTCCTTCTTTCCACCTTTCTTAATCTATTAAACTTATATAGGGAGTACTTACAATTGAATCATTTCATCAATTTATTTTCTCCGAGGGGAAAACTAGGCAATTACCAACAGACTTTCAACAGCTATGAATGAAAAACTGCAATATGGTAACAGAGACAAAGCTCGTAACGATTCCTTCACTTGAAACAATACCAGGGCTCTGCCACTGCCAACATAAGCTCCCAGCAACATAACACAGAAGACTCCAGCAAATCCAGTGAAATTACTGCATATAAATTATAGGAAAATCTAACAATTTGGAAGCTACAGATCATCCAGTGAGACACGTACAAGTTATAGTTATTTGAAATCAGGAGAAAATGTGAAATGACTGGATCAACAGCAGTTTCCCTCGAGCACCAACTGTAACGCTAAAACTCAATAAATCATGGCAGTGCTTTCAGAGTTCACACGATAATATATACTGGGAATTCGCAGGAACAAAGTTGGCCATCAGTAACTGCTAAAGCATTTCTCACTTTGTTTATATGGCATCAGAAACACTCTACTGAATAAATATTGAGCATCTTATAGCTTCTGGTCGATCAACTTGCATGACCAAAGTTAACCATGCAAATTACCTGAGTCTGCATATAGCTTGTGAGAAGAAGGAACCAAAAGTAAGTTACTTCCATTTCCACATAAAAGCAAATACTAGTAGAGACACCAATTGCCATCCATATGATGAGAGTTGAGATTACTAAATAAAGTGTGGAGAGCGTTAGTCATACAGAATAAATTGAAGTACAGGAAGATCACAACTACTTGGGGTCCAAGACCTGTAAAACCTATTCCCCAATCCTACCCTTGACAAGCAAATTCACTCATAGTAGAATGTCAAAAACTATCCTATATTTCAGCAACTTAACAATCAGAAGTGACTCAATCTGTACAACTCCATCTCCACTTTTAGTGCTCTTGGACAATCAAATTAATAGTGGCGATCAACCACAAAGACATTTAGAGATCACCTATGGAATACACAGTCCTCAGTCTACATTGCACATGTATAACATCTAAAAACTAACAGTTTTGCTAACAAATCTGGCTGGTTAGGTGGGATTCAAACCCATACACAATCCTGAGGAAGGTAGGTCCAACTAGTCATTCTTCACAGAGAGACGTAAAAATGTCACGGGGTGACGGTGCCCAAATCGGAAGGTCGATTAATGACTGTTTCAACCTTTCTTCTTCTGAAGTACACAGCGCATCAGCGATATCACATAGATTAGATACATTGCGAATTACAGCTTCCTGAGCATCCGCCTGAATTAAATGTAGAATAAAATTAGATAGCTCATGAGATATGTTACTTTTAACAATAAAAAATTATGATTGTAGTACTTTTTGGTGCTGTTTGAATATGTAAACAGTACTCGTTAGAATTAAGAAATCAGTGAGCTAGGCTTGGTATCAAGCTTCTCTCTTTTACTGAATCAGGAATATACAAATCCAGCTAATGCTTTTCACAGCTCATAATAGAGCCATCACATCGAGTCAATATCATTAGAAAGAGGTACTTCTAAGCAGTGTTGTCAAAAGCTCAAGTAAAGCGTGCTTAAGCCTTGAAGTGAAGCAGAAACATGATGACCACATAGGGGACACATCATTGCCGTCATCAAGGCTCTAAGGCATCATTCTCCTTGCCAATGGGCGTTATCTTGGAGAAGCAACACTAAACAATCATTATTTTACTCTACAATTCAACAACAAATTAAATTTCTTTGCCCAAATATTTGTTATTCATGCTTAAGACCTATTAGTCAGGAAATACATATACTTTTGTCTTTGTTCTTCATTTGCACCTTTGATATCACAGCTTCTAAGTACAGAATCTAATGAACTATTACACTAAAATTTCACTGATGATTTCATACCACCGTCCATCATTCTTTTCAGGATAGATGAAAGAAATTTTAGTTAATTCAGCTAAAAACAGCACAATTGAGCGAGATTAGAAGGCGGCAACTAAAGCTAATCCCCCTTTCCTCCACGAATAGTTCCCCATACAACAAAGCCTAAGACTCCTGAATGACATGAAAAGTAAGTATCAATGAGCATCAAGCTTCTATCTTTTGCTGAATCGGGAATTAAAAAAAATCCAGGTGAATCCTTTTGTCAGCTCATAATAGACCATCGCATTAAATCAATATGAATACAAAGAGGTAATTGTAAGTACAGATTCGAATGAACTACCACACTAAAAATTCAATGTGATGATTTCATACTGCCAGCCGTCATTCTTTATTGGAACAAAGGGAGCATATGGAGTTAACTTAGCTAAAAGCGGCACAATAAGCGAAATTAAAACGCAACTAATCCAGGTAAATCCTTTTCTCAGCTCATAATAGAGCACCACATCAAGTCGCTATCACAAAAAGGAGCTACTCGTTCATAAATTGGTAAAAATAGAATGAGATACTGATAACAAAAGACTCAAACAAACTATCACACCAAAAATTCAATGTGATGATCGCATTCTTTCAGCCATCATTCTTTTACGAACGAGCGAGCTACATTTGATTAATTTAGTAAAAGGCAGCACATTGAGAAAGGTAACTAATCCAGGTAAATACTTTTCTGAGCTCATAATAAAGCACCAGATCAATTCAATATCAATAGTAATTAAGAGGTACTTCTAAGCACTGAATCAAATGAAACTAAAGCTAATCCCCCTTTTCTCTACCAATAGTTCCCCATAAGACAAAGCCTAAGACTCCTGAAAGATACGAAAAAGTAAGCATCAATGAGCTCAAGTCTTGGCATCAAGCTTCTCTCTTTTGCTCAATCAGGAACAAACAATTCCAGGTGAATGCATTTCTCAGCTCATAATAGAGCATCACTCAAGTCAATATGAATAGAAAGAGATACTTTTAAGTATAGAATCGAATGAACTATCACTCTAAAAATTCAATGTGATGATCTCTGATGTTCGGCATTTTATGCCTACTTTTCCTTAATATTTCCGCACATTTGAGCTTGTTTTGCACTTGTTTGGCAGCTTGTGAATGTGGTTTTGCGCTTATGTTGTGTTGTTCGTGTGTAGGTCGTTACGCGATGCATTTGGAGCATTTCGGAGCTTGATTGAGCATGAATTGGTTGAAGGATGTTTGAAGATTGGATTGAGCACACCTAGGCACGACACAAGCCGAGATTTGGAGCGGAGAAAGAGCAATTTGGCCGGGCGCTTTAGCCCCCGCGCCGCGCAGCCTGTCGCGCAAGGAGGCTGGCGCGGTGCAGGGCGCGCCGCAGGGCCATCGCACGAGGGCTGGTGGCGTCTTCTGCCCACTCTCACGCTTTTCGGGGCGCGGGGCGCCCGCTATAGCCCCTTATGCGCAATTTTACTCCCTATTCCTTCTAGAGATGGGTCTAACTTATTACCAAGGGTTTGGAAACACTATAAATAGTTTATTACTTAGTTTTTGTAAGGAGTTCTTGACTTTGGGCAATATTGAGAGCTACTTACTCCATTGAACAAGGGTGATTCCTATTTCTTTCATCTATTTCATCAATTAATTCATTATTACATCAAAGCATTGCCTTGTGATTATGAATATGTGTGGCTAATTTCCTTACGTTCTGGGGTTAGAGTAAATACATGAAAGTTGATTGTTGAAGATTGATTTCCAATAATTGAATCCCATACGGGTTACTTATTCTTTCTTGATTTCACTTGCTTAATTATTAGAGCTCGATAATTATGCATTATCTATGGTTTTTAGGTTGAACTCGAGAGAGAGAATCTAATTTCGTAATAAGAAAGAATAGGACTAGTTTGTGAACCCGGGCATCGGGGAACCAATTCGCGAGTAGGATAGACATATACTTGCTTGCCTAGTTTAACTCATTACAGAGATCGTTAATGCGTGCATGTGATTTAACCCATAGACATATAGGGATTGAAGTAGCTTGCATAGGTTGTGAATAACTGAAAGGTTTTCATAATTACAATTACTCTGTCAGTTAGTAGCCCGGGATTTAAGAAGTGGAATCAATTGAATACATCAACTGGATTGTTCGTAACTCTGACCCTGGACCGTCCTCTTGATATTGATAACACCCAAAGTTTACACCATTGTTTGACTACACATCTAGCAATTTAATTACTGCTTTTTGGTTACATAAACTCTCACCAATTAAGAACAAGACCCCTGGATAGTTTGATAGAAATTGTTTACGAAGTATTAGTTTGCACAGTCCTCGTGGGATCGACACTCGACTTAGTCACTTTATTACTTGGCGACCGCGTATACTTGCGTGTGCGTTTGGGAGCAACAAGTTTTTGGCGCCGTTGCCGGGGACTATTACGGACTAATTTCTTTGTGAACGATTACTTAATTTCTATTCAGGTTTAATTTTTTTGTTGAGTGTCTTGTGCTATTTCAGGCTACAGGTTTTTGCATGCAAAGGAACAAGAAGGACGAACCACTCGCACCTTTTGATCCCGAGCCTGAAAGAACCTTGAGGTTGTTAAGAAAGGAAGCAAGAGATCGAGAAGCACTAGCAATCGTACCTGCTTCTTTACCTATTGAAATGGCAGAAGAACAAGCAATAGCAGTGCGAGATGTAGCTCTCCCTAGTCTGAAGGGGGTGGAGTCCAGTATTGTGAAGCCTGCTATTACTGGAAACTTTGAGATCAAGCCCGGCATGATTCAGTTGCTGCATGTGACGGGGCAATATGCTGGATTACTTCATGAGGATCCACAGCAACACATTCAGAACTTTCTGGAGATCAGTGATACTTATACACCAGCGGGTGTGCCTACTGATTATGTTCGTTTGACCCTGTTCCCATTTTCATTGATAGGGACAGCAAGGAAGTGGTTAAAGGCTGAGAAGCCTGGGTCTATCACTACTTGGGAGGACTTGGCTAAGAAATTCTTGGCTAAATTTTATCCGTCTGCTAAGACAGCCCGGCTGAGGAGTGAAATCATGTCATTCAGACAGTTAGATGGTGAATCTTTGTACTCAGCTTGGGAGAGATTTAAGGCTCTATTGAGGGATTGTCCACACCACAACCAATCCAATGAGGTTATTGCACACACTTTTGTTGAGGGGTTGAATGCTCACACGAAGATTGTGGTAGATGCTGCTGCTGGAGGTCAAGTACTAGCTTTGAACTTTGATCAAATTTATGAGTTACTTGACAAGTTTTCGCAGAGCAATCCTGATTGGCAGGGTGTTGGTAGAGCCATTCCGCAGAAGTCTGCTGGGGTACTTCAATTGGATGCAGTTTCAGAGCTAAGGGCGAAAATGGATGCTATTTCCAATCAAATTAGCAAGCTCACCTTAGCGCAGACTCAACAACCAGCAGCTCCAGTGCAACAAATTCAGACTTTTTGTGAGGTTTGTGGAGAGGATCATGCTACTGACGTCTGTCCATCTAATCCAGAGTCAGTATATTATGTGGGTAATCAGAACAGATCACAGGGCCAGAATCGCAATCAATATGGTAACAGCTACAACACGGGTTGGCGCAGTCACCCAAATTTTTCTTGGAGGGATAGTCGTGAGCAGCCTCAAGGCAATGAGAGGTCCCAAAATGCACCACAGCAGGGATCACAGTCACAGAGTCAGCCACAGCAGTCGAGTTCAGTTGAGGATATGCTTAAGAAAATTCTTGCAGGGCAGCAAAAGCTCATGGATGATTCAGCATCTCAAGCACAGACAATTAAAGACTTGAGCAATGCGCAGAAAGATCTTGAGAGGCAATTGGGGCAGCTGGCTGAAGCACAAAACAATAGACCTCGGGGTGCCTTACCGAGTGATACAGAGAAGAATCCTAGAGAATTTGTGCAAGCAGTTACTTTGAGGAATGGAAGAGCTTTGGAAGAAGTTCCCCCAAAGCCAAAGAAGCCTGTTGGTGAGTTAGAACCAAATGCTGATAGGGAGGTGGAGAAAGAAGCAGAAAAAGTAGTTGAAAAGCAGCCCGAGCCTGCTATTGTGAGACCACCACCACCTTTCCCGCAGAGACTTCAGAAGCAGAAAGTTGATGCAGCATGCAAGAAATTTTTGGAGATATTGAGCCAGATTCAGGTAAATATTCCTTTGGTGGAGCTTTTGCGGGATGTTCCCAAATATGCTAAATACATCAAGGATATTGTTGCTAACAAGAGAAGATTGACTGAGTTTGAGACAGTTGCACTTACTGAGGAGTGCAGTTCCAGAGTTAGAAGCAAGCTTCCACAGAAATTGAAGGACCCTGGCAGTTTTACCATCCCTTTGAAAATTGGGGAACATGAGGTTGGTCGTGCTTTATGTGATTTGGGTGCTAGTGTGAATTTGATGCCTTCTTCAGTTTTTAGGAAGCTAGGCTTGGGTGAGCCACGACCCACTACTGTGACTTTGCAGCTGGCTGATAGATCTTTGACATGCCCCGAGGGGATTATTGAGGATGTGCTTGTACAAGTGGGTCAGTTCATATTACCCGTTGATTTTATTATTCTTGATTATGAAGCTGATCCTGAGGTTCCTCTCATCTTGGGAAGAGGATTTTTGGCTACTGCTGATGCTGTTATTAGAGTCAGAGCTGGTAAGATGATCATGAAGGTAAATGGGGAAGAAGCTGTGTTTAATGTGTTCAGAGCTACCCAGCTTCCGTCTCATTATGAAGAGTTGTCCATGATAAAAGTGATAGATGATGAGTTGACTGCTGGAGAGAGGCAATTCTTGGCCTCTAATGTTGATTCTTTGGAAAGGGCACTCTTATGTGATGATGATGATATCCTGAAGGATGAAGATACTGAAGAATATCTGGAGGTGCTTAATATGCAGAGTAGATTCATCCCAGGGTGGAAGAAATTTGAGGAGCTTGATAGACCGTTGACCTTAGCTCCTGCTAAACCGTCTATTGAGAAGGCTCCTAATCTTGAGCTCAAGCCTTTACCTGCACATTTACGTTATGCTTATTTGGGTGAAGGTAATACTTTGCCCGTGATCCTTTCTTCTTTGTTGTCTGATGTGCAGGTTGAGAAGGTGTTGCGGGTACTGCGAGAGCGCAAGAGAGCTATTGGCTGGACTATTGCTGATATTAGAGGGATTAGCCCTTCTTTCTGCATGCATAAAATTCTCTTGGAGGAAGATCATAAGCCATCCATAGAGCAGCAGAGGAGGCTAAATCCAATCATGAAGGAGGTGGTGAAGAAAGAAGTTATCAAATGGCTGGATGCTGGCATTATTTTTCCTATCTCTGACAGCAAGTGGGTGAGTCCAGTGCAATGTGTTCCTAAGAAGGGGGGCATGACAGTGGTGAAGAATGAGAACAATGAGTTGATTCCTACAAGAACTGTTACAGGGTGGCGAATTTGCATTGATTATAGGAAGCTCAACAAAGCCACCAGGAAAGATCACTTCCCACTCCCTTTTATTGATCAGATGTTGGATAGACTTGCAGGCCATGAATATTATTGTTTCTTGGATGGCTATTCGGGCTACAATCAAATTGTGATAGCTCCTGAAGACCAAGAGAAGACCACTTTCACTTGTCCATATGGCACCTATGCATTTAGGAGGATGCCATTTGGGTTGTGTAATGCCCCGGGGACTTTTCAGCGGTGCATGATGGCTATTTTCACTGATATGGTGGAAAAATTTGTGGAGGTGTTTATGGATGATTTCTCAGTGGTTGGTGACTCTTTTGATGAATGCTTGAAAAATCTTGATGCTGTGCTGAGCCGTTGTGAAGAAACAAATCTGGTGCTGAATTGGGAAAAATGTCACTTTATGGTTCAAGAAGGCATAGTACTTGGGCACAAGGTGTCAAAGCAGGGGATTGAGGTTGACAAGGCAAAGATAGAGGCTATTGAGAAATTACCACCACCTATCTCAGTTAAGGGGGTGCGTAGTTTCTTGGGACATGCAGGGTTCTATAGGCGTTTCATAAAGGACTTCTCCAAAATTTCCACTCCCCTGTGCAAATTGTTGGAGAAGGATGTGAAATTTGTGTTTGATGATGCTTGTATTAAGGCGTTTGAAGAGTTGAAGAAAAGGTTGGTGACCGCACCAATCATCATTGCTCCTGACTGGTCTTTGCCGTTTGAATTGATGTGTGATGCGAGTGATAATGCTATAGGGGCTGTTCTAGGCCAAAGAATTGGAAGAATTTTTCACTCCATCTATTATGCAAGCAAGACGCTTGATGCAGCCCAGTCCAATTATACTACCACTGAGAAGGAGTTGCTAGCCGTGGTTTATGCTTTTGATAAATTCAGATCTTATTTGGTTGGCACTCGTGTTATTGTCTACACTGATCATGCCGCAATCCGGTATTTGTTTGAAAAGAAGGACTCCAAGCCGAGACTTATTAGATGGGTTCTCCTATTGCAAGAGTTTGATGTTGAAATTCGAGATCGCAAGGGGACTGAGAATCAAGTAGCTGATCATTTGTCGAGGCTGGAGAACAGAGATCATGTAGATGAGGGGCCTGAGATTAAAGAGGTATTTCCTGATGAGCAACTTTTTGCTCTTGATAAAGTTGAAGAGCCATGGTATGCTGACATGGTGAATTTTCTTGTGAGTGATGTGTATCCCCCTGGGGCAACTGCTGAGCAAAAGCGTAAACTCCTTCATGAGAGCAGGTTTTATGTGTGGGATGAGCCCTATTTGTACAAGATAGGTGTTGATCAACTAGCGAGGAGATGTGTTCCAAGGGAAGAAGTAGAGCCGATTCTACAGAGCTGCCATTCCTCTCCTTATGGTGGCCACCTTGGTGGAGATCGAACAGCTGCAAAGGTACTTCAATCTGGTTTCTTTTGGCCTACTCTATTTAAAGATGCTCATGCATTAGTGAAGCAATGTGATCGTTGCCAAAGAACGGGTACCATTACTAGGCGTCATGAGATGCCTTTGAACAATATCTTGGAGATTGAGCTGTTTGATTGTTGGGGTATTGATTTCATGGGTCCATTCCCACCTTCTATGGGCAATAAGTACATCCTTGTAGCAGTTGATTATGTGTCTAAATGGGTGGAGGCCATCGCACTTCCTACAAATGATGCGAGTGTGGTGGTGAAGTTTGTGAAGAAGAATATTTTCACTCGTTTTGGGACACCGCGGGCTATCATTAGTGATGAAGGTACGCATTTTTGTAACCGGTTGTTCAATAAGCTATTGGCTAAGTATGGGGTTCGCCACAAGGTGGCTACTGCTTATCATCCCCAAACTAGTGGCCAAGTGGAAGTGTCGAATAGAGAGATCAAGCAAATCCTTGAGAAGACTGTGAATGCCTCGAGGAAGGATTGGGCTATGAAGTTAGATGATGCTCTCTGGGCCTACCGAACTGCTTTCAAAACACCTATTGGAACCTCTCCATATAGGCTTGTTTATGGTAAGGCGTGTCACTTGCCGGTTGAATTAGAGCACAAGGCGTATTGGGCAATTCAAAAGCTCAATCTTGATATGGCCTTAGCGGGTGAGAAGAGGATGCTTCAATTGCATGAACTTGAAGAGTTCCGTTTCCATGCGTATGAAAATGCGAAATTATATAAGGAGCGGACCAAGAAATGGCATGATAAGCACATTGAGCGTCGCTCTTTTGAGCCCGGGCAGCTTGTATTGTTGTTCAACTCGAGGTTGAAATTGTTTCCGGGCAAGTTGAAGTCGAGATGGTCGGGGCCTTTTGAAGTTGTTCGTGTTACCGCACATGGAGCGGTTGAATTGAGAGCCCCAGAGTCTGAGAACACATTTTTGGTTAATGGTCAAAGGGTGAAACATTATTGGGGAGGTGCGGTGAATCACCGCACTTCAATTACTTTGAGGGACCCTTGATTCATACCCGTCGTGCCACGACGTTAAATAAGGCGCTTCTCGGGAGGCAACCCGAGTTTGTACTTGTAATAGTTAGGACTTTTTTTTATTTTATAGTGTCACGTTTAGTTGTTTTTGTGTGTCGTTTTTGCAGGATTCGGGTGAGCTAAACATGGTGTCATTGCATGCATTGAGGGGTCTGGGACGTCTCGAGACATGTCCCACGCTTGGGTTTGTACTTAAAGTTAAAAATCGGTGCGAAAAAACGTGCTCGGGCGCGTTCGGGAGTGCCCCGCGCCTCCCAAAGCGCGAGAAAAAGCTGAGGCAAAGTGGGCCAGCGCGTTTGGGAGCGCCCCGCGCCTCCCAACGCGCGAGGCGTGGCAGTAGCTCCAAAATCGTGCACGCTGTAGGCTCGCGGCGCGGGCAGGAACGCGGAGGGGCAAAATTCTGAAATCTTGACGGGTCAACGGGTTTTGACCCGAATTTCCTTTAATCCCAACCCCTAAACCCCCGATTCCTAGCACTTTTTCTTCCTTACTTTCACCACAAACACTCTCTACACACACACTAATTCACCTCTAACAATTGGAATCATCCCAACTATTGTGCAATCACTTCTAACATCATCAAGTAAGTACATTACTACTCTTCCTTCTCAATAACATGTAAGTTATCTTCATTATTGCTCATGGGTGATACTCTTAACTAGTTGCAAGCTTCTTCATAAAAATTCAATCTTGATGTGCTTAATTGTCTAGAATGCTTAGTATAGGACTTGTGACTTGCATAAAGAGATCTCCTAACAATTTGGGAGGGTTGATACATTACAAATTCCATTGAAATTGCTAGTTCCAAGTTGTGCACACTAGGTGTTTGTGAAAAAGCCTCAACGATTAAATATCAATGACATTGTGAATTCTTGAGTAGCAATGCATTCCTTAGGCTTCCTATCAACACTAGATGTTGCATGCACACTAGAATGGATCATGATGCACCCACACTAGCTTGATTTTAAAAATTCAAAACGTAGCATATTTGGCTCAAAGCTAGTTTTGTTTAAGTGCGGGGTCGCTCGTGCTATTAAATTGCGTGGTTGACACATTGAGTGTGTGATAAGTGTGGGGTGGTACCCGTGAGTTTGAATTGCATTTTTGGTACTTAGCGATGTATCTCACATTGATCTTTGTATTTGTATAGGTACCATGGTTGCTACAAAGCATAAGGCTAGTTCCTCATCTACTGCGGGTCCAAGGAGAGCATCAACTCAAGCCGGGCCTTCTTCCACGGCTCAAAAGGGCAAGGCACCGGCCAAGCCCAAGGCAAAGGCAAAAATCCCCAAGGACGCGGTGCCGATACCACGTCCCGGAGGCAAGACCAAGTATGGCCTCTCTTGTGTGAAGAAGGGGGAGTGCCAAACATGGTACAAGAATGTACGGCTTGCGGGGTACATACCCGAGCAAGAAATTGATAAACGGCCGGTGATGCAAAAATTTAGAGAGGTGGCCGAGAAGATCATTGCCCTTAAGTGGGACTCGGTATTTGAGAGTCCGGGGCCCGCCAACTTGGACATGGTCCAAGAACTTTATGCCAATTGGGAGCCCGATGAGGCTTGGAGAGATGATGATTTGGTGACGGTGAGGGGAGTGAAGGTGAAATTAGACGCGACGGCATTGAATGCCTTCTTGGGGGTAGCTGACCCCGACTATGATGAGTTGAGAAATTACATCAAGAAACCGGACTACACGGCTTTGAGGGAGACTTTGTGTGGTGAGGGCTCCACGCACAAGTGGGGGCGAGGAGCGTCTGGGCGACATAAGTTTATGCACTTCTCCCAGTTTCTTAAGCCGGCACGTGTATGGATGCGGTTTATTAATGCACGGATTCTCCCAAGTTCTCATTATTCCGAGGTCACTAAGACTCGGGCGTGCATGGTGTACTTTTTCATGACCGGGAGGCCGGTTAACATTGGCTACTACATGTTGAGGGTGATGAAAGCGGAAAGGCTAGAAAAACATTGTAGTAGGTTGTATTTTGGGAACCTATTGACCAGGTACTTAGAGAAGGCGGGCGTCCCCGCAGATGAGGTTGGGGATCGTATTGTCCTTGACTTCGGGAGGCCTTTTGACATTTCTGCGGTCAAGGGGGTGATCACTACAGCGCCGGTGAAGCTGACGGCGGACGATTGGCGGGAGACCAGTGCCAACTTGGCCGCGCGTCAGTACTTGATGATGGAGGCTATGGCCCGTCAGTCGGGCGTTGATATGGCTGCTATTGACCGACAGGTCCCACTGACGGAGACCTCGAAGGTCCTTCTGGGTGAGGTTGAAGCTGGAACGTTGGATCCGCGGGAGGATGAGAACACTGATTCAGAGATTGTGGCCAATGATCCAGATAGTGAGTATGAGACTGATCATGAGGCGGAGGCCTAGGTCCACACTCTCGCGTACCACCAGCTTTCAGGGCAGTTTTCTTGTACTCTTACTTTTGCACTTACTTCTTTGTCGCACTGGGACATTGCTTAGTTTAAGTGTGGGGTGGGGTACTGCCCTTTATCTAGTCTTTATTTTTGAGGTTTAGGATGCATGTACCTTAGGATTTTTATTTTTTGTCACTTGACTTTATTTTGATTTATTTCTTGCTTTAATATATGAAAAAAAAAAAAATTTTATTAGAAAACCAATGAAAAATTCCAAAAAGATTTTCTTTTTAGTTTTATTAGTGGTACATGTCATCCGCCCCGTGGTTTTTCTTATGGCCACGGTTCTTTTCCACGGGGAGGCCTTTGAACCGGGTAGTTTTTATTTTTTTAGGATTAGGATAGTTAGTTTTAGATGACCCTAGGCTAAGGAACTAGGTGGAATGCTAGGTGCCTTTGATTTGTTTGATACCGGTGGACTTGAATTGATTGCATGTGCTATTTGTGGTGTCCTTGGTTTTAAATTTGATGCATGCCTATAGAGAAAAAAATGGAACAACCCCCTTGAGATGCTTGAGTCCGCTTGCTTGACTTGATTGCTAACTTTTGTGCATGATTGCTTAAATTTCCACAAGTTGCATTCTAGAAGCTTAGTTGAGAGTTGTTGATGGAGCCTCTTTGTGTGGACCATGTGCATTGTGTGTTGTGAGGCATAAATTTTGTTGCTCCATGTTGCATATTAATGTCTAGAACTTGCCCCGTGTGTGTGCAAAGCGAAATCCTAGGTTTGCTCTAGTCGGGAGATGATACATGGCCTTCTTTTGTTAGCCTACCCTTACATATATACCTTGGAAAATTGTTGTGATTTGAATTGACTTTTTTTTGTTGGCACCCACACCCCGAGCCTACCCATTTATTCTTAATTGACTCTTTTGGCCCTTACTCCTTAAGCACTTTGTTGATATTGTGTAGATGATTGGAGTTGTGGTTGGATGTTGGGAGACTTTTGAGTGGAGCTAATGAAGGGGAATATTTGTGAATTTGTGAAGTAGTGAAAAACATTGGCAAGGTTGGAAGTTGATGAAATTGAAAAATGAATTGGAAAAGAAAAGAAAAAAAAAAAATGCAAAGTTGAAAAAAATTGTGAAAAGAAAAAAAAAGAGAAAGATATCCCATCCTTGCTAGTGTGTGATTGAAAAAAATATGCTACTTGTGAGAAGGTGTACGTGTGATACTTGTGATTGGGTGGTTGATGGAGACTTGTGCTTGAAATTAAGTGTGATGTATTAAAAGTGCTTAGGGAGGTAGTCACTATTACCCAAATGTGTCCTACCCGCACCTTAGCCTACATTACGACCTTTCTAAAGTCCTAGTTAATCCCGATTGGAGTGAGCCTACATTAGTGGAGTCCTACACTACGGGCAAGCCTATGGTACGTTGTGTGTGACATGTGAGCCTTTCATGAGAGTGAGAGAATTCATTTGTTATTGCCCCGTTCTATTCATGATATTTGTTTTTGTGTGTGATCTTTGGGGGCGCTCTCTTCCATATTGGTGAGGGCACGTGGTTTGCATTGAAGTAGGTAAAGTTGATGGCTTTTGATTGAGTAGATAGGTGTAATTTTGTGGGAGCATGGTTGCATTGAGTTGAGTTTGTGCATTTGAGCTATTTTGGGGTGGTTGTTCTCATGTTTTTGAGTTTGATTAAATTGTTGGCATGTTGTGGATCCATGGTAGGCATGTGCGTGTTGGTTCAATGGTCGGTATCAACCATAGTCATAGGCAGACCTGTTTTACCTAAGTTGGGGAGTTAGTTGTGACTTGCTCGAGGGCGAGCAAAGGTTCAAGTGTGGGGTGGTGATGTTCGGCATTTTATGCCTACTTTTCCTTAATATTTCCGCACATTTGAGCTTGTTTTGCACTTGTTTGGCAGCTTGTGAATGTGGTTTTGCGCTTATGTTGTGTTGTTCGTGTGTAGGTCGTTACGCGATGCATTTGGAGCATTTCGGAGCTTGATTGAGCATGAATTGGTTGAAGGATGTTTGAAGATTGGATTGAGCACACCTAGGCACGACACAAGCCGAGATTTGGAGCGGAGAAAGAGCAATTTGGCCGGGCGCTTTAGCCCCCGCGCCGCGCAGCCTGTCGCGCAAGGAGGCTGGCGCGGTGCAGGGCGCGCCGCAGGGCCATCGCACGAGGGCTGGTGGCGTCTTCTGCCCACTCTCACGCTTTTCGGGGCGCGGGGCGCCCGCTATAGCGCCCCTTATGCGCAATTTTACTCCCTATTCCTTCTAGAGATGGGTCTAACTTATTACCAAGGGTTTGGAAACACTATAAATAGTTTATTACTTAGTTTTTGTAAGGAGTTCTTGACTTTGGGCAATATTGAGAGCTACTTACTCCATTGAACAAGGGTGATTCCTATTTCTTTCATCTATTTCATCAATTAATTCATTATTACATCAAAGCATTGCCTTGTGATTATGAATATGTGTGGCTAATTTCCTTACGTTCTGGGGTTAGAGTAAATACATGAAAGTTGATTGTTGAAGATTGATTTCCAATAATTGAATCCCATACGGGTTACTTATTCTTTCTTGATTTCACTTGCTTAATTATTAGAGCTCGATAATTATGCATTATCTATGGTTTTTAGGTTGAACTCGAGAGAGAGAATCTAATTTCGTAATAAGAAAGAATAGGACTAGTTTGTGAACCCGGGCATCGGGGAACCAATTCGCGAGTAGGATAGACATATACTTGCTTGCCTAGTTTAACTCATTACAGAGATCGTTAATGCGTGCATGTGATTTAACCCATAGACATATAGGGATTGAAGTAGCTTGCATAGGTTGTGAATAACTGAAAGGTTTTCATAATTACAATTACTCTGTCAGTTAGTAGCCCGGGATTTAAGAAGTGGAATCAATTGAATACATCAACTGGATTGTTCGTAACTCTGACCCTGGACCGTCCTCTTGATATTGATAACACCCAAAATTTACACCATTGTTTGACTACACATCTAGCAATTTAATTACTGCTTTTTGGTTACATAAACTCTCACCAATTAAGAACAAGACCCCTGGATAGTTTGATAGAAATTGTTTACGAAGTATTAGTTTGCACAGTCCTCGTGGGATCGACACTCGACTTAGTCACTTTATTACTTGGCGACCGCGTATACTTGCGTGTGCGTTTGGGAGCAACAATCTCACACTGCCAGCCGTCATTGCTGGCATTCTTTTTTTGGGACAGCTGGAGTAAATTTTAGTTATTTAGCTACAAACAGCATATTCTGCGAGTTCAAAAAGTAACTAAAAGCTAATCCCCGTTTTTCTACCAATAGTCCACCCGCCAGCAAAACCTATGACTCAAGCAAGCATCAATATGAGCTAGTTTTGGTATTAAGCTTCTCTGTTTGCTGAATCAATAATAGACAAATCAGGAAAATGCTTTCTTCAGCTCATAATAGAGCATCACCTCAGTCAACATCAGTAGAAAGAGGTACTCTTAACTACATAATCGAATGAACTATCACACTAGAAAATGAAAATAATGACGTCATACTGCTAGTCATCATTATTTTTGGGACCGATGGAGCATATTTGAGTTACTTTGGCTAAATCAGCACATTGGCAACTATTAAAAGTGTTGGAATGTGGGAAGAGTCCCACATCGGTGAAAGAGAAGGGGCAAGATGCCAATATAAGCTTTGGACAATCCTCCACCCTTTGAGCTAGCTTTTAGGGTGTGAGTTAGGTCCAAGCTTATGTGGTGCCCGTGTGTGTGGGTGCCCGTGAGATGGGCGCCCGAGTTTATTGTGCCCGGGTGTGTGGGCACCCGGTGCCGGATTTTATCATGGTATCAGAGCCAGGGAAAGGCCCTGCCCCCCTTTGAGCACGTGGTCCACGGGCCACCCATGTGGGTATGGCTGGCCGTGCGGGGGGTGTTGGAATGTGGGAAGAGTCCCACATCGGTGAAAGAGAAGGGACAAGATGCCCATATAAGCTTTGGACAATCCTCCACCCTTTGAGCTAGCTTTTGGGGTGTGAGTTAGGTCCAAGCTTATGTGGGCGCCCGTGTGTGTGGGGGTGCCCGTGAGATGGGCGCCCGAGTTTATTGTGCCCGGGTGTGTGGGCGCCCGGTGCCGGATTTTATCAAAAAGGCACCTAATCCAGGTAAGTTCTCTTCTCAGCTCATAATAAAGAACCACATGAAGTCAGTATGAATAGAAAGAGGTACTTGTAAGTACAGACTCGAATGAGCTATCACACTAAAAATTCAATATGATGATCTCATACTACCGGCCCTCCGTCTTTTAGGAGCAAATGGAGTATATCTGAGCTAATTTAGGTAAAAGCACTGAGCAATATTAACACGCAACTAATCCAGGTAAATCATTTTCTCATCTCATAATAGAGCATCACATCAAGTCGACATCAATACAAGGTTCTTCTTCGTAAATTGGTAAAAATAGAAAGAAAGAAGCACTGCTAACAACAGAATCAAACAAACTATCACACCAAAAATTCAGTGTAATGAACTCATTCTTCTAGCCATCATTCTTTTTCGAACAAACGGGCCACATTTTATTAATTTAGCAAAAAGCAGCACTCTTTTTCGAACAAACAGACTACATTTTATTCATTTAGCAAAAGGCAGCACATTGAGAAAGGCACTAATCCAGGTAAATGCTTTTCTCAGATAATAACAAAGCACCAGATCAAATCAATATCAATAGAAATTAAGAGGTACTTCTAAGCACTGAATCAAAATGAACTACTCCCTCAGTCCCAATTTAAATGACACACTTTTCTTTTTAGTCTGTCCAAAAAAATGATACCTTTCTATGATTAGAAACAATTTAACTTTATAATTCCTACTTTACTCTTAATAACATGATTTATAACCACACAAACATCTATTAAGTGTTCTCGACCATAAGTTTCAATCGAAAGAAGTACTTGTAAGTACTGAATCAAATGAACTACTCCGACAGTCCCAATTTATCTGACACACTTTTCTTTACAGTCTGATACCTTTCTATGATTAGAAACAATTTAACTTTATAATTCTCACGTTACCCTTAATAACATAAATTTATAACTTGTTTTCGACCACAAATTTCAAAAATCTTTTTTCTTTTTCTAAATAACGTGTCCAGTCAAACACGTCACATAAATTGAACGAAGGGAGACAAAAAAACAATAAATACCTGAGCGAGGAGTTTATCAACAAGCAGGCGTAAATTTGAATCATCGGACGGCTGTGGTTGGGAATCACATTCCCTAGCAACATCCGTACAATTTAGGGTTTCAGCTTGTTGTACTTCCATTTCTTTTAATGTTTTCGATAACTTTTCCCAGCTTTCAATCTCCTTTTCGTATTTCTCTTTGATTTTTATGAGCGTTTTTTTCTTCCTGATAAGGCGATTCTTTGCCTCAGCTGCTGGATCTGGTTGCGACGGAGCTGCGGCGGTGATTTCAGACCGTTTTTTGCGTTTGTAGACAAATCCGTCGTCGTTTACTAGCTCCCATTCCTCGTCGCCGGCCGTCCAATTTTCCGTCGCCATGAAAAACCCGAAAGTATGAAAGTAGTAAACTTTAGCCCCTTATCCTTTTGGAAAGTACAAAGTGTAGTCCTTATATGTGATGATTTTTATCAATCTAATCTTTCAAAACATGACAAGATTTTTAACACTCCGGATGATTGTTACTGGGGGTGAACAAACCGAACCGCTAAACCGAACCAAACCGATAAACCAAACCGAACCGACAAAAAAAACCGACTCGTGGTTTGGTTTGATTTGGTTTGGTTTTGGAAAATAAAAACCGACATATTTGGTTTGGTTAGGTTTTACGAAAAAAAAACCGAACCCAAACCGAACCGATATTTTATAAATATTATTTTTAAACATTTATACATAAAAAATATTTATTATGAACCTCTTTATATATAATTTTAAACTTTGTTTGTCTTGTCTTTTTAAATTTATAACATGAGCTAATAAATTTTAATAAAATCATCAAGTTAGCCCAACTTGATAGTATTTTACTATCATGTAATATCTTAGTACTCGCTCTTGGTAATATTTTAATTTTCTAATTTACGTACATCACATTTCATTGTCTTATTAAGATGTATATGTAATTATTCTTGATGTCTAATTGTCTATAAATAACATACATAGATAGTTGATTGTAGGAAATATTTGAAAGCAACACTTGCATATTTTTTTGTTGTAGAGATTTAATCTAAAAAAAACCGAAAAAGATCGAAAAAACCGAGATCGAGAAAACCGACTTTATGTTGGTTTGGTTTGGTTTAAAGATTTGTCCGATATTTTTGGTTTGGTTTGGTTAATGATAAAACCGAACCAAACCGCCCTATGTTCACCCCTAATTGTTACCCATCGTTTCATAACGTGTTACTCCTATATTGTATTGTATCATATGGTACTGTATCCTATTGTGTTTTGTATAGACTGTATTGTTTATCATAGTTTAATAATTGAAAATAAGGTAAAGGATAAAATGAAAATATTAAATAATAAATGAGGGCATGATAGGTAAGAAAAATAGGTAACGACGCGATCCCACCAAATAGGTCGTTACATAAAGTGACAGTTTTCATGGTTACATAACCATTAATTTAACGATACCATACAATGTTAATTAAAGAAACAACCAAAACAAATATCGTACCCATGATAACAATACAGTACCATACCATACCATACCATACCATACCATGGGTTGCAATACCATAAATGATTAGTTGTTTACTACCACAAAATGTACCCTAGGAAATATAAATACTTTGGAGTTTTTAAAGTTAGAAATAATAAATAGTTTTTGTAATTTGAAGTTCTATTATGATATACATTTTGTTTGAAAAAAATAGTTAAATTTTTGTGAGTGGGAAAAATATCAGTTTTTCAGAATTTGAAAATTTGGTTTCAAAATTTTGATAGTTTGTTTTAGACTACAATTTTCAAAAGCTTATTGTTATTTAAAAAGTTTAAGTTATATAATGCAAAAACTTTTTATACTATTGGGTCAATGATATTTATATGTAAGCCTCGTTAGACCGTGAGAATTGTAATTTTAAAAATAAAATACATTACAAAGCATCTAGTGTTCATACAGATTTTGAAGAAAGGCCGCATAGTGAGTGATGTGTACACTGTCTAGCTACGTCAACGTAAACAACTTTAACGCTTGGAATAAGTATCTTCTTCAAAGAAATAATTACAATTTAATAGTGAAAATGTGTTCCAACAAATAGTTGCAATCTTCAATAATAGTATGTAGTTAAGATGTGATAAACATATATCTGTGACAAAATTTGAATATGCCATCATAGAAAAGAAATGTAACAAGTGATAACTGTTGGAGTAGTTTGTTAAGTGTGAAGGAAGGGTTTGTCCCACATCGGTGGGATAAACCAATTTTGAAGACTTTTTAAAGTCTTGTCCCACTTGTCCACTTGATTGAATACACACATGTATTTATGTGTGATATTATATATATATATATTAATATCAAAGACTTGGACTTGGACTTGGGACGCGGGCGCGGGTCGGATCCTGAAATAAAATATTTAATTTATTTTTATTTCTTTTTATACAGAAAATTCAATTAATTTAAATTCGAATTTTAAATTTGAATTTAAATAAAATTGAAACATCTGTTTAAAGAAGAGTTGTGTCTCTTCTTAAAAGATCTGACTTTTGCCTATAAATTCATATTTCCTATCACGAAATGGTTATCCAAAATTTGCAGTATTCTTTTGGTTTTGTTGTATCCTTTAAGAAAATTGATCTGTAATCCCCTACGAAATACAGGCAATATTTCTTGAAAGATAGCGATCTTTCGTGCCTCGAAACCACTCTTTCTTCATTGTTTTCTGTTCTTATTTTCTAACAATTTTCAAGAAATATTCCACAATGGAGAAACTGATGTCTGCTGTTGAAAATCCAAAGGAGTTCATCAAACTGGATCGTTTTGATGGAACCAATTTTACCCGCTGGAAAGATAAGATGATCTTCTTACTGACAGCGTTGAAAATATTCTATGTTCTTGATCCAACGCTACCTAATATGCCAGAACCATCCCCTACGGATTCAGATGCAATCAAAGAAGAATGGAAGAAACGTCAAGAAGATGAATTGCTATGTCGTGGGCATATTCTGAACACTTTGACGGATCGACTGTATGATCTATATTCAAATCTGAAGACTCCAAGGGAAATCTGGACAGCGTTGCAAACTGCATATGAAAACGAAAAAAGAGGTATCGACAAATTTCTGTCTTTGCAATATTTCGAATTTAAGATGGTTGATACTAAGCCTATTATGGATCAGATTCATGAACTGCAAATATTAGTTTCAAAACTAAGTGATCTTGAAGTTAAAATTCCTGATGCACTTCAGATTGGTGCAATTCTGTCTAAGTTACCTTCTTCCTGGAATGACTATAGAAAGAAAGTACTGCATTCTTCTGATAAACTGACTGTGGAACAATTTCGAACTCACATTCAAATTGAAAGTGAGACTCGAACTCGTGATGCTCTTGTTCAAAATTCAAGTTCCACAGTTAATTTAGTAAGTCAGAATAATTCAGGAAACGGAAACAAAAATCTGAAAGTTTCCAAGTCTCTTAATAAAAAGAGAAAGAACTTTAATTGTCATCATTGTGGGAAGAAAGGTCACAAGATAAAGGATTGCAGATTTAAGAAAGCAGGAATAAATTTTGATTCCAAAAATTCTGGAAAATCTGAAAATCCTGAGAAGGTGAATGCTGTGGAAAGTTCTTCTCATGGACTGGTTGCTATGATTCAACCATTACCAACTGAAATGGTAAAAGAGTTGAATATGGCTGAAACAACTCCAAAGAATCAAGACTGGTGGTTGGATTCTGGTGCAACCATTCACGTTTGTCATGACAAAAATATGTTCAAGACATATTCAGAAGTGAAAGATTCTGAAAAGGTGTTGATGGGCAACCATGTTACTGCTGAGGTTGCGGGAAAAGGAACAGTTGAAATCAACTTCACCTCTGGACAGAAGCTGACTCTGTTAAATGTGTTCCATGTTCCTGACATTATGAAGAACTTGATGTCCGCTAGTTTACTATCTAAGAAGGGCTTCAAGATAGTGATTGAGTCTGATCATGTAATATTATCTAAGAATGGCTTGTTTGTAGGAAAAGGGTACACTTGTAATGGCATGTTCAAATTAAGTATCAATGCAATAAATTATGTTTCTGCTTATATTGTTGAGTCTGACTCTTCTTTGTGGCATGCTAGGTTAGGACATTTAAATTTTAGTTCCTTAAATTATATGTCCAAACACGGTTATATAACGTGCAATGGTGAACATAAAGGAAAGTGTGAAATATGTGTACAAGCTAAAATGACTAAGAAACCATTTCGTAAAGTTGAACGGTTTACAGAATTATTAGACTTGATACATTCAGACATATGTGAATTAAATGGAGAATTAACTAGAGGAGGAAAAAGATACTTTATAACCTTCATTGATGACTTCTCTAGATTTACATATGTTTATTTACTTAGATCTAAAGATGAGGCCTTCCAAAAGTTTAAGGAATATAAGTCAGTTGTGGAGAATCAAAAGGGAAAGAAAATTAAAGTTATTCGAAGTGATAGAGGTGGAGAATACTTTTCTAATGAGTTTAACCATTTTTGCGAAGAACATGGTTTAGTTCATCAAATGAGTGCTCCTTATACTCCACAACAAAATGGATTAGCTGAAAGGAAAAATAGGACACTAGTAGATATGGTTAATGCTATGTTACTAAATGCACATCTTCCACATAATTTATGGGGTGAAGCTTTGTTGACTGCTTGCTATATTTTAAATAGAGTGCCATCTAAAAGTATGCATGTTTCACCTTATGAGCTTTGGAATGGTAGAAAACCAAATCTGAACTATTTTAAGGTGTGGGGTTGTATATCTTATTATAGAGTTCTTGATCATAATCGAACAAAGCTTGGCCCTAGAGGAATAAAAAGTGTTTTTGTTGGGTATGCACAAAATTCTAAAGCATATAGACTGTTAGACTTAGAATCTAAAGTAATTGTAGAATCTATTCATGTTGAATTTATTGAAAATAGATTTGTTCATGATTCTATTGATGAGTTGCCTGAATCAAGTGAAAGAGGTGTTAACAAGCCGTCACATTCTGGAATTATTAAAGAGAAAAGTGACGATGTGCAAATAGAACCAAGAAGGAGTAAAAGAATTAGAAAAGAAAATGATCTTGGTTCTGATTTCATCTCTTCACAAGCCATAGTATTTCTTGTTGAAGGAAGTAGAGAAGAAGTCTGTGAACAAATTCCTATCTTATTGATTGTTGAAGATGACCCAAAAACTTTTCAGGAAGCAATGTCTTCTAGAGATGCTGCTTTCTGGAAAGAAGCAATCAATGATGAGATGGACTCAATAATGTCCAACAACACTTGGGTTTTAGTTGATCTCCCTCCTGGATCAAAACCCATTGGTTGTAAATGGGTCTTTAGAAGGAAATATAATACAGACGGCTCTATTCAAACCTTCAAAGCAAGATTAGTGGCAAAAGGCTTCACTCAAAAGGAAGGTATTGATTATTTTGATACCTATGCACCAGTAGCAAGAATAACGTCCATTAGACTCCTTTTATCCTTAGCTTCTATATATGATTTGTATGTACATCAAATGGACGTTAAAACGGCCTTCTTAAACGGAAATCTAGAAGAAGAAATCTATATGAGACAACCTGAAGGGTTTGTTCTTCCTGGGAATGAACATAAAGTTTGTAAGTTGGTTAAGTCTCTCTATGGCTTGAAACAAGCGCCAAAACAATGGCATGAAAAATTTGATAGTGCTATACTATCAAATGGATTTGTACATAATGAGTCAGACAAATGTATTTACTCCAAATTCACAAAAGAATATGGAGTTATTATTTGTCTTTATGTCGATGATATGCTGATTTTTGGTACGAATATGCTTGGAATAACCGAGACTAAGAAGTATCTAACTTCAGTCTTTAAAATGAAAGACTTAAATGAAGTAGATACTATCTTAGGAATAAAGGTTAAAAGAAGCGATAAGAGAGTGACTTTATCACAGACACATTATATTGATAAAGTGCTTGATAAATTCAAACATTTGGGCATAACAGAGTCTAAAACTCCTTATGACCCTAATATCAAACTTACGAAAAATAGTGGAAGAACAGTGGCTCAACTAGAGTATGCAAGTGCCATAGGCAGTATGATGTATGCAATGCATTGTACTAGACCTGATATAGCTTTCGCAGTGTGTAAACTTTCAAGGTTTACGAGTAGTCCAAGTAATGATCACTGGAAAGCAATAACTAGGGTGCTTGGATATCTGAAAAGAACAAAGCACTTGGGCATTTGTTATAATGGATTTCCTACTGTATTAGAAGGATATACTGATGCGAGTTGGGTGAAGAGTGTTAATGATACGAAATCCACCACTGGCTGGATATTTAAATTAGGGGGTGGCGCCATTAGTTGGGCATCCAAGAAACAAACGTGTCTCTCCCATTCTACAATGGAAGCAGAATTCATTGCATTGAAAGATGCTTCAGTAGAAGCGGAATGGCTGAGGAATTTATTAATGGATATTGAGTTGTGGCCACAACCTATGCCAGCCATTTCCTTGTTTTGTGATAGTGAGAATACGATGTCTCTTGCTCACAATAAGATATATAATGGGAAGAACAGACACATAAGCTTGAGACACAAGTTTATTAGAGGATTAATAAAGAATGGAACTATTGCTATTGTGTATGTGAGATCAAAAAGCAATTTGGCTGATCCGCTTACCAAGGCATTACCAAGAGATGCGGTACAACAAACTGGAGAAGGAATGGGGCTAAAACCCTTAAATTAAACACAAGTAATGGGAACCCAACTTTGAGTTAGTATATACTCTAACAATAAAAGTTCAATGGGTAACAACAAGTTGTTTGTGTTGGTTTTACACGAGACTCCTCGTTTATAGCCTCGGCTCTGTGTACCGTTTACTGTTATTTGAGGAGTGAAGGAGTTGTTAAATTGCTTGTAATAACAGGAGCAAAGGACAAACTCCGAAGTGTATACTGTTACAAGAAGAGGATGAATTAAATTCTTAATGGAATTAGCAAATGTCCATAGTAACAGGGACATAGAGACTAAATTCCACCTATATGAATATTGAAGTGGTGCCGCTTCTAGCAAGAACCAAAGGGTTGATCTTGTTAATATTCATGAATCGGGATGAGCACATGGCCAGAAACGTGCTAAAACAATTACTGGATTTTTTAGCCATTATATGATATCATGTGTGCAATATTTTCGGTATTAACACAAGGAGTTGTGGTTCAAACCTTTTTAGGTACCAATAACTTCGTTAGTACTTTAAAGTATTTACACTAATGAAAAGTTCAAATCTGTAACAAGATACTTTTCGGTATGCATGGTATTATGGAAATATAACAAACTAGCGGGGGAATGTTGGAGTAGTTTGTTAAGTGTGAAGGAAGGGTTTGTCCCACATCGGTGGGATAAACCAATTTTGAAGACTTTTTAAAGTCTTGTCCCACTTGTCCACTTGATTGAATACACACATGTATTTATGTGTGATATTATATATATATATATATTAATATCAAAGACTTGGACTTGGACTTGGGACGCGGGCGCGGGTCGGATCCTGAAATAAAATATTTAATTTATTTTTATTTCTTTTTATACAGAAAATTCAATTAATTTAAATTCGAATTTTAAATTTGAATTTAAATAAAATTGAAACATCTGTTTAAAGAAGAGTTGTGTCTCTTCTTAAAAGATCTGACTTTTGCCTATAAATTCATATTTCCTATCACGAAATGGTTATCCAAAATTTGCAGTATTCTTTTGGTTTTGTTGTATCCTTTAAGAAAATTGATCTGTAATCCCCTACGAAATACAGGCAATATTTCTTGAAAGACAGCGATCTTTCTGCCTCGAAACCACTCTTTCTTCATTGTTTTCTGTTCTTATTTTCTAACAATTTTCAAGAAATATTCCACAATGGAGAAACTGATGTCTGCTGTTGAAAATCCAAAGGAGTTCATCAAACTGGATCGTTTTGATGGAACCAATTTTACCCGCTGGAAAGATAAGATGATCTTCTTACTGACAGCGTTGAAAATATTCTATGTTCTTGATCCAACGCTACCTAATATGCCAGAACCATCCCCTACGGATTCAGATGCAATCAAAGAAGAATGGAAGAAACGTCAAGAAGATGAATTGCTATGTCGTGGGCATATTCTGAACACTTTGACGGATCGACTGTATGATCTATATTCAAATCTGAAGACTCCAAGGGAAATCTGGACAGCGTTGCAAACTGCATATGAAAACGAAAAAAGAGGTATCGACAAATTTCTGTCTTTGCAATATTTCGAATTTAAGATGGTTGATACTAAGCCTATTATGGATCAGATTCATGAACTGCAAATATTAGTTTCAAAACTAAGTGATCTTGAAGTTAAAATTCCTGATGCACTTCAGATTGGTGCAATTCTGTCTAAGTTACCTTCTTCCTGGAATGACTATAGAAAGAAAGTACTGCATTCTTCTGATAAACTGACTGTGGAACAATTTCGAACTCACATTCAAATTGAAAGTGAGACTCGAACTCGTGATGCTCTTGTTCAAAATTCAAGTTCCACAGTTAATTTAGTAAGTCAGAATAATTCAGGAAACGGAAACAAAAATCTGAAAGTTTCCAAGTCTCTTAATAAAAAGAGAAAGAACTTTAATTGTCATCATTGTGGGAAGAAAGGTCACAAGATAAAGGATTGCAGATTTAAGAAAGCAGGAATAAATTTTGATTCCAAAAATTCTGGAAAATCTGAAAATCCTGAGAAGGTGAATGCTGTGGAAAGTTCTTCTCATGGACTGGTTGCTATGATTCAACCATTACCAACTGAAATGGTAAAAGAGTTGAATATGGCTGAAACAACTCCAAAGAATCAAGACTGGTGGTTGGATTCTGGTGCAACCATTCACGTTTGTCATGACAAAAATATGTTCAAGACATATTCAGAAGTGAAAGATTCTGAAAAGGTGTTGATGGGCAACCATGTTACTGCTGAGGTTGCGGGAAAAGGAACAGTTGAAATCAACTTCACCTCTGGACAGAAGCTGACTCTGTTAAATGTGTTCCATGTTCCTGACATTATGAAGAACTTGATGTCCGCTAGTTTACTATCTAAGAAGGGCTTCAAGATAGTGATTGAGTCTGATCATGTAATATTATCTAAGAATGGCTTGTTTGTAGGAAAAGGGTACACTTGTAATGGCATGTTCAAATTAAGTATCAATGCAATAAATTATGTTTCTGCTTATATTGTTGAGTCTGACTCTTCTTTGTGGCATGCTAGGTTAGGACATTTAAATTTTAGTTCCTTAAATTATATGTCCAAACACGGTTATATAACGTGCAATGGTGAACATAAAGGAAAGTGTGAAATATGTGTACAAGCTAAAATGACTAAGAAACCATTTCGTAAAGTTGAACGGTTTACAGAATTATTAGACTTGATACATTCAGACATATGTGAATTAAATGGAGAATTAACTAGAGGAGGAAAAAGATACTTTATAACCTTCATTGATGACTTCTCTAGATTTACATATGTTTATTTACTTAGATCTAAAGATGAGGCCTTCCAAAAGTTTAAGGAATATAAGTCAGTTGTGGAGAATCAAAAGGGAAAGAAAATTAAAGTTATTCGAAGTGATAGAGGTGGAGAATACTTTTCTAATGAGTTTAACCATTTTTGCGAAGAACATGGTTTAGTTCATCAAATGAGTGCTCCTTATACTCCACAACAAAATGGATTAGCTGAAAGGAAAAATAGGACACTAGTAGATATGGTTAATGCTATGTTACTAAATGCACATCTTCCACATAATTTATGGGGTGAAGCTTTGTTGACTGCTTGCTATATTTTAAATAGAGTGCCATCTAAAAGTATGCATGTTTCACCTTATGAGCTTTGGAATGGTAGAAAACCAAATCTGAACTATTTTAAGGTGTGGGGTTGTATATCTTATTATAGAGTTCTTGATCATAATCGAACAAAGCTTGGCCCTAGAGGAATAAAAAGTGTTTTTGTTGGGTATGCACAAAATTCTAAAGCATATAGACTGTTAGACTTAGAATCTAAAGTAATTGTAGAATCTATTCATGTTGAATTTATTGAAAATAGATTTGTTCATGATTCTATTGATGAGTTGCCTGAATCAAGTGAAAGAGGTGTTAACAAGCCGTCACATTCTGGAATTATTAAAGAGAAAAGTGACGATGTGCAAATAGAACCAAGAAGGAGTAAAAGAATTAGAAAAGAAAATGATCTTGGTTCTGATTTCATCTCTTCACAAGCCATAGTATTTCTTGTTGAAGGAAGTAGAGAAGAAGTCTGTGAACAAATTCCTATCTTATTGATTGTTGAAGATGACCCAAAAACTTTTCAGGAAGCAATGTCTTCTAGAGATGCTGCTTTCTGGAAAGAAGCAATCAATGATGAGATGGACTCAATAATGTCCAACAACACTTGGGTTTTAGTTGATCTCCCTCCTGGATCAAAACCCATTGGTTGTAAATGGGTCTTTAGAAGGAAATATAATACAGACGGCTCTATTCAAACCTTCAAAGCAAGATTAGTGGCAAAAGGCTTCACTCAAAAGGAAGGTATTGATTATTTTGATACCTATGCACCAGTAGCAAGAATAACGTCCATTAGACTCCTTTTATCCTTAGCTTCTATATATGATTTGTATGTACATCAAATGGACGTTAAAACGGCCTTCTTAAACGGAAATCTAGAAGAAGAAATCTATATGAGACAACCTGAAGGGTTTGTTCTTCCTGGGAATGAACATAAAGTTTGTAAGTTGGTTAAGTCTCTCTATGGCTTGAAACAAGCGCCAAAACAATGGCATGAAAAATTTGATAGTGCTATACTATCAAATGGATTTGTACATAATGAGTCAGACAAATGTATTTACTCCAAATTCACAAAAGAATATGGAGTTATTATTTGTCTTTATGTCGATGATATGCTGATTTTTGGTACGAATATGCTTGGAATAACCGAGACTAAGAAGTATCTAACTTCAGTCTTTAAAATGAAAGACTTAAATGAAGTAGATACTATCTTAGGAATAAAGGTTAAAAGAAGCGATAAGAGAGTGACTTTATCACAGACACATTATATTGATAAAGTGCTTGATAAATTCAAACATTTGGGCATAACAGAGTCTAAAACTCCTTATGACCCTAATATCAAACTTACGAAAAATAGTGGAAGAACAGTGGCTCAACTAGAGTATGCAAGTGCCATAGGCAGTATGATGTATGCAATGCATTGTACTAGACCTGATATAGCTTTCGCAGTGTGTAAACTTTCAAGGTTTACGAGTAGTCCAGGTAATGATCACTGGAAAGCAATAACTAGGGTGCTTGGATATCTGAAAAGAACAAAGCACTTGGGCATTTGTTATAATGGATTTCCTACTGTATTAGAAGGATATACTGATGCGAGTTGGGTGAAGAGTGTTAATGATACGAAATCCACCACTGGCTGGATATTTAAATTAGGGGGTGGCGCCATTAGTTGGGCATCCAAGAAACAAACGTGTCTCTCCCATTCTACAATGGAAGCAGAATTCATTGCATTGAAAGATGCTTCAGTAGAAGCGGAATGGCTGAGGAATTTATTAATGGATATTGAGTTGTGGCCACAACCTATGCCAGCCATTTCCTTGTTTTGTGATAGTGAGAATACGATGTCTCTTGCTCACAATAAGATATATAATGGGAAGAACAGACACATAAGCTTGAGACACAAGTTTATTAGAGGATTAATAAAGAATGGAACTATTGCTATTGTGTATGTGAGATCAAAAAGCAATTTGGCTGATCCGCTTACCAAGGCATTACCAAGAGATGCGGTACAACAAACTGGAGAAGGAATGGGGCTAAAACCCTTAAATTAAACACAAGTAATGGGAACCCAACTTTGAGTTAGTATATACTCTAACAATAAAAGTTCAATGGGTAACAACAAGTTGTTTGTGTTGGTTTTACACGAGACTCCTCGTTTATAGCCTCGGCTCTGTGTACCGTTTACTGTTATTTGAGGAGTGAAGGAGTTGTTAAATTGCTTGTAATAACAGGAGCAAAGGACAAACTCCGAAGTGTATACTGTTACAAGAAGAGGATGAATTAAATTCTTAATGGAATTAGCAAATGTCCATAGTAACAGGGACATAGAGACTAAATTCCACCTATATGAATATTGAAGTGGTGCCGCTTCTAGCAAGAACCAAAGGGTTGATCTTGTTAATATTCATGAATCGGGATGAGCACATGGCCAGAAACGTGCTAAAACAATTACTGGATTTTTTAGCCATTATATGATATCATGTGTGCAATATTTTCGGTATTAACACAAGGAGTTGTGGTTCAAACCTTTTTAGGTACCAATAACTTCGTTAGTACTTTAAAGTATTTACACTAATGAAAAGTTCAAATCTGTAACAAGATACTTTTCGGTATGCATGGTATTATGGAAATATAACAAACTAGCGGGGGAATGTTGGAGTAGTTTGTTAAGTGTGAAGGAAGGGTTTGTCCCACATCGGTGGGATAAACCAATTTTGAAGACTTTTTAAAGTCTTGTCCCACTTGTCCACTTGATTGAATACACACATGTATTTATGTGTGATATTATATATATATATATATTAATATCAAAGACTTGGACTTGGACTTGGGACGCGGGCGCGGGTCGGATCCTGAAATAAAATATTTAATTTATTTTTATTTCTTTTTATACAGAAAATTCAATTAATTTAAATTCGAATTTTAAATTTGAATTTAAATAAAATTGAAACATCTGTTTAAAGAAGAGTTGTGTCTCTTCTTAAAAGATCTGACTTTTGCCTATAAATTCATATTTCCTATCACGAAATGGTTATCCAAAATTTGCAGTATTCTTTTGGTTTTGTTGTATCCTTTAAGAAAATTGATCTGTAATCCCCTACGAAATACAGGCAATATTTCTTGAAAGATAGCGATCTTTCGTGCCTCGAAACCACTCTTTCTTCATTGTTTTCTGTTCTTATTTTCTAACAATTTTCAAGAAATATTCCACAATGGAGAAACTGATGTCTGCTGTTGAAAATCCAAAGGAGTTCATCAAACTGGATCGTTTTGATGGAACCAATTTTACCCGCTGGAAAGATAAGATGATCTTCTTACTGACAGCGTTGAAAATATTCTATGTTCTTGATCCAACGCTACCTAATATGCCAGAACCATCCCCTACGGATTCAGATGCAATCAAAGAAGAATGGAAGAAACGTCAAGAAGATGAATTGCTATGTCGTGGGCATATTCTGAACACTTTGACGGATCGACTGTATGATCTATATTCAAATCTGAAGACTCCAAGGGAAATCTGGACAGCGTTGCAAACTGCATATGAAAACGAAAAAAGAGGTATCGACAAATTTCTGTCTTTGCAATATTTCGAATTTAAGATGGTTGATACTAAGCCTATTATGGATCAGATTCATGAACTGCAAATATTAGTTTCAAAACTAAGTGATCTTGAAGTTAAAATTCCTGATGCACTTCAGATTGGTGCAATTCTGTCTAAGTTACCTTCTTCCTGGAATGACTATAGAAAGAAAGTACTGCATTCTTCTGATAAACTGACTGTGGAACAATTTCGAACTCACATTCAAATTGAAAGTGAGACTCGAACTCGTGATGCTCTTGTTCAAAATTCAAGTTCCACAGTTAATTTAGTAAGTCAGAATAATTCAGGAAACGGAAACAAAAATCTGAAAGTTTCCAAGTCTCTTAATAAAAAGAGAAAGAACTTTAATTGTCATCATTGTGGGAAGAAAGGTCACAAGATAAAGGATTGCAGATTTAAGAAAGCAGGAATAAATTTTGATTCCAAAAATTCTGGAAAATCTGAAAATCCTGAGAAGGTGAATGCTGTGGAAAGTTCTTCTCATGGACTGGTTGCTATGATTCAACCATTACCAACTGAAATGGTAAAAGAGTTGAATATGGCTGAAACAACTCCAAAGAATCAAGACTGGTGGTTGGATTCTGGTGCAACCATTCACGTTTGTCATGACAAAAATATGTTCAAGACATATTCAGAAGTGAAAGATTCTGAAAAGGTGTTGATGGGCAACCATGTTACTGCTGAGGTTGCGGGAAAAGGAACAGTTGAAATCAACTTCACCTCTGGACAGAAGCTGACTCTGTTAAATGTGTTCCATGTTCCTGACATTATGAAGAACTTGATGTCCGCTAGTTTACTATCTAAGAAGGGCTTCAAGATAGTGATTGAGTCTGATCATGTAATATTATCTAAGAATGGCTTGTTTGTAGGAAAAGGGTACACTTGTAATGGCATGTTCAAATTAAGTATCAATGCAATAAATTATGTTTCTGCTTATATTGTTGAGTCTGACTCTTCTTTGTGGCATGCTAGGTTAGGACATTTAAATTTTAGTTCCTTAAATTATATGTCCAAACACGGTTATATAACGTGCAATGGTGAACATAAAGGAAAGTGTGAAATATGTGTACAAGCTAAAATGACTAAGAAACCATTTCGTAAAGTTGAACGGTTTACAGAATTATTAGACTTGATACATTCAGACATATGTGAATTAAATGGAGAATTAACTAGAGGAGGAAAAAGATACTTTATAACCTTCATTGATGACTTCTCTAGATTTACATATGTTTATTTACTTAGATCTAAAGATGAGGCCTTCCAAAAGTTTAAGGAATATAAGTCAGTTGTGGAGAATCAAAAGGGAAAGAAAATTAAAGTTATTCGAAGTGATAGAGGTGGAGAATACTTTTCTAATGAGTTTAACCATTTTTGCGAAGAACATGGTTTAGTTCATCAAATGAGTGCTCCTTATACTCCACAACAAAATGGATTAGCTGAAAGGAAAAATAGGACACTAGTAGATATGGTTAATGCTATGTTACTAAATGCACATCTTCCACATAATTTATGGGGTGAAGCTTTGTTGACTGCTTGCTATATTTTAAATAGAGTGCCATCTAAAAGTATGCATGTTTCACCTTATGAGCTTTGGAATGGTAGAAAACCAAATCTGAACTATTTTAAGGTGTGGGGTTGTATATCTTATTATAGAGTTCTTGATCATAATCGAACAAAGCTTGGCCCTAGAGGAATAAAAAGTGTTTTTGTTGGGTATGCACAAAATTCTAAAGCATATAGACTGTTAGACTTAGAATCTAAAGTAATTGTAGAATCTATTCATGTTGAATTTATTGAAAATAGATTTGTTCATGATTCTATTGATGAGTTGCCTGAATCAAGTGAAAGAGGTGTTAACAAGCCGTCACATTCTGGAATTATTAAAGAGAAAAGTGACGATGTGCAAATAGAACCAAGAAGGAGTAAAAGAATTAGAAAAGAAAATGATCTTGGTTCTGATTTCATCTCTTCACAAGCCATAGTATTTCTTGTTGAAGGAAGTAGAGAAGAAGTCTGTGAACAAATTCCTATCTTATTGATTGTTGAAGATGACCCAAAAACTTTTCAGGAAGCAATGTCTTCTAGAGATGCTGCTTTCTGGAAAGAAGCAATCAATGATGAGATGGACTCAATAATGTCCAACAACACTTGGGTTTTAGTTGATCTCCCTCCTGGATCAAAACCCATTGGTTGTAAATGGGTCTTTAGAAGGAAATATAATACAGACGGCTCTATTCAAACCTTCAAAGCAAGATTAGTGGCAAAAGGCTTCACTCAAAAGGAAGGTATTGATTATTTTGATACCTATGCACCAGTAGCAAGAATAACGTCCATTAGACTCCTTTTATCCTTAGCTTCTATATATGATTTGTATGTACATCAAATGGACGTTAAAACGGCCTTCTTAAACGGAAATCTAGAAGAAGAAATCTATATGAGACAACCTGAAGGGTTTGTTCTTCCTGGGAATGAACATAAAGTTTGTAAGTTGGTTAAGTCTCTCTATGGCTTGAAACAAGCGCCAAAACAATGGCATGAAAAATTTGATAGTGCTATACTATCAAATGGATTTGTACATAATGAGTCAGACAAATGTATTTACTCCAAATTCACAAAAGAATATGGAGTTATTATTTGTCTTTATGTCGATGATATGCTGATTTTTGGTACGAATATGCTTGGAATAACCGAGACTAAGAAGTATCTAACTTCAGTCTTTAAAATGAAAGACTTAAATGAAGTAGATACTATCTTAGGAATAAAGGTTAAAAGAAGCGATAAGAGAGTGACTTTATCACAGACACATTATATTGATAAAGTGCTTGATAAATTCAAACATTTGGGCATAACAGAGTCTAAAACTCCTTATGACCCTAATATCAAACTTACGAAAAATAGTGGAAGAACAGTGGCTCAACTAGAGTATGCAAGTGCCATAGGCAGTATGATGTATGCAATGCATTGTACTAGACCTGATATAGCTTTCGCAGTGTGTAAACTTTCAAGGTTTACGAGTAGTCCAAGTAATGATCACTGGAAAGCAATAACTAGGGTGCTTGGATATCTGAAAAGAACAAAGCACTTGGGCATTTGTTATAATGGATTTCCTACTGTATTAGAAGGATATACTGATGCGAGTTGGGTGAAGAGTGTTAATGATACGAAATCCACCACTGGCTGGATATTTAAATTAGGGGGTGGCGCCATTAGTTGGGCATCCAAGAAACAAACGTGTCTCTCCCATTCTACAATGGAAGCAGAATTCATTGCATTGAAAGATGCTTCAGTAGAAGCGGAATGGCTGAGGAATTTATTAATGGATATTGAGTTGTGGCCACAACCTATGCCAGCCATTTCCTTGTTTTGTGATAGTGAGAATACGATGTCTCTTGCTCACAATAAGATATATAATGGGAAGAACAGACACATAAGCTTGAGACACAAGTTTATTAGAGGATTAATAAAGAATGGAACTATTGCTATTGTGTATGTGAGATCAAAAAGCAATTTGGCTGATCCGCTTACCAAGGCATTACCAAGAGATGCGGTACAACAAACTGGAGAAGGAATGGGGCTAAAACCCTTAAATTAAACACAAGTAATGGGAACCCAACTTTGAGTTAGTATATACTCTAACAATAAAAGTTCAATGGGTAACAACAAGTTGTTTGTGTTGGTTTTACACGAGACTCCTCGTTTATAGCCTCGGCTCTGTGTACCGTTTACTGTTATTTGAGGAGTGAAGGAGTTGTTAAATTGCTTGTAATAACAGGAGCAAAGGACAAACTCCGAAGTGTATACTGTTACAAGAAGAGGATGAATTAAATTCTTAATGGAATTAGCAAATGTCCATAGTAACAGGGACATAGAGACTAAATTCCACCTATATGAATATTGAAGTGGTGCCGCTTCTAGCAAGAACCAAAGGGTTGATCTTGTTAATATTCATGAATCGGGATGAGCACATGGCCAGAAACGTGCTAAAACAATTACTGGATTTTTTAGCCATTATATGATATCATGTGTGCAATATTTTCGGTATTAACACAAGGAGTTGTGGTTCAAACCTTTTTAGGTACCAATAACTTCGTTAGTACTTTAAAGTATTTACACTAATGAAAAGTTCAAATCTGTAACAAGATACTTTTCGGTATGCATGGTATTATGGAAATATAACAAACTAGCGGGGGAATGTTGGAGTAGTTTGTTAAGTGTGAAGGAAGGGTTTGTCCCACATCGGTGGGATAAACCAATTTTGAAGACTTTTTAAAGTCTTGTCCCACTTGTCCACTTGATTGAATACACACATGTATTTATGTGTGATATTATATATATATATATATTAATATCAAAGACTTGGACTTGGACTTGGGACGCGGGCGCGGGTCGGATCCTGAAATAAAATATTTAATTTATTTTTATTTCTTTTTATACAGAAAATTCAATTAATTTAAATTCGAATTTTAAATTTGAATTTAAATAAAATTGAAACATCTGTTTAAAGAAGAGTTGTGTCTCTTCTTAAAAGATCTGACTTTTGCCTATAAATTCATATTTCCTATCACGAAATGGTTATCCAAAAAATTTGCAGTATGATCTATATTCAAATCTGAAGACTCCAAGGGAAATCTGGACAGCGTTGCAAACTGCATATGAAAACGAAAAAAGAGGTATCGACAAATTTCTGTCTTTGCAATATTTCGAATTTAAGATGGTTGATACTAAGCCTATTATGGATCAGATTCATGAACTGCAAATATTAGTTTCAAAACTAAGTGATCTTGAAGTTAAAATTCCTGATGCACTTCAGATTGGTGCAATTCTGTCTAAGTTACCTTCTTCCTGGAATGACTATAGAAAGAAAGTACTGCATTCTTCTGATAAACTGACTGTGGAACAATTTCGAACTCACATTCAAATTGAAAGTGAGACTCGAACTCGTGATGCTCTTGTTCAAAATTCAAGTTCCACAGTTAATTTAGTAAGTCAGAATAATTCAGGAAACGGAAACAAAAATCTGAAAGTTTCCAAGTCTCTTAATAAAAAGAGAAAGAACTTTAATTGTCATCATTGTGGGAAGAAAGGTCACAAGATAAAGGATTGCAGATTTAAGAAAGCAGGAATAAATTTTGATTCCAAAAATTCTGGAAAATCTGAAAATCCTGAGAAGGTGAATGCTGTGGAAAGTTCTTCTCATGGACTGGTTGCTATGATTCAACCATTACCAACTGAAATGGTAAAAGAGTTGAATATGGCTGAAACAACTCCAAAGAATCAAGACTGGTGGTTGGATTCTGGTGCAACCATTCACGTTTGTCATGACAAAAATATGTTCAAGACATATTCAGAAGTGAAAGATTCTGAAAAGGTGTTGATGGGCAACCATGTTACTGCTGAGGTTGCGGGAAAAGGAACAGTTGAAATCAACTTCACCTCTGGACAGAAGCTGACTCTGTTAAATGTGTTCCATGTTCCTGACATTATGAAGAACTTGATGTCCGCTAGTTTACTATCTAAGAAGGGCTTCAAGATAGTGATTGAGTCTGATCATGTAATATTATCTAAGAATGGCTTGTTTGTAGGAAAAGGGTACACTTGTAATGGCATGTTCAAATTAAGTATCAATGCAATAAATTATGTTTCTGCTTATATTGTTGAGTCTGACTCTTCTTTGTGGCATGCTAGGTTAGGACATTTAAATTTTAGTTCCTTAAATTATATGTCCAAACACGGTTATATAACGTGCAATGGTGAACATAAAGGAAAGTGTGAAATATGTGTACAAGCTAAAATGACTAAGAAACCATTTCGTAAAGTTGAACGGTTTACAGAATTATTAGACTTGATACATTCAGACATATGTGAATTAAATGGAGAATTAACTAGAGGAGGAAAAAGATACTTTATAACCTTCATTGATGACTTCTCTAGATTTACATATGTTTATTTACTTAGATCTAAAGATGAGGCCTTCCAAAAGTTTAAGGAATATAAGTCAGTTGTGGAGAATCAAAAGGGAAAGAAAATTAAAGTTATTCGAAGTGATAGAGGTGGAGAATACTTTTCTAATGAGTTTAACCATTTTTGCGAAGAACATGGTTTAGTTCATCAAATGAGTGCTCCTTATACTCCACAACAAAATGGATTAGCTGAAAGGAAAAATAGGACACTAGTAGATATGGTTAATGCTATGTTACTAAATGCACATCTTCCACATAATTTATGGGGTGAAGCTTTGTTGACTGCTTGCTATATTTTAAATAGAGTGCCATCTAAAAGTATGCATGTTTCACCTTATGAGCTTTGGAATGGTAGAAAACCAAATCTGAACTATTTTAAGGTGTGGGGTTGTATATCTTATTATAGAGTTCTTGATCATAATCGAACAAAGCTTGGCCCTAGAGGAATAAAAAGTGTTTTTGTTGGGTATGCACAAAATTCTAAAGCATATAGACTGTTAGACTTAGAATCTAAAGTAATTGTAGAATCTATTCATGTTGAATTTATTGAAAATAGATTTGTTCATGATTCTATTGATGAGTTGCCTGAATCAAGTGAAAGAGGTGTTAACAAGCCGTCACATTCTGGAATTATTAAAGAGAAAAGTGACGATGTGCAAATAGAACCAAGAAGGAGTAAAAGAATTAGAAAAGAAAATGATCTTGGTTCTGATTTCATCTCTTCACAAGCCATAGTATTTCTTGTTGAAGGAAGTAGAGAAGAAGTCTGTGAACAAATTCCTATCTTATTGATTGTTGAAGATGACCCAAAAACTTTTCAGGAAGCAATGTCTTCTAGAGATGCTGCTTTCTGGAAAGAAGCAATCAATGATGAGATGGACTCAATAATGTCCAACAACACTTGGGTTTTAGTTGATCTCCCTCCTGGATCAAAACCCATTGGTTGTAAATGGGTCTTTAGAAGGAAATATAATACAGACGGCTCTATTCAAACCTTCAAAGCAAGATTAGTGGCAAAAGGCTTCACTCAAAAGGAAGGTATTGATTATTTTGATACCTATGCACCAGTAGCAAGAATAACGTCCATTAGACTCCTTTTATCCTTAGCTTCTATATATGATTTGTATGTACATCAAATGGACGTTAAAACGGCCTTCTTAAACGGAAATCTAGAAGAAGAAATCTATATGAGACAACCTGAAGGGTTTGTTCTTCCTGGGAATGAACATAAAGTTTGTAAGTTGGTTAAGTCTCTCTATGGCTTGAAACAAGCGCCAAAACAATGGCATGAAAAATTTGATAGTGCTATACTATCAAATGGATTTGTACATAATGAGTCAGACAAATGTATTTACTCCAAATTCACAAAAGAATATGGAGTTATTATTTGTCTTTATGTCGATGATATGCTGATTTTTGGTACGAATATGCTTGGAATAACCGAGACTAAGAAGTATCTAACTTCAGTCTTTAAAATGAAAGACTTAAATGAAGTAGATACTATCTTAGGAATAAAGGTTAAAAGAAGCGATAAGAGAGTGACTTTATCACAGACACATTATATTGATAAAGTGCTTGATAAATTCAAACATTTGGGCATAACAGAGTCTAAAACTCCTTATGACCCTAATATCAAACTTACGAAAAATAGTGGAAGAACAGTGGCTCAACTAGAGTATGCAAGTGCCATAGGCAGTATGATGTATGCAATGCATTGTACTAGACCTGATATAGCTTTCGCAGTGTGTAAACTTTCAAGGTTTACGAGTAGTCCAAGTAATGATCACTGGAAAGCAATAACTAGGGTGCTTGGATATCTGAAAAGAACAAAGCACTTGGGCATTTGTTATAATGGATTTCCTACTGTATTAGAAGGATATACTGATGCGAGTTGGGTGAAGAGTGTTAATGATACGAAATCCACCACTGGCTGGATATTTAAATTAGGGGGTGGCGCCATTAGTTGGGCATCCAAGAAACAAACGTGTCTCTCCCATTCTACAATGGAAGCAGAATTCATTGCATTGAAAGATGCTTCAGTAGAAGCGGAATGGCTGAGGAATTTATTAATGGATATTGAGTTGTGGCCACAACCTATGCCAGCCATTTCCTTGTTTTGTGATAGTGAGAATACGATGTCTCTTGCTCACAATAAGATATATAATGGGAAGAACAGACACATAAGCTTGAGACACAAGTTTATTAGAGGATTAATAAAGAATGGAACTATTGCTATTGTGTATGTGAGATCAAAAAGCAATTTGGCTGATCCGCTTACCAAGGCATTACCAAGAGATGCGGTACAACAAACTGGAGAAGGAATGGGGCTAAAACCCTTAAATTAAACACAAGTAATGGGAACCCAACTTTGAGTTAGTATATACTCTAACAATAAAAGTTCAATGGGTAACAACAAGTTGTTTGTGTTGGTTTTACACGAGACTCCTCGTTTATAGCCTCGGCTCTGTGTACCGTTTACTGTTATTTGAGGAGTGAAGGAGTTGTTAAATTGCTTGTAATAACAGGAGCAAAGGACAAACTCCGAAGTGTATACTGTTACAAGAAGAGGATGAATTAAATTCTTAATGGAATTAGCAAATGTCCATAGTAACAGGGACATAGAGACTAAATTCCACCTATATGAATATTGAAGTGGTGCCGCTTCTAGCAAGAACCAAAGGGTTGATCTTGTTAATATTCATGAATCGGGATGAGCACATGGCCAGAAACGTGCTAAAACAATTACTGGATTTTTTAGCCATTATATGATATCATGTGTGCAATATTTTCGGTATTAACACAAGGAGTTGTGGTTCAAACCTTTTTAGGTACCAATAACTTCGTTAGTACTTTAAAGTATTTACACTAATGAAAAGTTCAAATCTGTAACAAGATACTTTTCGGTATGCATGGTATTATGGAAATATAACAAACTAGCGGGGGAATGTTGGAGTAGTTTGTTAAGTGTGAAGGAAGGGTTTGTCCCACATCGGTGGGATAAACCAATTTTGAAGACTTTTTAAAGTCTTGTCCCACTTGTCCACTTGATTGAATACACACATGTATTTATGTGTGATATTATATATATATATATATTAATATCAAAGACTTGGACTTGGACTTGGGACGCGGGCGCGGGTCGGATCCTGAAATAAAATATTTAATTTATTTTTATTTCTTTTTATACAGAAAATTCAATTAATTTAAATTCGAATTTTAAATTTGAATTTAAATAAAATTGAAACATCTGTTTAAAGAAGAGTTGTGTCTCTTCTTAAAAGATCTGACTTTTGCCTATAAATTCATATTTCCTATCACGAAATGGTTATCCAAAAAATTTGCAGTATGATCTATATTCAAATCTGAAGACTCCAAGGGAAATCTGGACAGCGTTGCAAACTGCATATGAAAACGAAAAAAGAGGTATCGACAAATTTCTGTCTTTGCAATATTTCGAATTTAAGATGGTTGATACTAAGCCTATTATGGATCAGATTCATGAACTGCAAATATTAGTTTCAAAACTAAGTGATCTTGAAGTTAAAATTCCTGATGCACTTCAGATTGGTGCAATTCTGTCTAAGTTACCTTCTTCCTGGAATGACTATAGAAAGAAAGTACTGCATTCTTCTGATAAACTGACTGTGGAACAATTTCGAACTCACATTCAAATTGAAAGTGAGACTCGAACTCGTGATGCTCTTGTTCAAAATTCAAGTTCCACAGTTAATTTAGTAAGTCAGAATAATTCAGGAAACGGAAACAAAAATCTGAAAGTTTCCAAGTCTCTTAATAAAAAGAGAAAGAACTTTAATTGTCATCATTGTGGGAAGAAAGGTCACAAGATAAAGGATTGCAGATTTAAGAAAGCAGGAATAAATTTTGATTCCAAAAATTCTGGAAAATCTGAAAATCCTGAGAAGGTGAATGCTGTGGAAAGTTCTTCTCATGGACTGGTTGCTATGATTCAACCATTACCAACTGAAATGGTAAAAGAGTTGAATATGGCTGAAACAACTCCAAAGAATCAAGACTGGTGGTTGGATTCTGGTGCAACCATTCACGTTTGTCATGACAAAAATATGTTCAAGACATATTCAGAAGTGAAAGATTCTGAAAAGGTGTTGATGGGTAACCATGTTACTGCTGAGGTTGCGGGAAAAGGAACAGTTGAAATCAACTTCACCTCTGGACAGAAGCTGACTCTGTTAAATGTGTTCCATGTTCCTGACATTATGAAGAACTTGATGTCCGCTAGTTTACTATCTAAGAAGGGCTTCAAGATAGTGATTGAGTCTGATCATGTAATATTATCTAAGAATGGCTTGTTTGTAGGAAAAGGGTACACTTGTAATGGCATGTTCAAATTAAGTATCAATGCAATAAATTATGTTTCTGCTTATATTGTTGAGTCTGACTCTTCTTTGTGGCATGCTAGGTTAGGACATTTAAATTTTAGTTCCTTAAATTATATGTCCAAACACGGTTATATAACGTGCAATGGTGAACATAAAGGAAAGTGTGAAATATGTGTACAAGCTAAAATGACTAAGAAACCATTTCGTAAAGTTGAACGGTTTACAGAATTATTAGACTTGATACATTCAGACATATGTGAATTAAATGGAGAATTAACTAGAGGAGGAAAAAGATACTTTATAACCTTCATTGATGACTTCTCTAGATTTACATATGTTTATTTACTTAGATCTAAAGATGAGGCCTTCCAAAAGTTTAAGGAATATAAGTCAGTTGTGGAGAATCAAAAGGGAAAGAAAATTAAAGTTATTCGAAGTGATAGAGGTGGAGAATACTTTTCTAATGAGTTTAACCATTTTTGCGAAGAACATGGTTTAGTTCATCAAATGAGTGCTCCTTATACTCCACAACAAAATGGATTAGCTGAAAGGAAAAATAGGACACTAGTAGATATGGTTAATGCTATGTTACTAAATGCACATCTTCCACATAATTTATGGGGTGAAGCTTTGTTGACTGCTTGCTATATTTTAAATAGAGTGCCATCTAAAAGTATGCATGTTTCACCTTATGAGCTTTGGAATGGTAGAAAACCAAATCTGAACTATTTTAAGGTGTGGGGTTGTATATCTTATTATAGAGTTCTTGATCATAATCGAACAAAGCTTGGCCCTAGAGGAATAAAAAGTGTTTTTGTTGGGTATGCACAAAATTCTAAAGCATATAGACTGTTAGACTTAGAATCTAAAGTAATTGTAGAATCTATTCATGTTGAATTTATTGAAAATAGATTTGTTCATGATTCTATTGATGAGTTGCCTGAATCAAGTGAAAGAGGTGTTAACAAGCCGTCACATTCTGGAATTATTAAAGAGAAAAGTGACGATGTGCAAATAGAACCAAGAAGGAGTAAAAGAATTAGAAAAGAAAATGATCTTGGTTCTGATTTCATCTCTTCACAAGCCATAGTATTTCTTGTTGAAGGAAGTAGAGAAGAAGTCTGTGAACAAATTCCTATCTTATTGATTGTTGAAGATGACCCAAAAACTTTTCAGGAAGCAATGTCTTCTAGAGATGCTGCTTTCTGGAAAGAAGCAATCAATGATGAGATGGACTCAATAATGTCCAACAACACTTGGGTTTTAGTTGATCTCCCTCCTGGATCAAAACCCATTGGTTGTAAATGGGTCTTTAGAAGGAAATATAATACAGACGGCTCTATTCAAACCTTCAAAGCAAGATTAGTGGCAAAAGGCTTCACTCAAAAGGAAGGTATTGATTATTTTGATACCTATGCACCAGTAGCAAGAATAACGTCCATTAGACTCCTTTTATCCTTAGCTTCTATATATGATTTGTATGTACATCAAATGGACGTTAAAACGGCCTTCTTAAACGGAAATCTAGAAGAAGAAATCTATATGAGACAACCTGAAGGGTTTGTTCTTCCTGGGAATGAACATAAAGTTTGTAAGTTGGTTAAGTCTCTCTATGGCTTGAAACAAGCGCCAAAACAATGGCATGAAAAATTTGATAGTGCTATACTATCAAATGGATTTGTACATAATGAGTCAGACAAATGTATTTACTCCAAATTCACAAAAGAATATGGAGTTATTATTTGTCTTTATGTCGATGATATGCTGATTTTTGGTACGAATATGCTTGGAATAACCGAGACTAAGAAGTATCTAACTTCAGTCTTTAAAATGAAAGACTTAAATGAAGTAGATACTATCTTAGGAATAAAGGTTAAAAGAAGCGATAAGAGAGTGACTTTATCACAGACACATTATATTGATAAAGTGCTTGATAAATTCAAACATTTGGGCATAACAGAGTCTAAAACTCCTTATGACCCTAATATCAAACTTACGAAAAATAGTGGAAGAACAGTGGCTCAACTAGAGTATGCAAGTGCCATAGGCAGTATGATGTATGCAATGCATTGTACTAGACCTGATATAGCTTTCGCAGTGTGTAAACTTTCAAGGTTTACGAGTAGTCCAAGTAATGATCACTGGAAAGCAATAACTAGGGTGCTTGGATATCTGAAAAGAACAAAGCACTTGGGCATTTGTTATAATGGATTTCCTACTGTATTAGAAGGATATACTGATGCGAGTTGGGTGAAGAGTGTTAATGATACGAAATCCACCACTGGCTGGATATTTAAATTAGGGGGTGGCGCCATTAGTTGGGCATCCAAGAAACAAACGTGTCTCTCCCATTCTACAATGGAAGCAGAATTCATTGCATTGAAAGATGCTTCAGTAGAAGCGGAATGGCTGAGGAATTTATTAATGGATATTGAGTTGTGGCCACAACCTATGCCAGCCATTTCCTTGTTTTGTGATAGTGAGAATACGATGTCTCTTGCTCACAATAAGATATATAATGGGAAGAACAGACACATAAGCTTGAGACACAAGTTTATTAGAGGATTAATAAAGAATGGAACTATTGCTATTGTGTATGTGAGATCAAAAAGCAATTTGGCTGATCCGCTTACCAAGGCATTACCAAGAGATGCGGTACAACAAACTGGAGAAGGAATGGGGCTAAAACCCTTAAATTAAACACAAGTAATGGGAACCCAACTTTGAGTTAGTATATACTCTAACAATAAAAGTTCAATGGGTAACAACAAGTTGTTTGTGTTGGTTTTACACGAGACTCCTCGTTTATAGCCTCGGCTCTGTGTACCGTTTACTGTTATTTGAGGAGTGAAGGAGTTGTTAAATTGCTTGTAATAACAGGAGCAAAGGACAAACTCCGAAGTGTATACTGTTACAAGAAGAGGATGAATTAAATTCTTAATGGAATTAGCAAATGTCCATAGTAACAGGGACATAGAGACTAAATTCCACCTATATGAATATTGAAGTGGTGCCGCTTCTAGCAAGAACCAAAGGGTTGATCTTGTTAATATTCATGAATCGGGATGAGCACATGGCCAGAAACGTGCTAAAACAATTACTGGATTTTTTAGCCATTATATGATATCATGTGTGCAATATTTTCGGTATTAACACAAGGAGTTGTGGTTCAAACCTTTTTAGGTACCAATAACTTCGTTAGTACTTTAAAGTATTTACACTAATGAAAAGTTCAAATCTGTAACAAGATACTTTTCGGTATGCATGGTATTATGGAAATATAACAAACTAGCGGGGGAATGTTGGAGTAGTTTGTTAAGTGTGAAGGAAGGGTTTGTCCCACATCGGTGGGATAAACCAATTTTGAAGACTTTTTAAAGTCTTGTCCCACTTGTCCACTTGATTGAATACACACATGTATTTATGTGTGATATTATATATATATATATTAATATCAAAGACTTGGACTTGGACTTGGGACGCGGGCGCGGGTCGGATCCTGAAATAAAATATTTAATTTATTTTTATTTCTTTTTATACAGAAAATTCAATTAATTTAAATTCGAATTTTAAATTTGAATTTAAATAAAATTGAAACATCTGTTTAAAGAAAAGTTGTGTCTCTTCTTAAAAGATCTGACTTTTGCCTATAAATTCATATTTCCTATCACGAAATGGTTATCCAAAAAATTTGCAGTATGATCTATATTCAAATCTGAAGACTCCAAGGGAAATCTGGACAGCGTTGCAAACTGCATATGAAAACGAAAAAAGAGGTATCGACAAATTTCTGTCTTTGCAATATTTCGAATTTAAGATGGTTGATACTAAGCCTATTATGGATCAGATTCATGAACTGCAAATATTAGTTTCAAAACTAAGTGATCTTGAAGTTAAAATTCCTGATGCACTTCAGATTGGTGCAATTCTGTCTAAGTTACCTTCTTCCTGGAATGACTATAGAAAGAAAGTACTGCATTCTTCTGATAAACTGACTGTGGAACAATTTCGAACTCACATTCAAATTGAAAGTGAGACTCGAACTCGTGATGCTCTTGTTCAAAATTCAAGTTCCACAGTTAATTTAGTAAGTCAGAATAATTCAGGAAACGGAAACAAAAATCTGAAAGTTTCCAAGTCTCTTAATAAAAAGAGAAAGAACTTTAATTGTCATCATTGTGGGAAGAAAGGTCACAAGATAAAGGATTGCAGATTTAAGAAAGCAGGAATAAATTTTGATTCCAAAAATTCTGGAAAATCTGAAAATCCTGAGAAGGTGAATGCTGTGGAAAGTTCTTCTCATGGACTGGTTGCTATGATTCAACCATTACCAACTGAAATGGTAAAAGAGTTGAATATGGCTGAAACAACTCCAAAGAATCAAGACTGGTGGTTGGATTCTGGTGCAACCATTCACGTTTGTCATGACAAAAATATGTTCAAGACATATTCAGAAGTGAAAGATTCTGAAAAGGTGTTGATGGGCAACCATGTTACTGCTGAGGTTGCGGGAAAAGGAACAGTTGAAATCAACTTCACCTCTGGACAGAAGCTGACTCTGTTAAATGTGTTCCATGTTCCTGACATTATGAAGAACTTGATGTCCGCTAGTTTACTATCTAAGAAGGGCTTCAAGATAGTGATTGAGTCTGATCATGTAATATTATCTAAGAATGGCTTGTTTGTAGGAAAAGGGTACACTTGTAATGGCATGTTCAAATTAAGTATCAATGCAATAAATTATGTTTCTGCTTATATTGTTGAGTCTGACTCTTCTTTGTGGCATGCTAGGTTAGGACATTTAAATTTTAGTTCCTTAAATTATATGTCCAAACACGGTTATATAACGTGCAATGGTGAACATAAAGGAAAGTGTGAAATATGTGTACAAGCTAAAATGACTAAGAAACCATTTCGTAAAGTTGAACGGTTTACAGAATTATTAGACTTGATACATTCAGACATATGTGAATTAAATGGAGAATTAACTAGAGGAGGAAAAAGATACTTTATAACCTTCATTGATGACTTCTCTAGATTTACATATGTTTATTTACTTAGATCTAAAGATGAGGCCTTCCAAAAGTTTAAGGAATATAAGTCAGTTGTGGAGAATCAAAAGGGAAAGAAAATTAAAGTTATTCGAAGTGATAGAGGTGGAGAATACTTTTCTAATGAGTTTAACCATTTTTGCGAAGAACATGGTTTAGTTCATCAAATGAGTGCTCCTTATACTCCACAACAAAATGGATTAGCTGAAAGGAAAAATAGGACACTAGTAGATATGGTTAATGCTATGTTACTAAATGCACATCTTCCACATAATTTATGGGGTGAAGCTTTGTTGACTGCTTGCTATATTTTAAATAGAGTGCCATCTAAAAGTATGCATGTTTCACCTTATGAGCTTTGGAATGGTAGAAAACCAAATCTGAACTATTTTAAGGTGTGGGGTTGTATATCTTATTATAGAGTTCTTGATCATAATCGAACAAAGCTTGGCCCTAGAGGAATAAAAAGTGTTTTTGTTGGGTATGCACAAAATTCTAAAGCATATAGACTGTTAGACTTAGAATCTAAAGTAATTGTAGAATCTATTCATGTTGAATTTATTGAAAATAGATTTGTTCATGATTCTATTGATGAGTTGCCTGAATCAAGTGAAAGAGGTGTTAACAAGCCGTCACATTCTGGAATTATTAAAGAGAAAAGTGACGATGTGCAAATAGAACCAAGAAGGAGTAAAAGAATTAGAAAAGAAAATGATCTTGGTTCTGATTTCATCTCTTCACAAGCCATAGTATTTCTTGTTGAAGGAAGTAGAGAAGAAGTCTGTGAACAAATTCCTATCTTATTGATTGTTGAAGATGACCCAAAAACTTTTCAGGAAGCAATGTCTTCTAGAGATGCTGCTTTCTGGAAAGAAGCAATCAATGATGAGATGGACTCAATAATGTCCAACAACACTTGGGTTTTAGTTGATCTCCCTCCTGGATCAAAACCCATTGGTTGTAAATGGGTCTTTAGAAGGAAATATAATACAGACGGCTCTATTCAAACCTTCAAAGCAAGATTAGTGGCAAAAGGCTTCACTCAAAAGGAAGGTATTGATTATTTTGATACCTATGCACCAGTAGCAAGAATAACGTCCATTAGACTCCTTTTATCCTTAGCTTCTATATATGATTTGTATGTACATCAAATGGACGTTAAAACGGCCTTCTTAAACGGAAATCTAGAAGAAGAAATCTATATGAGACAACCTGAAGGGTTTGTTCTTCCTGGGAATGAACATAAAGTTTGTAAGTTGGTTAAGTCTCTCTATGGCTTGAAACAAGCGCCAAAACAATGGCATGAAAAATTTGATAGTGCTATACTATCAAATGGATTTGTACATAATGAGTCAGACAAATGTATTTACTCCAAATTCACAAAAGAATATGGAGTTATTATTTGTCTTTATGTCGATGATATGCTGATTTTTGGTACGAATATGCTTGGAATAACCGAGACTAAGAAGTATCTAACTTCAGTCTTTAAAATGAAAGACTTAAATGAAGTAGATACTATCTTAGGAATAAAGGTTAAAAGAAGCGATAAGAGAGTGACTTTATCACAGACACATTATATTGATAAAGTGCTTGATAAATTCAAACATTTGGGCATAACAGAGTCTAAAACTCCTTATGACCCTAATATCAAACTTACGAAAAATAGTGGAAGAACAGTGGCTCAACTAGAGTATGCAAGTGCCATAGGCAGTATGATGTATGCAATGCATTGTACTAGACCTGATATAGCTTTCGCAGTGTGTAAACTTTCAAGGTTTACGAGTAGTCCAAGTAATGATCACTGGAAAGCAATAACTAGGGTGCTTGGATATCTGAAAAGAACAAAGCACTTGGGCATTTGTTATAATGGATTTCCTACTGTATTAGAAGGATATACTGATGCGAGTTGGGTGAAGAGTGTTAATGATACGAAATCCACCACTGGCTGGATATTTAAATTAGGGGGTGGCGCCATTAGTTGGGCATCCAAGAAACAAACGTGTCTCTCCCATTCTACAATGGAAGCAGAATTCATTGCATTGAAAGATGCTTCAGTAGAAGCGGAATGGCTGAGGAATTTATTAATGGATATTGAGTTGTGGCCACAACCTATGCCAGCCATTTCCTTGTTTTGTGATAGTGAGAATACGATGTCTCTTGCTCACAATAAGATATATAATGGGAAGAACAGACACATAAGCTTGAGACACAAGTTTATTAGAGGATTAATAAAGAATGGAACTATTGCTATTGTGTATGTGAGATCAAAAAGCAATTTGGCTGATCCGCTTACCAAGGCATTACCAAGAGATGCGGTACAACAAACTGGAGAAGGAATGGGGCTAAAACCCTTAAATTAAACACAAGTAATGGGAACCCAACTTTGAGTTAGTATATACTCTAACAATAAAAGTTCAATGGGTAACAACAAGTTGTTTGTGTTGGTTTTACACGAGACTCCTCGTTTATAGCCTCGGCTCTGTGTACCGTTTACTGTTATTTGAGGAGTGAAGGAGTTGTTAAATTGCTTGTAATAACAGGAGCAAAGGACAAACTCCGAAGTGTATACTGTTACAAGAAGAGGATGAATTAAATTCTTAATGGAATTAGCAAATGTCCATAGTAACAGGGACATAGAGACTAAATTCCACCTATATGAATATTGAAGTGGTGCCGCTTCTAGCAAGAACCAAAGGGTTGATCTTGTTAATATTCATGAATCGGGATGAGCACATGGCCAGAAACGTGCTAAAACAATTACTGGATTTTTTAGCCATTATATGATATCATGTGTGCAATATTTTCGGTATTAACACAAGGAGTTGTGGTTCAAACCTTTTTAGGTACCAATAACTTCGTTAGTACTTTAAAGTATTTACACTAATGAAAAGTTCAAATCTGTAACAAGATACTTTTCGGTATGCATGGTATTATGGAAATATAACAAACTAGCGGGGGAATGTTGGAGTAGTTTGTTAAGTGTGAAGGAAGGGTTTGTCCCACATCGGTGGGATAAACCAATTTTGAAGACTTTTTAAAGTCTTGTCCCACTTGTCCACTTGATTGAATACACACATGTATTTATGTGTGATATTATATATATATATATATTAATATCAAAGACTTGGACTTGGACTTGGGACGCGGGCGCGGGTCGGATCCTGAAATAAAATATTTAATTTATTTTTATTTCTTTTTATACAGAAAATTCAATTAATTTAAATTCGAATTTTAAATTTGAATTTAAATAAAATTGAAACATCTGTTTAAAGAAGAGTTGTGTCTCTTCTTAAAAGATCTGACTTTTGCCTATAAATTCATATTTCCTATCACGAAATGGTTATCCAAAATTTGCAGTATTCTTTTGGTTTTGTTGTATCCTTTAAGAAAATTGATCTGTAATCCCCTACGAAATACAGGCAATATTTCTTGAAAGATAGCGATCTTTCGTGCCTCGAAACCACTCTTTCTTCATTGTTTTCTGTTCTTATTTTCTAACAATAACCTCATCCTACAAGTTTTTGTGGGACTATAAATTAAACACCAGGTGCAACCAGGCCGCTGAACATAAATTTACCCATAAAACACTGGTAATTTGTACTACAAATATTTATCTATAACAACGACATAAGGAAAATAAAAATTAATCACCACTCGTAATTTTCAGGCGAATTATCTTTAAAAAAAACACTTTTCCGGTCATCTGTTCCCTTTTCCGACGTCGGAAAACACGATCATCGTCGGAACCAGAGCTTCTAGAAGCTTCTAGATGATTTCGGCTGACATTGATAAAATGCTGGAGCAATCAAAGGAACTTGATTGTTTAAGGAAAGAGCTAGTTGATATACTCCTAGAGATTAACATATTGCATAACAAGCTTTTATCTTGTTAGTACTTATCACTGTTTATATGTGTCGTATAGTCGACTTCAACTTGTTTGACACTGACGCGTAGTATTTGTTGTTAGTATTCCTCAAATTTATAAATTAGGGAACTTTACGGAAATAGCTTCTATAGTCGGGATATATAGGTTATATGTACTAAAAATGATCATATAGTCGATGTCAACTGTTTGAGACTGTTGTTGTATTCCTCAAATTTATTAATTAGGGAAATTTACAGAAATAGCCTCCCTAGTCAGGATGCATAGGTTATATTAAAAAGAAAAAAAAAAAACTATCTTTTGTTCGAGTGGTCTAGCGACTGTTTAGGCAGTATAAAAAATTACTATTATGCTATTTGTGCTGTTATTTAGTATAGTAAAGAGTGTCGACATCAACTTGTTTGAGACTGTGGCGCTTATTTGTGTAGCTATTGGTTTTGGACCTATTGTTATCTATGTGCTTCTCATTATATATATGATGTTGTTTGAGTGTACGTGGAGTTTAAAATATTTGTTTGACTATAGTAGAAGAAAAAATTTGATCTGGATGGTTAAAAAAGTAATTTTGATAGAGAAAATATCATGATTGCATAAGTTAAGCTACGTTCCTTCCGGGGCTTTGGTCCAGTGGGAAGAGTGTAACTTATGGTGTGTGTGTTAGATGCACGTCATAGGTTCGAACCTTGCTGCGGACACAAGCCTTGGGTAGAGGGGCGAGTCTATCATCCACTGCGTTTTGAACTGTGCCCTTCAGGCCTCCGAGGATTTCTCGATTATAAGAAAATTGATTAAACAATTTTGAAATCTGGAAAGTTGATTCTACTTGTTTACTTGTTGCTCTGGCCACAATAGATTTCTTGCAATCCTCTCATTTTTGCATCCTATCCTTGATGTTTTGACCCTTCTAAGTTTATAAACAGAACTGATAGTAGCTCCATGTTCTATAGGATTTGTTATTCTAAGTTAGAAGAGTTTTGGTAAAGTGGTAAGAACGGTTGTTAGTGAAAACATCTGAAATGTATTGCCAAGGACTGAATCCAGCTTTAGGATATAAACTAGATCACTTCCACCAGATGGTTGTAATTTTGCATTTTTGAGTTGAAGAATTTCGTGCTTACCCTATTAGTACTTCCCTATTTGTGCAGCTCCTGAAGTGGTTGAGAAACCTGGTGATACTTCACTATTGAAACTTAAAATGTTATACACTCAAGCGAAAGAGCTTTCGGAGAGTGAGTTCAGGTAGTTACCTTTTCTTCATATTGAAAGGTTGCTTAAGTTGTGTGTCAGTCTTCAAGGCACACCCTTTTATGATGACCAAATATGGAGAAACCTGCCTTTCTAGACTAGTTTGACTTTGGACAATTTGTGCTGTTTAATTTTATGGTTTTACTTTTCTTTTGGGATACTTGTTATATACCGTTTTCAAACTTAAATTCATCTGTTTTTCCTTCTTGTCCCTGTGGTTGCAGTATCTCCAATCAATTGATAGGCCAAGTGGATGCTTTATTCCCTTCTGAAGCTGCAGGGTTTCAAAGAAGGATAGGTGCATGACTTAAACATACCCTAACAACAGTGTCTTTCTAGTTTCAATCTCTTTAAATTTAAGACTAGCTCTGGCTTGCAATATCTCTGATTTCTGGGCATCAATCGATGATTCTTGTTACATATTAAACACAGTAAGTTGGTCTGTTTCATGAACCTTTTGAAGAAGAATTGAAAACAGTGGTATTTGTTTTCAAGAACTTGGTTAGGTTTAAAAAAACAATCCTTGATTTTTGAAAATCTTTTTTACACTTGGAACTAAAACCAAAAACTAGTCGTTTTTTCTTCCATAATAGCCCATAATCTCTTATAATTATTACTTAAAACCGTTTTGTTTTTAAATTCCAATTCTTTTATCTTAAAAAAGTTTTGGTCGATTTCCTTCATTTATTATGTTCAAAACTCTTTTCTGCATTTATTTCATTCATATGCTACCCTCCACATGACAATTTTCCCATTTTGGGACCTTCCAAATTGTTTGGTTAGGCTTCATATTTACATGACAGTCTGCATTTATTTTCTTACTTTCTGCATTTGGTTCCATGTACAATGCAGAAGGCAATGAGCTGGAAAAGAAAAGGATGAAGGTTGATTCTGATACTCCTATGATTTCTCCTTCCATGCGAAGTCAGCAGGAGTTCTTTTCAAGCTTGAAGGGTGAAGAAGTATGTGCTGATCTTTGTGGAAGTGGAATCATTCTGTCCTATTAGATTATTCTACCTATATTTTCTTTGAATCAGTAACATAGTTGGACCTGTTATCTGTAGGTGGCTGCTAGGGTCGCTCAGGAGAATGGTGACAAGGATGAGTGGGTCATCGTAAAAGTTACTCATTTTGACAAAGAAACATCAGAGTGAGTTTAGTTTCGTGACATGGGCTCATAATAGGAAACAATCTAGAGGTCTAGCTTTATTCTCAACGAGAGCAATCTTTCTTTTAGCCGAGGGTCTTTCGGAAACAGCCTCTCCACCTTGGTGGGGGTAAGGTCTGCGTACATCTCACCCTCCCCAGACCCCACTTGTGGGATAGACTGGGTATGTTGTTGTTGTTGTTGTTGTTGTTGTTGTTGTAATTGTATCTTAGTTAATCTGTCTGAACAACATATTTCTCTATGCAGATTTGAAGTTCTAGACGAGGAGCCAGATGATGATGAGGAAGGTGGTGGCCAAAGGTAGCCTTGTGATTGTTCTGTCCATTAACGTTTTGCTAGTTGTTGCTTGTGTTTTGATTGCATTTTATCTGGTGGTCTCTGATTACTTTACTCGTATATTCCTCATTAAGATGCGCAAAATACGGAAACATTTTTACTTCTGCATTTGGGCCTTAGCCCTTAGGAGCTAGAATGCAATCTCTCTCTGTATTCGCATGTGCTCAACAACTTGACTGCGTTTAGTTTAGTCCTTAGGAATCATGTGAGAAACGTCCGTACTCTATGAGGTTAAAAGTGATGGGGAGGGAATGATGGTAAACAACAGATTTTCTGGCACCGCCTAGGTTCTCAATGAGAACACTGATTGTTTGTTACAGATGGAACCTATAAATTTACATAACATAGTACATAGTCCTATGACATAACCTCATTGTCCTACTTCCATCCTTCTCTTTAACGGATGATGGTGATAAATCCCATGATAGATAGTAGATCTCAGTTACTTTCATCATGTATGTCGATCGTTTCATCTTCTGTCTGAGTGGTTGTGAATAGTTCCCAACTTCCCATTAGTATGATACAGAGACTTGAGGATAGAAGGAAGAAGAAAGAGACTATTTGATAAATTAATCTGGGACTAAGAGTTACTACAACTGCATTTCATTCTGTCATGGGGACTTATAACTCACATGACATGAGACGTTATTCTCTGATGTCAGTTACTAAAAAGCTTTAACCTCATTTCTAAAATTTTGTACTTCGATCAGCTGTTTGATCAATTTTGACGATTAATATCTGTTACCTCCTTTAGTCTGTTGGTGGATGATAGAGATCCATGACACATTGTCCCCTCTGTATCATCTATTGGCAACCATGTTTATGGAGCTGCATGTGTTAATGCTGTCTGCCAAGTCAAAGCTAAACGAGCATCTTCCCAAGCATCTTCTTGTGAGTGTTAGTGATTAGGAAGATGTGACATCTCATCTACTGTAAACATGAAACTGCAGCAGTGAATTTTATAGCATAAAACTTGTTAAAACACTGTTTCCAGTTACAATAAATGTCGCTTTTTCCTACTTTAAAAGGCTGCTGTTCTGCTTGTTCATTGATATCTAAGTGGCTCATTTCTGGTGACAGCTTAGCTTACCAGATGATTGTTTCACCTTGAAAATGTTATCAAGTCTTTTATTTTGCCAATCCCAGAAAGTACAAGCTACCCTGGTCGCATATTATACCTTTTCCCAAGAAAAATGATCCTGTTCTGGCTCCAGAATTCCCTCCAGGGAAACAAGTTCTGGCAGTTTATCCAGGAACCACAGCCCTTTATAAAGCAACAGTAGTCCAAACTCGCAAGGTAATCTCTTCGCACCTACCTGCTTTTTAGTAGCTCATCTTGATTTCTTCATTGAGTTGTTCAGCTCATTTGGGGTTACTGAACTGACTGGTTTCTTACATTCCATGTGATATTCCAAATGGTATGTCAATTCCAGAGGAAGGCTGAAGAGTAAGTGATGTTCCCTCTCATTCTTCTTCATGGGTTTTCTTAGAAATTCTTTGCTATGATAAACTTACTAATCAAAATACAACAATTGGTAAATGCCTTCGGATTATTACAGAATAGTGGATATGATATAATTCCAATCTGTTCACACACCATTGAGCTCACAATTTCTTATTTCTCTACTCTTGAAACTGGCTGCATGTGCTTCAAACTTCCGACGATTGAATTATGTTCCTTTTGTCAAGATTTGATGCATCCGTCTATTTTTGGCAGTTACATATTGGAATTTGATGATGATGAGGAAGATGGATCTCTACCTCAACGCGCAATACCCTTTGACAGGGTAGTTGCTCTTCCTGACGGATATTGCCAGTAAAATACCGTTGTTTATGGTTTGCAAACACGCGAATAGTTGCTAGTACTGCTGCATTTTCTTTGCAGTATGGTTTGACAAATTCTAGGTTTATTGCTCTACACCACTTGGTCCCTAATCTCCTGGAAGATCTAGCTGTAAATTTGTATCTATTAAGGTCCCAGATCATATCCGTTATGATTTAAAAGAACCCCCTTGTCAAAGTACATCAGGCCTACAAAAGAGAACACATCAACCCAATTTTATTGATAGTTTGCATATTTCAGTTCTGTTAAACTATCTACGATGAAATTTGTAGAGGTTATTATGATTGGAATTCTCATGTTTTTGGCCTGATTGTAAGATCGGACTGTTTCTGTTTCTATTTCCATTTATGATACTATCATCACAAATGATTTAAATGTAGTATTACTTTTAATCAGAGGCGGATCTAGGATTTTGATCTTTCAGAAGTTCGAACTTGGAAGTCTATCAGAGCCTATTTGATATAGTGGGTTGGAAGTCCATTATTTGTACACATACATGTTCGAGCCAAAGCTGATGCATTCGAATGTACTCATACAGTTAACACTTTACAGGGGATGGAATATAGGAAATAATGTTAAAACATTTACACTAAAGCTGAAATATATAGTTACAAAGAGGTAGCTGGAGCACTGATTCAGTACTTGCTGACTTAAAATCTCAGATCTGTCTTTTACCCTAAAGTCAATATATATTGTTCAAATAAGTGTAATTCATAGGAGTGAATGACAGGCTTGGGTTATGGGAATAGGAGGGTTGGAGAGGGAGCCATTGATGATATAATTAGCAATCCAATGGTTAGCAGCTTCAGAATAATGGACTCCATCCCAACTTATGACAGTTGAAGGGTTGCTGCAAGATCCTGCATATATTTCTGTCCCATTATTAATTCTATCTGTCTTCCCACACCAAACATCGTTTCCATTTTCGTGATAGCCACAACAGATCTTGAATGCTTCCTCGAATCCTGTGAGCAGAATCAAAAGATTATTCATGCTCGGTGTATACACTAAACTACTCATGGTTAAGTACTTAAGTGCCTAAGACTATGAGAATACATATTAATTACCTTGGTTCTTTGCATTGCTGATTAATTCATACTTAGCCTTGTACAGATCAACATAAGCAATTGTAGCTTCTTGAAGCTCTATCCTGAGTTTGGTCATCATATCCGAGAGTTGTTTGTTGAACTCCAACGCTATATCATTTTGACCCTTAATGCATCCTTGTTCATCTAAAAATCCTGGTGATGGATCTTGAACTTTGACAGTGGCCACAGGCAAGCAACCAATAGGCAGTGGACATATTCAGAGTGACACCCTGCATAGCAAACAGCTCTTGCCAGATTTTACTAGTGAATACTGGGTCCCTGTCACTGACTATGTCAGCTGGCATACCATGGAGTTTGTAAATGTGAGTCATGAACAACTTAGCAATATCAACAGCTGAATAAGGATGTGATAGAGCTACAAAATGAGCATATTTAGTAAGTCGATCAACTACCACCCATATCACTGACTTTCCCTTGGATTTGGGCAACCCTTCAATGAAATCCATACTAATGCTTTGCCAAGTTGCTGGTGGAATGTTGAGAGGCTGAATCAACCCAGGGTAGGCAGCAGAATCATACTTACTTATCTGACAAACTGCACACTTTTTTACATAGTCACTTACATCCTCCTTGAGCCCCTTCCAGTAGAAAAGGGCACTGATTCTCCTATAGGTATGATCAATACCTGAATGACCACCTGTGGGGAGATCATGCCATAGCTGTAATATTTCCTTCCTGAGAGCCTGATCAGAACCAATTACCATCTTACCATTCTTCCTCAACTGTTGGTTAATATAGGTGTAACCTCTCTGAGCTTCTTGGCTTCCCTCTAACTCTTGAATCAAACTCAGTAAGTCAGGATCCTTGTGCCAACTTCCAATGATAGTTTGCAGCAAATCAGTTCTAATTGTGGATAATGTTAATGTTGACAACTCAGCAGCTGGCACCCTGGATAATGCATCTGCAGCCTTGTTCTCTTTCCCTTTCTTGTATTCAATATCAAAATCAAACTGCATCAACCTGGTGATCCACTTCAGTTGTGCTCCTGTGTGCAATTTTTGTTCCAACAGAAACTTAAGAGCCTTCTGATCAGTCTTAATAGTGAAGTGTCTGCCCCCTAAATACTGCCCCCATCTGGTGACTGCCATAACAAGAGCTAGCAACTCTTTGTCATAAACTGACATAGCTTGATTCTGGACAGATAATCCCTTACTCAAGTAAGCTATTGGTCGACCCCCTTGCATTAACACAGCCCCAATACCCAGGTCACAAGCATCAGTTTCAACTACAAAGGGAATAGAAAAGTCAGGGAGAGCTAACACAGGGGTAGAAGTGAGAACTTCCTTCAACTCCTGAAAAGCTCTAGTGGCTTGTTCTGTCCATTTGAACCCATCTTTTTTGAGAAGATCAGTAAGAGGCTTACTAAGCTTGCCATATCCTCTTATGAACCTTCTATAGTAGCCGGCTAAGCCAAGGAATCCTCTCAACTGCTTGATGTTAGCAGGCATGGGCCAATGCTGCACTGCTTGAATCTTCTTTGGATCAGTGGCCACCCCTTGGCCTGAGATGTAATGGCCCAGATATTCTACCTTATCCACTGCAAAAGCACATTTGGCCCTCCTAGCAAACAGGTGGTTTTGGAGCAACAACTCAAATGTTAGTTTAAGGTGATGAACATGCTCTTCCAATGTCCTGCTAAACACCAAGATGTCATCAAAAAAGACTAATATGAATTTCCTCAGATGTTCCCTGAATATGTGGTTCATCAACCCCTGAAAACTAGAAGGTGCGTTAGTCAAGCCAAAAGGCATCACCAAGTATTCATAATGCCCTGAATGAGTCCTGAAAGCTGTTTTATGTATATCAGATGAGGCCATTCTGATTTGATGGTATCCAGATCTCAGATCTATCTTAGAATACACCCTTGAACCCCCTAGTTCATCTAACAACTCTTCAATGAGTGGTATGGGATACTTGTCCTTTGTGGTCACCTGGTTCAACGCCCTGTAATCAACACACATTCGCCAGCTACCATCCTTTTTACCCACCAATACCACAGGGGAAGCAAAAGAACTACAGCTATGTTGTATCAACCCCTGATCTAACAGCTCCTGCACCATCTTTTCAATTATATCCTTTTGCATAGGGGCATATCTATAGGGTCTGGAGTTAATAGGTTTAGCACCCTCCATTAAGGGAATTCTGTGATCATGGATACCCCTAGATGGAGGTAATTTTTGAGGTTCTGCAAACACCTCCTTATAAGTATCTAGCACCTCTTGTATTTCTGCAAATTCCCTGGTTTCTACCTTACTTTCAGTGCTCAATTCTGTAGAAAAAACTCTAATCATAAAGCATTGTGCATTATGACTTCCATATGAAGTTAAAGAATCTGCTTCCACTGTTTTAAGTGTAGGTACAGCCCCCTTCAATGAATGAAGTTTGTCCTGATACAAAAACTCCATGGTCAAGTGACTGAAGTTGAACTTAATGTCTCCAAGAGTGCATAACCACTGGATTCCTAAGACCATATCACTGGTACCTAGGGGAAAAAGGAGAAAATCAGCTTGAAAGATGGTGCCCTGTAGTACCCAAGCAAGTCCCTTACGAATCTGATTCACCTGCACATCATGACCATTCGCAACCTTCACACTCTGAACCTTGCAAGGTTCTATAGCCCAACCCAGCCTTACCGCCAGCTCAGCATCAATAAAATTGTGAGTAGAGCCACAATCAATCAGGATGTTGAGAGCACCTTGTTCACAGTGGCCAGTAACCCTGAGGGAGTGGTAACCCTTGGTACCATTCAATGCTTGGAATGAGATCTCACAGTTTTCAGGTAAGTCTTCAGGAGTAGGATCCTCATTCACTTCGTCTTCCCCATACTCTTCCTCCCCTAGCTCCAATAAGAACAATTGTTTCTTATTCTTGCAAATATGCCCACGTTGGTATGGTTCATCACAAACATAACAAAGACCCTTAGCCTTTTTTTCACTCAACTCAGCTGATGTCAGTCTTCTCCTTCTCATAGGTTCATTAGAGGTAGAATTCATAGGCTTAGGTGGTGTACAGGAGGAGTTTGTTGGTGTCCTATAAGTTGCATAAGCGACTTGATTCAGATTTCTGCCAGGGTGTGGAGTCTGCATTGATACTGGTAATCTGGCCTTAGACTGTTTAAAAAATATACTTTCCTGGAGCCTCGCCAACTGATAGGCTTGGGGAAGGGAATATGGTCTTAAAACCTTAACTGCATCACCCAACTCTGGTTTTAAATTTTCACAGAAGATGCTAATGGCATTCTCAGTAGTGATGTTGACCCTGGTCATCACATTATCAAAAGCATCCTGGTAATCCTTAACAGATCCCGTTTGCTTCAGCTTAACCAATTCAGCCATAGGGTCATCAAATTCATTCCCAAATCTATCAGCCAGTGCATACAAATACTCATCCCAACTGGGAGGTGGAAGATGTTGCCTACTCCTCATATAGGCCTGATGCCACTGAATTGCTATGTCATCTAAATGCACTGATGCAACAGCCACCCTCTGGTGTATGGGTATTTCATCCTAAGAAAAAAACTGCTCCACCTTATACCACCAAGATCTAAAATCCTTCCCATTAAATCTGGGAAATTCAATCTTAGATAATCTAGTTAAAGAAGGATTAGGCATTGGTTGAGTAAGGGAATTCTGATAATAAGGGGAATAGTGTCCCTGGTTCGTATAACTTGATATCGGGTGCACATAAACTGGGGTTTGGTGCTGCTGTTGGAAGAATCTGGGTGGTGGTGGAAGCTGAGGTGGTGGTGGAAATTGTGGTGGGGGTGGTAGTGGTGACTGGAACTGCGAATTAATTCTGGGAAGTGAGCTGGGGTTCATAGTAACAGGAACCTGGGATGATAACATGGGTTTACTATGGTTTGGATAGGTGGATTGGGTTGGCATCTGTGATGTGTGAACCATAGCTGGACTGATGGTGGTGTTAGTAAAAGACATAGGAGAATTAATCATACAAGTACTAGATCTAGACTGGTTAAGATTAGTTATAGTGCGACTGGGGTTTGGGGTCTATTGAAGACTACGATTGCCTATCGATATACCTGAATGGTTCATCGGACCTTCAGTCGGAGAGTAGAGCTCTTCTCTAGTTAACCTACCTAGCTCCCCTGATTTCCCTCATCCTACCTTGCTAGCTGCAGCAATAGACTCCTTGAGCTCGCGATACGACTGCTCATGAATGGCTTCCAGCTGATTCTGACGCTGGGAAAAATTGGCGACATCGATTGCCATTCGATCTAGCCGACTCAGAACCTCCATTAACTCTGACGACATGCCTGACCCACAGTGCGAAGATCAGGCTCTGATACCATTGATACAACCTTGGGAGAACCACACCCCAAAAGCTAGCTATTAAGGTTGGAGAGCCCAAGGCTATATAAACCCCACAACAGCCCCATTTGGCCGATGTGGGACTCAAGTCCCATACCTTGCAATAGTTCATAACAAACCACCACGCTCCACATCCGTCGTCCTCGACGGCTGTGCGCTAGACACTTTCTAGCCCCGGGCGAACACTGCAATGCCGGCGTCACCATCCAAGGCACGGTGTACGGAGGGTGGTGGGTGGCTATGATACCATTGATGGCAAATCAGCTAAGACAGTGTAGAAATTAAAGGAAAATAAGAGAAAATGGTACTGTAATAAGAAGGTAACTAGGAAATATTATTATCATTCATCATAGATCTGGAAATGAGCTCGGTTTCCATACTTATACACCTATCTCCACTAGAAAAGCATGACAAAGCTGACTAGGCAACTTGATAACGACCTGGACTAAAGTGATCAAAACAGAAATAAACAGGGGACTCATGTGCAACATAAACAGAGGACTAATGTGTAATAACCAAAACTTAATAACTAACTAACAACCCCACACTCCCAACGGATACGTACGACTCCCTCAACGCTAAGTACTACATCCTACTACTCTTCCTTGCAGATCACATCAAGTTAAGTTCTTTGTGTTCCAAACTAGGGTAGTTTGGAAGGGTAGCAACAGTCTAGGATTGTTGTGTAAGGGCTTACAGTTAGGTCCTTGGGGTTACCTTTGTAATCCGGTTTTGGCTTGTGAGTTTAGTGGATTGGTTGAAATTCCCACAGGGGTGTGGGTCGTGGTTCTTTACACCTTTGAGCCAGGGTGTTTTCCACGTTAAAATCGCGTGTGCCTTGTCTACTTTTCTCTTTACTACTTTGTTAATTTATTGTTGGAACACCCATTAGAACAGTTCCAAGTGAGTTGTTCAAACTTAGTCTAAAACTTAAAAAGAGACAAAAATTGTTATCGACCCAATTCACCCCACTTGTGTCGAGTGTACTCTAAACTAATTAAACTTTGTTTAATTGTAAGTATATCTTTTTCTTACATCCAGCTCACTCTTTGACTTTTTGTATTGTGGGTTTTATTTTTGTCTTGGCTTCAAAATATGAATTTTAGTGTAAGATTTTCAAGATCGCACCATAACCATCCTTTTCTTACACATGCTTGTTTCAACAAATACCCGTGTAAAAAATGAAATTGTTTCAGTTTCATGCATTTTTGTTTGTTTGAATTGAAGTGTTTCCTCATTTAGTTTGTTGTGTACCTCTGTTTGAATTGGTTTTATGGGATTCCGAAATGTAATCCACACTATGACACGTGACTTTACTTCCTAACTATATGGGAGAAGTAATTAAGATCTTAACTGCAATTTCCTCATTCACAATGAATGTTTTCACACCAAACCTTCACTTGTATAAAAGACTAGACAGGGGTTCGGCTGAATCTAGTACTTGACGTCAAGAATCCATAAAGTTGAAATCCTAGCTCTAACATGGCTACGAGCAGTGTTAAGGACGATAAAGGTGGTCACCCTTTCCCTGAAGATTTAGCAATAGATATTCTACAGAGATTGCCTGTGGTGTCATTGTTGCGATTTGAATGCGTCTCCAAGAACTGGTACACTCTTATCAAAAGCCCTTTCTTTGCAAGAAAACACATTAATTATAACAATAAGAAGAACAAAAGCCGCCCCAAAATCCTTATTCATAATTTGAGCAGTTATCATCATTATTATTTCAATCCCCTCGATAATTCAATTCCACCAATCACCTTCATTTCATTTCCGAATGACAATTATAATGCAAAACGTTTGCTTGAAAGACCTGATTATCTCCAGAAGTTCAGAATTTTAACAAAGGTGATGGGCTCTGTGGATGGTCTGTTTTTGTTAGTAAAAGGCAAATATCTAACCGAGAATGTTAGGTTGGCTATGTGGAATCCTGCAACTAGGGAGGTGATCCCCCTCCCTGAATTCCACTTCCAGGATCAAGCACCTCATCCCTTAGAAGATATTCGGTTTGGATTCGGATTAGACCCCGTTACTAGCGACTACAAGATTGTCTGTTTTTCTGTGTATCGTCTGATCCCTCGAGTATATGCTGCGGTTTATTCGAGTTCTAGTGACTCATGGAGGGTCCTTGAACCTCACAAAATGGTCAACAGTCTCTCTTATTTTATTCCCCAGCATGCCACTGCTTATCTGGATGGAACTTATTTCTGGCTGCAACGGGGGGATGGGGAAGGTGATAAGGACAGCGTTTTCTCATTTGACTTTAGTAATGAGGTGTTTACGGAGATTCCAGGCCCAGATAAATCCAACAGTGTCGTTTACGGTCTTATATTGCTTGATGACTCGCTTACTATCTGCACCATAGATGGCGAAACATTCAGTTATTTTTTGTGGATTATGATCCAACCTGGAGTTTGGAACAAAGTTTTTACCTTTCAAGGCCCTCCAAATGTAAACTACAATCCTCGATATTTTGGCTTTTGGGATTCCAGCACTGTCATTTTCCAAATCAAAAGACGTTGGCTAGTCTCCTATGATGTTAGGACCAAGGAGACGAGGCATCTTGGGTATGGTCATAGGGATTATATGTTTTTTGTTATGTATTATAAGGAGAGCTTAGTAAGAATTAAACGAGGAAACAAAGAACTGGACCATTGCAGCTTACCTGACTTTTTCGACTCTCCATTGCATCTGTCGTCTGAGTTTTGCGACCTTGATGACTTGCTTGATGCAAGCTGGTTATATCAATGAGGTTAATATCTTCATGGCTTTTGTGTTCATTCCTAATAGGATTTCCTTATATGACAATTTCATGCAGTATTGAATTGGCTATTGCTAGCTTGCAAGTAAAATCTCATGGCTGTAGTTTCCAGGATTTATGCTCGGGTTCCAGTATTGATTGATGGTGGTGTTTTTCTGTTATACGCACTAATTCATATCGACATGTCACTTGGAATTGCAAATCTAGTTTTCCCTTTGCATTGATCTAATACTAATAGGTCTAATTAGGTTAACATCAAACACTTGTTTGGCTACATTGGTTTGTATAAATACAAACCTTAGACATTGAGAAAAGTACAGTCGACACATAAATCTGCAGCACCAGCTAATATTCAATCCCTCCACAGTTATGCAGAGACAAGTATACAACTCACAAGGCCTGTACATTGAGTGCCTGCACTTAGAAAGCTCTACAAGTGTATCCTCAATTTTTGGAAATATCTTTATTTAACAAATCATCTGTCCATACAAAATTCGAGTTTGTCGATCCAATGTGCAGACTTAAAATCTCAGATCAGTCTTTTACCCTAAAGTCAATATAAATTGTTCAAATAAGTGTAATTCATAGGAGTGAATGACAGGCTTGGGTTATGGGAATAGGAGGGTTGGAGAGGGAGCCATTGATGATATAATTAGCAATCCAATGGTTAGCAGCTTCAGAATAATGGACTCCATCCCAACTTATGACAGTTGAAGGGTTGCTGCAAGATCCTGCATATATTTCTGTCCCATTATTAATTCTATCTGTCTTCCCACACCAAACATCGTTTCCATTTTCGTGATAGCCACAACAGATCTTGAATGCTTCCTCGAATCCTGTGAGCAGAATCAAAAGATTATTCATGCTCGGTGTATACACTAAACTACTCATGGTTAAGTACTTAAGTGCCTAAGACTGAGAATATATATTAATTACCTTGGTTCTTTGCATTGCTGATTAATTCATACTTAGCCTTGTACAGATCAACATAAGCAATTGTAGCTTCTTGAAGCTCTATCCTGAGTTTGGTCATCATATCCAAGAGTTGTTTGTTGAACTCCAACGCTATATCATTTTGACCCTTAATGCATCCTTGTTCATCTAAAAATCCTGGTGATGGATCTTGAACTTTGACAGTGGCCACAGGCAAGCAACCAATTGGACCAGTGTTATGAATCCAAAAATTTCTAGCCCCTTTTCTGTACAAGTCCTGCAAAATCATAAATTTTAGATTTAGTGTATATAATAAGAGTTAAGCTCCTTTGACAATGTATGTATTCCTTAGATCCCTTTATATAAATTATTTTTGAGTTTGCCACAGCACACATAAAACTTATACAGCTGATGTGAGAAAGTTGAAGATCAACGGACTCGAACTTGTGCAGCAAACTGGTTGATTATATCTGGTATTGTGGCTCGAACTTGTTCCATGCTTGTTAGCTTTCTAAAAGCAGCAGCAATATCATTCTGGCCAATATCCATGGTGTAAAGTGCCTTTGAGAATTCGTCAGGTATAGGAAGCCTGCTCCTATCTGATGCGTCTTTGGCTGCAAAATCAACAACAATGGATACCCATTCAAATGCCGGTATCTGAAACTCACTGGCCCGATTAATTAAGATTTACGCCTTGTAGGTCCAAGAAAATGGCAAAGGCGTACAAACCTCCTTTCCAAGAGGTTCTCCATTCTCAGGTCTGAAATCCGAGACAATTTAAGGGGATTATTTGCGCAATATGGTCTTCTCTGTGGCCTCTTTATATTACATCTCCGTTAGCCTAGTGAGCTAAATTTCACCTTTAAAAGTAAATGAATTTTTCTTTTCACTTCAAGAAAGACCATTTGTGCAAATGCCCACAGAAGGAATGATAGTAAGCTAGTTGAAAGGTGAACCTACCTTGATTATAAAAGTAGGTGGCTCTTTCTTTAAACTGGGTGTAATGCTCAACTTGAATGTCAAGAGGAAAGGGGCTAACACCAGTGTCAAACCATGATTCATTTATCCTTCTGATTGTTGCTCCTCCTGTTGCAAAATTGGCTCCATGCCTATAACTTGTTCCTAATGTATCCAAGTATGGACTCAAGTGTGGAACTCCAAGGTGCTCAGCTGTATAAAATAAATAAGTTAAAGTGCACGAAAAGCATGCTTGTTTGTTTTTCATGAGTGCGTGCATGGGCGGAGGTAGCATATTATAAGTTCAACCAAACCCAATAGCTTTTGACTCAGACCTTGTATATCTACAAAAATTTGCTAATGAAGTACAAATATCAGATTTCGAACTCAGTAACTCAAACAGTCAATATGTTGAATGGCATTCCGAACCCATCAATTAAAAAATCTTGCCTCAGCCTATAAGTGCTGGTTACACTTACACGGAGATTAAGCAACTTTTGTTTAATAAGTTCAACTGAATCCTGTATTTCGGCTACAAAATAGTATGTTAAGCTTTGAACTTATAGCGTTACAATGAGTTCCATGTTAAAAATCTATGCTCTGTCATTAAACAAATATTATCATGAATTTGTGGATATCAACATCAAAATCCACTTGCTAATTGCTCTGTCATTAAACAAATATTATCAACTTGGCATGCATAATATAGGCACTCAACAAAACAATTTAATAGAGTGTCTTTGTACACATGGTGCAATATATTATCGGTCGATTAGTGAGACTAAAAATATTAAGAGATCAAAGGTCAACCAAAATGTATGAAGTTCAGCCCACAAAAATTGAAGTTCCAAAAAATGACTAAAAATTAGATAATTTCAAAAAAAAAAAAAATAACTCCAACTGTACAGGCGAGCCAAAAAGTGACTATTCGTGCAATTTCCCCTCGAAGCCCTGTAGAGATATGGATGATTTGTTCACATTTGCGGCCTAAGCGTTCTTTGGATAGAACGGGATTATTACTCCACATAATCAATCTCGACCCTTATCTACTTGTTATAACCATATTTTGTCTTTTCTTTCTTTTCCTAGCATATTTATTAGATATAATTTGATGATATAAATATTTAAATAACATAAGACAAATATATATTTGTATATATGTGTATAGAAGTTATATATATAAAGAATATTTGTTGAACACAAATGGTTGCTACAAATTTGAATTTTATTATTGCAAACTAGGAAACAACTTTGATCTTACAAATATTTTACAATGTTTCACTCACACTCTAGCACATCTCTTTCTTTTCTCTCTTTAACTCTCACTTTTGCTCTCACTCTTTCTCTCTTGATTTGCTTTGCTTGCTTTTCTTACTTACAACTCAAATGAACCACCTCTATTTATGAACTTATGATTGAACATGAAATTTAAAAAAGAAATGAGAACTTCTAATTTTTAGCATTCAATGGAAGCACCATCGGTTTTTCTCATAAAAGAAACAAGCTCTTATTCTGAGGAGCAATATTCTGAGCCAGTAAACAAAACAACAAAGTTTTTCTTTTTTATTGGACTAAAAACAGCAAAAATGTTTTACAGTGACATGCTCATTTACTTGTTTCAGAATTATTGTGTTTGTCAATTCATAAAACAACCCAAGTTTTATATATAAACATGTAATTATATGAAAATGAAAAATTTGATGATGACTTTAATAATTAAATAAATGAAGTTTCTTGTAGTAGGAGTATATTTTAGAGTTAATTATTTCTAATAAAGAGTGATTAAGGCATTTTTCACTTCAAAATTAACTTAATATATATTCCAAATATATCAAAATTTGTTTGAAATATACTTAGTGGTACAAATTGAGATAGTTAGATTATGAGAATTTGTACAAACATTATCTAAACCGTCAATATATATTTCTCAAAAAATATTATCTGATCTTTAGTGAGTAGAGTTACAAAGTATCTCCAGCAATGGGAGCTAGCTAGTAACCCAGTGAATGATCAAGAAATAGATAACATGATCCGCACAAAATCGCTACAATATATAGAAAGAAAAAGACAGAAAAAGAAATCAAATAAAAATATAAAATATTTAAGGAGTCTTATGAGGTTCCGCTTTATTAGGTTTTGCTTGAGACCACCAATTTTTTAGAGCCGCCCCTGATAACGTGGTGCTATTATACAATATTGTGTAATAACAAAGTGTTATACCAAAAAATCAATTTTAGAAATACATGGTTGTTATAGCAAAGTATTGTTATACATCAGTAAGTTTTAATTGTAACTATATCTTTTTCTTACATCCAGCTCATTTTAACAAGATCGCACCATAACCATCCTTTTCTTACACATGCTTGTTTCAACAAATACCCGTGTAAAAAATGAAATTATTTCAGTTTCATGCATTTTTGGTTGTTTGAATTGAAGTGTTTCCTCATTTAGTTTGTTATGGGATTACGAAATATAATCCACACTATGACACGTGACTTTACTTCCTAACTGCAATTTCCACATTCACAATGAATGTTTTCACACCAAACCTTCACTTTGTATTTTTTGTCCTCTCTATAAAAGACGTCGCGAATCCATAAAGTTTAAATCCTAGCTCTAACATGGCTACGAGCAGCGTTAAGGACGATAAAGGTGGTCACCCTTTCCCTGAAGATGTAGCAATAGATATCCTACAGAGGTTGCCTGTGGTGTCGTTGTTGCGATTCGAATGCGTCTCCAAGAACTGGTACACTCTTATCAAGAGCCCTTTCTTTGCAAGAAAACACATTAATTATAACAATAAGAAGAACAAAAGCCGCCCCAAAATCCTTATTCATGATTTGAGCAGTTATCATCTTTATTATTTCAATCCCCTCGATAATTCAATTCCACCAATCACCTTCATTTCATTTCCGAATGACAATTATAATGCAAAACGTTTGCTTGAAAGACCTGATTATCTCCAGAAGTTCAGAATTTTAACAAAGGTGATGGGCTCTGTGGATGGTCTGTTTTTGTTAGTAAAAGGCAAATATCTAACCGAGAATGTTAGGTTGGCTATGTGGAATCCTGCAACTAGGGAGGTGATCCCCCTCCCTGAATTCCACTTCCAGGATCAAGCACCTCATCCCTTAGAAGATATTCGGTTTGGATTCGGATTAGACCCCGTTACTAGCGACTACAAGATTGTCTGTTTTTCTGTGTATCGTCTGATCCCTCGAGTATATGCTGCGGTTTATTCGAGTTCTAGTGACTCATGGAGGGTCCTTGAACCTCACAAAATGGTCAACAGTCTCTCTTATTTTATTCCCCAGCATGCCACTGCTTATCTGGATGGAACTTATTTCTGGCTGCAACGGGGGGATGGGGAAGGTGATAAGGACAGCGTTTTCTCATTTGACTTTAGTAATGAGGTGTTTACGGAGATTCCAGGCCCAGATAAATCCAACAGTGTCGTTTACGGTCTTATATTGCTTGATGACTCGCTTACTATCTGCACCATAGATGGCGAAACATTCAGTTATTTTTTGTGGATTATGATCCAACCTGGAGTTTGGAACAAAGTTTTTACCTTTCAAGGCCCTCCAAATGTAAACTACAATCCTCGATATTTTGGCTTTTGGGATTCCAGCACTGTCATTTTCCAAATCAAAAGACGTTGGCTAGTCTCCTATGATGTTAGGACCAAGGAGACGAGGCATCTTGGGTATGGTCATAGGGATTATATGTTTTTTGTTATGTATTATAAGGAGAGCTTAGTAAGAATTAAACGAGGAAACAAAGAACTGGACCATTGCAGCTTACCTGACTTTTTCGACTCTCCATTGCATCTGTCGTCTGAGTTTTGCGACCTTGATGACTTGCTTGATGCAAGCTGGTTATATCAATGAGGTTAATATCTTCATGGCTTTTGTGTTCATTCCTAATAGGATTTCCTTATATGACAATTTCATGCAGTATTGAATTGGCTATTGCTAGCTTGCAAGTAAAATCTCACGGCTTTCTTGTTTTGTCTTAATAGGCCTCAACTTGCTGTAGTTTCCAGGATGCTCGGGTTCCGATTTTCAGTTAAATTTCACCAACCAACCCCTCCATTTCTCCTTATGTATTTTCATTGTTTGGTTGATCACAGAACACTTGCAAAAGAGTAGGCTTGTCATTCCATGGATATCATGTAAAGGCTGTGGTTTTCTCGTAGTTCTTATTCTAAGGAAGAACATTAAGACCTGCCACTAAACAAATCTTAACTAGGTTCATTTTGTAGCTGATTCGGCTTGTGCCTTACATTGTGATATAGAGTAAGAAACAATATAAACAGGCTTGTCACTGTTTCAGCTATTGGGAATAGTCAGCCTTAGTATTGATTGATGGTGGTGTTTTTCTGTTATACGCACTAATTCATATCGACATGTCACTTGGAATTGCAAATCTTGTTTTCCCTTTGCATTGATCTAATACTAATAGGTCTAATTAGGTTAACATCAAACACTTGTTTGGCTATATTGGCTTGTATAAATACAAATCTTAGACATTGAGAAAAGTACAGTCGACACATAAATCTGCAGCACCAGCTAATATTCAGTTATGCAGAGACAAGTATACAACTCACAAGGCCTGTACATTGAGTGCCTGCAGGCCCTGTACTTAGAAAGCTCTACAAGTGTATCCTCAATTTTTGGAAATATCTTTATTTAACAAATCATCTGTCCATACAAAATTCGAGTTGGTCGATCCAATGTGCAATTTCACATTATTGGCTTCTTTCTCTCTAAGCTCTCAAAGCTAATATTCAATCCCTTCACAACTGATTTCTGCTGGCAGCCGAATCCGTTCGGCGGGAGCCGATTGAGTCGGCCGATGAAAGTGCTAGCAGCCGAATCAGGGGCCAATTCCATTCGACGGGGCGCCTTTTCACTTGCAGTCAACTCCTCAGCTTCGCAGTTTTCAATATCTCACCGTGAGCATCGGCGGTTTTGCCGTTCATCCGCGGGGCCTATGTTTGCACTCTAATCGGCTGGCAGTCTTTTGAGTTGTTGACTGCTGTGAACTTTCCCTTCCTTTGGCGGATGGCTGATCTCTTGAGCCAATATTTCGGCGAGGCGCCGATCCAATTGCTGCCTTGTCTTCATGTTCTTCATTTTGTAGCCAAAGTGCACTTGTATTTGCTCTTTTGCACATTTTTCTTCAGTTTTGTTTCCAATTTTCATTGTATCCTGAAACATGAAAAATAACATAAGATTCATTCAAATAACATCACTAAAAAAGTTAAAAGCTAGTTAGAATGAGTTGTATTTAAGCATAAAATACCAACATATCAGTTGTCGTACCATGTATCACTGGTAATGTCCTTATAACAACCAAGCATGTTGTATTCGAGATAAGGTTCAATCGTGTTTAGGATTTCACTCTTTCCACGAGGGTTTCAAATAAAAATAGTTGTAATAATGAAGTGTTCTTATGAATGATGACTCGTAAATAGAGGTTTGATTGTAATTAAAATAAAATACATCTCAATTTTAGTATATATAATCTCAAGCGTGCTCACGAAATTTAAAAGCAGCCAAACACATTTCTATATTTCATTTGGATCCAAGGATATGACCTAGTTGTCAATGAAGTAAGATAGAACCTCAGGTTCAAATTCTAGCAGAGACAAAAAATATTAGGTCTTTCTTCACATCTATCAAAGCCTTGGTGGATAGAGTTACCTAGTACCTGTTGCTGGTAGGAGGTGGCAGATATCAGTGTAATTAGTCGAGGTGTGCCTAAGCTTGCCCGGTCACCATCGTTATAAAATTAAAAAATTCTATATTTTATTTGGAATTGTTGTCCGGTCACCATCGTTATCTGATCTTTAGTGAGCAGAGTTACAAAGTATCTCCAGCAATGGGAGCTAGCTAGTAACCCAGTGAATGATCAAGAAATACATAACATGATCTGCACAAATTCGCTACAATATATAGAAAGAAAAAGACAGAAAAAGAAATCAAATAAAAATATAAAATATTTAAGGAGTCTTATGAGGTTCCGCTTTATTAGGTTTTGCTTGAGACCACCAATTTTTTAGAGCCGCCCCTGATAACGTGGTGCTATTATACAATATTGTGTAATAACAAAGTGTTATACCAAAAATCAATTTTAGAAAAATATGGTTGTTATAGTAAAGTATTGTTATACAGTCAAGATAGCAGTCAGTAAGGTTTAATTTTAACTATATGAATTTTAGTGTAAGATTTTCAAGATCGCACCATGCTTGTTTCAACAAATACCCGTTTTAAAAAATGAAAGTATTTCAGTTTCATGCATTTTTGTTTGTTTGAATTGAAGTGTTTCCTCATTTAGTTTGTAGTGTAGCTCTGTTTGAATTGGTTTTATGGGGATTACGAAATGTAATCCACACTATGACACGTGACTTTACTTCCTAACTAGAAGTAATTAAGATCTTATTCACAATGAATGTTTTCACACCAAACCTTTTTTTTTTTTTAATTCAAAGCCACCGTTCAGTGGGGGGTTAGGCATGACCCCTACCTCGTATATTAGAATTCAAAAAGCAAATACATGTACAAGAGGTATATGCATCCTAACCTCTTCAAAAGTTAGACTGGACGTGGATTTATCCACTCCTAAGTTAATGTTTCTGCCTAGGCTATGCAAATTAGGCACTACATGTGCTATACTACTGATGAGAGGACTCCTCTCATTTACAAATATCACTTCAAAAAGATTATCAACAAAAGGATTTTGTTAGAGCATTCCATCATAGTTTAGTTCTCCATTTCTCATTGTTTGAATCCGGATGTTTGGTACTTGCCATCTATCCAGATTTATCAAGCCCTTGATTCTTCTCGGCAATCTTCTAAATTCGCTGTAAATTTCAGGTTGTTGAAATGAATAAGATAGAGCTGCTAACCTATCAGCAGGTTGGTTAGCTTCTCTAAAACAGTGCAACACCTTGAAATTCATCTCTATTTTCAGCTTCCTAATCTCTTGAACAGCTTTAGACATTTGCCATGGGGTTCTACTTTCTTCTGTAATAGCAGTTACCAGCAGTAAAGAGTCAACTTCCACCATTATAAGTTGAATCATGTTGCTCTTATACCACTGAATACCATATAAAAGAGCTTGGGCCTCTGCCCAGTTGTTAGTGCCTCTCCCCAATGGTAAAGAGTATGCCATCAATAATTTTCCTTCACTGTCCCTTATGATTCCTCCACCACCACACATTCCATTCTTGCAACTACCATCACTATTTAATTTGAGGCAGTGTGGTGGAGGTTTCATCCATTTAACAACTTTACTCTTCTTATGAACCATGTGTTTATCTATTAGCACAGAAATATCTTCCCATCTTAACTGATGTTTAAGATTTGGAAAACATTTATTAGCTAGCATGATTACATTTTCAGCAATTTGGTGGCAAGTCCTGGCCAGAGAGGGTCTTGTGGAGCCATATTTGTTGCTGCATCTTGACCTCCATAATTCCCAGATAATGATAGAAGGAGTAATCTTTATGAGCATGTTCGAAATGGGGTTACGGGCCTTATGATTCCACCAGATATTCAGTCTTGTCCGCAAAGGAGTTTCTTGCCATCTAATGGCCATTATAGCACTGAAGTACTTCCATACTGCTGCAGCAAATTCACCCTCGTTAAAAACATGTTCTAGACTATCAGCCTGAGGTATCCGGCAACAACAACATCTTGAAGGTCCAGTAATACCAAATCTCTCAATAACATCATCTGTTGGCACTCTTCTTCTAAGCACTCTCCATGCCATAAATGACATCTTGAATGGTAATGTCTTGTGCCACACATTTGCTTCTATATGGTTTCCTATCTGAGATTGTCTCAAGCATTTCCAAGCGGAAGCAACAGAAAAAACACCAGAGGAGTCTGCTGTCCAATAAGGCATGTCTTCTCTTTCACACATTTCCAAATTCATGTTCAAAATATACTCTTTGATGAAAGGTGGGATCTGATAACGAATCAAATCCCACTGCCAAGAGCCATTCTGGAATCTGGAGCCAAACCTTCACTTGTATAAAAGACTAGACAGGGGTTCGGCTGAATCTAGTACTTAGAGGTCGCGAATCCATAAAGTTGAAATCCTAGCTCTAACATGGCTACGAGCAGTGTTAAGGACGATAAAGGTGGTCACCCTTTCCCTGAAGATGTAGCAATAGATATCCTACAGAGGTTGCCTGTGGTGTCGTTGTTGCGATTCGAATGCGTCTCCAAGAACTGGTACACTCTTATCAAAAGCCCTTTCTTTGCAAGAAAACACATTAATTATAATAAGAAAGACAAACGCCGCCCCAAAATCCTTATTCATAATCGGAACGATCCTCTCGATAATTCATCTCCACCAATCATTTTCATTTCATTTCCGGATGATAATTACAAAGCAAAACGTATTCTTGAAATACCTGATTATCTCCAGAAGTTGAAAAGTTTAATAAATGTGATGGGTCCTGTGGATGGTTTGTTTTTGTTACAGAAAGGCAATTATCTTATCGAGAATGTTAGGTTGGCTCTGTGGAATCCTGCAACTAGGGAGGTGAGGCCCCTCCCTGAATTCCAGTTCCAGGATCAACCTCAGGACTCTATTATGCAGTTTGGATTCGGATTAGATCCCGTTACGAGTGACTACAAGGTGGTTTGGTTTTGTATGTATCAGAATGAAGTATGTGCTGCGGTTTATTCATGTTTTAGCGACTCGTGGAGAGTCCTTGAAAAAAATCACAACATGGTCAACTCTTCTTATGATTTCAACTATGCCACTGCTTATTTGGATGGAACTTATTTCTGGCTCCAACTGGGGTATGGAGAAGGTGATAAGGCCGTCGTTTTTTCATTTGACTTTAGTAATGAGGTGTTTACGGAGATTCCAGGCCCAGATGTTCCTACTGATGCCGTTGAGTGTCTTATATTGGTTGATGACTCACTTACTATCTGCACCATAGATACCGAAACCACCGAAACGTACACTTTTCATTTATGGACTATGATCCAACCTAGAGTTTGGAATAAAGTTTTTACCTTTCGCGTCCTTTCAGATGGAAACAACAACCCTTGGCCTACGTGCTATGGCTTCTGGGATTCCAGCACTGTCATTTTCCAGATCAAAAAAGGTTGGCTTGTCTCCTATGATATTAGGACCGAGGAGACGAGGCATCTTGGGTATGGTCGAAGGTATACGATTACAGTTAGGTATTATAAGGAGAGTATTGTAAATAGGGCTCTGCCCGTATGTAAATAGGCTCTGCCCGTATGTAAATAGGGCTCTGCCTGCTGAGTCTCTCACCGTTCAGTATTGTGAATAGATTAGTCATGTATTATGTATATTGGGCCAAGCCCGTTAGGGTTAGGTTTACTTGGTCACTAAGTTAGGTTTAGGGTTAGGTTTAGGTTTTCTCTAGGTTTCTTTTGTATAAATAGGGGACTCCCCTCATCAATGAAAGCAAGAGTTTTCACCCAAATATTATTTCTCTCGTGTGAGTGTGTTTGGTTTTTCATGGTATCAGAGCCATCGTGAAACTCTTCAAATAGAAAAGTAATGGAGGTTCCAAAAGGTGATGTTGCAGTCGTACGGAAGACAATCTCTCCGTACGATATCACTTCGAATGATAATCCTGGTTTGATTATCACACAGGTCCAGTTGACCAGTGAAAACTATGAGGAGTGGGCGCGGTCGGTTAGAACGGCGCTGCGTGCAAGGAAGAAGTTTGGTTTTGTTGACGGATCGATCAAGATGCCCGATGAAAAGTCGATCGATTATGAGGATTGGTGGACTATCAATTCTCTTCTGGTGTCGTGGATTAGGAATTCGATCGAGCCTACTCTTCGGACCACCATATCGCACATGGAAGTAGCGAAAGATCTGTGGGAGAGTATTCGAGAACGTTTCTCCGTGGGAAACGGACCTCGGATTCAGGAATTGAAAGCGGCTTTGGCCAGTTGTAAGCAAAAGGGACTGACTGTTGCTGCTTACTATGGAAAACTGGCTATGTTGTGGGAAGAACTAGGAAATTGTGATAAGTTTCCAACTTGCTCGTGTGGAAACTGCACTTGCAATCTGACGGTTGCACTGGAGAAGAAAAGGGAAGAAGATAGGGTTCACTTATTCCTTATGGGCCTGGATGAAAGTCTTTATGGAACTGTCCGTTCCAATCTCTTGGCTCAGGAGCCGTTGCCATCGATGAATCAAGTCTACCAAAAGGTAATCCAAGATGAACGGGTCAAAGGGATGGCACGAACTCAGGAAGAACGAGGAGAGGTGACGGCGTTTGCTGCACAACGATCACAACCGCCGAAGACAGGCTATAAGGAGTGTCACCTGTGTGATCGAGGAGGACATCCTCCGGAACGCTGCTATGAAGTCATTGGCTATCCGGAGGGGTGGGTGCATTATTCGAAGCAAGGCACTTCGAATGGAGGACGTGGTAGAGGAAGAGCTGAAGGTAACAAAGGTGGAAGAGGTCGTGGACATCAACAGTTTGGTTCAAATGCTGGTCGAGGACGTGGCAATAATCGAGCAAATGCTGCTCAAGCTGAGCTCGAGAATGGAGAAAACGGACACATGAGTGTGCCCGGACAGACTAACCTGTCCGGAATAACAGGTGATCAGTTGCAGATGCTGTTCGATTTGCTGAAAAAGGAGAAGGCAAGCACGAGTGAACCATCGACTGGTAAGAAAACTCGTTCTTCATGGATTATTGACACGGGGGCGTCAAATCACATGACCGGTCAGATAAGTGTTTTGGAGAATTTACGAACAATACCAAAGTATCCGGTAGGTTTACCGAACGGAAGCAGTACGATGGCGACTCAGGAAGGATCCATCAGATTTAACGAAGACATGGTTCTTCACGGAGTGTTATATGTGCCCGAAATGACTTGCAACTTGATTTCTGTGTCTCAATTAATTAATCAAGTTGGTTGCAATGTAAATTTCACTAATGATTTGTGTGTTATGCAGGACCGGGCTACGGGGAAGTTGATTGGAGCGGGTGAACAAAAGAACGGACTCTACTACTTTCGGACGATACCCGTGGTGAAAGCTGTGAAGGTCAATGGGGTAGATTTATGGCATCAAAGGTTGGGACATCCTTCGATGCAAGTAACAAAATCTCTTTCAGTCTTAGAAGGTAGTGGGAAAGGTAGCGTAGAAGAAAAATCATGTGATGTATGCCTTAGGGCAAAACAAACTAAAAATGTATTTCCTTCGAGTAATAATAAAGCTGCTGAACCATTTGATTTAGTTCACTGTGACTTGTGGGGTCCTTATAGAACTGAGTCTTCGTGTGGTGCATCATATTTTTTGACTGTTGTTGATGATTGTTCACGAGGAGTATGGGTGTTCCTGTTAGTTGATAAGAAAGAGGTCGGACAAAAATTGAAGGGTTTCTTTGCAATGGTAGAGAGACAATTCAATAAACGGGTTAAGAGCGTTCGGAGTGATAATGGAACCGAATTTGTAAGTCTGAGAGGGTATTTTCTCGAACAAGGGATCTTGTTCCAAACTTCGTGTGTGGGGACACCCCAACAAAACGGTAGAGTTGAACGGAAACATAGACATATCTTAAACGTGGCACGGGCGCTACGCTTTCAAGCTAATTTACCGATTGACTTCTGGGGAGAATGTGTGATGACGGCATGCTATTTGATTAACCGGACACCCACTAAGTTGTTGAATGGGAAGACACCTTACGATATCTTGATGGGTGTGACACCGAATTATGATCATTTGAGGGTGTTCGGTTGCTTAGGTTATGTTCGCAATCAAGGACGAACAAGTGACAAGTTTGAAAGTAGGAGTCGTCGATGTGTGTTTTTGGGATATCCAAATGGGAAGAAGGCGTGGAAAATGTATGATTTGGAGGCAAAGGAGTTTGTGTTCTCGAGAGATGTGGTATTTTACGAAAAGGAATTTCCATTCGCATCAAAGGAGACTGAGGCCGAAAAATGGACACAAGATACGGCTTCTGTCCCCGTTGCATTGGAGGAGGAAGAGGAGAGTGTGCAAGGAAGGGGGGGTGTTGAACCCGAAGTCATGACTCCGGTGATTGAACCCGAAGTGGTGACTCCGGAAGCTGAACCTGAGGTTGTTCCCGAAGTTGAACCCGATGAGTTGGGTCGGGGAAAACGAACTAAGAAAGAGAATATCTTGCTGAGAGACTTTGTTACTAATACGGTCCAAAAGAAGAGTCACCGGGTATCGTCCTGTGTTCGAAAGTCTGCTTGTTCATCCGTTTCTCAACAACCCTCTGGTAAGCCCTATCCTCTATCACACTATGTCAATTGTGATAATTTCTCTTCGAAACATGTGAGCTTTCTTGCAGCTATAACGCAAGGACATGAGCCTACCTCCTATTCAGAGGCGGTAAAAAGTGACAAATGGAGAACAGCCATGGGGGAAGAATTGAAGGCACTGGAAGCGAACAGAACCTGGGAGATAGTTCGCTTGCCTACAGGGAAGAAGGCCCTTGGATGTCGTTGGGTATACAAGATAAAGTACAACTCGGATGGAACTATTGAAAGGTACAAAGCAAGACTGGTGATTTTCGGAAATCACCAAATCGAAGGGGTTGATTATACGGAGACATTTGCACCGGTTGCAAAGATGGTGACTGTCCGAGTTTTTCTGGCCGTAGCAGCTGCCAAAAATTGGGAATTGCATCAGATGGACGTGCACAATGCATTCTTGCATGGTGATCTTCACGAGGAAGTATACATGAAATTGCCTCCGGGACATCGCATGACGGGGAGAGGAGCTGTGTGTCGCCTTCGAAAATCATTGTATGGATTAAAACAAGCTCCCCGATGTTGGTTTGCGAAGTTGTCTGCTGCACTTAAGCAATATGGGTTTCGACAATCATATTCGGATTACTCATTATTTACGATGAAGAAGGGAAATGTGCATTTAAATGTGCTTGTTTATGTGGATGATCTGATTATATCTGGTAACGATTCGAAGGCAATACGAATTTTTAAGTTATATCTCTCCAAATGTTTCCATATGAAGGATTTAGGTGCCTTGAAATACTTCTTGGGAGTTGAAGTGGCAAGGGCTCCGAAAGGAATCTTCCTGTGTCAGAGGAAGTATGCATTGGATATCATATCGGAAGCAGGCTTGTTGGGGTCAAAACCGGTTGGTACACCGATAGAACAAAACCATCGCTTGGCACTTGCGACTGGTCGTTTTGTCAAAGATCCTGAACGCTATCGGCGACTGGTTGGTAGATTGATTTACTTGTGTTTTACGCGACCAGATTTTTCCTAGTGTGCATGTGTTGTCGCAATTCATGCAGAGTCCCCGTATTGAGCATATGGAAGCGGCACTCAGGGTTGTTCGATATTTGAAGGGCTGTCCGGGACAAGGCATTGTATTTCCTTCTCGGTGTGATCTGAGATTGCACGGGTGGTGTGACTCTGATTGGGCAGGCTGTCCGGTGACACGTCGGTCGTTAACAGGTTGGTATGTGTCGTTAGGGGATTCCCCGATATCTTGGAGAACGAAGAAGCAACAGATCGTGTCAAGGTCCTCCGCTGAGGCAGAATATAGATCGATGGCGATGACGGTGTGTGAATTGAAGTGGTTGAAAGGGATTTTATGGAATCTTGGAATTGATCACGCTTCTCCGATGAATTTGAAGTGTGACAGTCAAGCTGCGTTACATATTGCTCGGAATCCTGTCTTTCATGAACGCACTAAACATATCGAAGTCGACTGTCATTTTGTTCGGAATGAAATCATCGGAGGAGTCATTTGTCCCAGCTATGCGCCTACGACCACGCAACTGGCTGATATTTTTACAAAGGCGCTGGGACGCGCCCAGTTTGAATTCTTCCTTAACAAGTTGGGCATAAGGAACCCTCACGCTCCAACTTGAGGGGGGGTATTGTAAATAGGGCTCTGCCCGTATGTAAATAGGCTCTGCCCGTATGTAAATAGGGCTCTGCCTGCTGAGTCTCTCACCGTTCAGTATTGTGAATAGATTAGTCATGTATTATGTATATTGGGCCAAGCCCGTTAGGGTTAGGTTTACTTGGTCACTAAGTTAGGTTTAGGGTTAGGTTTAGGTTTTCTCTAGGTTTCTTTTGTATAAATAGGGGACTCCCCTCATCAATGAAAGCAAGAGTTTTCACCCAAATATTATTTCTCTCGTGTGAGTGTGTTTGGTTTTTCAGAGAGCTTAGTAACAATTAAACGAGGAAACGGAGAGCTGGGTCATAGCAGCTTACTTGACTTTTTCGACTCGCCATTGCATCTGCCCTCTGAGGTTTGCGACCTTGATGACTTGCTTGATACAAGCTGGTTATATCAATGAGGTTAATATCTTCATGGCTTTAGTTTTCATTCCCAATTAGCTAGTAAAATTTAATGGCTTTCTTGTTTGGGCACTTTGACTAGTAGCTTCAACTTGTAGTAGTTGCAAGGATTTATATTCGGACAGAGTGTTCTTTGCATTTGCACCTTAGTGATTTGCATCTTAGCTTCTTACTTTTTGTGTTTTACTTAACCTCTTTATCCTTTCAATTCTTTGCAAGACTGTCTTCTGGTTCATGTTTGTAATATGGCCTTGTTTGTCTGCTTAAGCAAAGTTGTGGGTCCAACCCATTAATAAAGAAATAGAAAAAGAAAATAAAAGATGATGAATAGGCATGTGCCTATGAGAGCTATGGAGAGAGAGCCTTGGAGACAAAGTATTGCTTTGTGTGGAGGAGATTAAAATTGGCACTGTAGCACACTTGTTGCTCACGGCTTGTTTGGCCTATAAATTGAGTAGCAAATCTCCTCATTCAACACACCAAAATATTGAGAACTTTTCTTTAGTTTTTCCTCCATTTTCTTTTAGAGAGTATTTATTTTGAGAGATTTGTTTTGGGAAACACTTGTGAGAATTTCTTTGTGAGTGTTTTTAGTGAGGTTATTCTCTTGGGATATTTGGGATAAATTAGAGTATATACTCTAATTTTGTACTCTCTACTTATATACGTTGGTATAGTGAATTTGCTCCGCTCCGCCGTGGATTAGGTCACACTGACTGAACCAAGTAATTCTTGTGCCTAATTTATTTACTTTAATTGTCGTATTTTCAACTTGCATAATATTTGTTATTGTCATTATAACGCTACTTTGTCTTATTCCGCACTATACCCGGGTCTCGATCCTAACAAATTGGTATCAGAGCTGGATCCAACCGGGTTAGTTGTCAGTAGCTAAGATGACTATAATAAAGACATACGTTGAGAAATTTGATCGAAGTGCAAACTTCGGAATGTGGCAATTAAAGATGTAGGCTATCCTAATTCAGGATGGCGTAGATGTGGCGCTACAAGGCAAGCAGGCGAAGCCGGAGAATATGACAGACTTGGAATTTGCTATTATTGACAAAAAAGGCAAAATCAGGTATTATTTTAAATCTCTCAAATGAGGTTTTGCGTGAAGTAGCTGCTGAAAGCACTGCTAAAGGAATGTGGGATAAATTAAAAGCACTGTATTTGAAAAAAACAGTAGAAAATAGACTCTACTTGAAGCAAAAGCTTTACATGCTTCGTATGGATGAAGGTACTTCTTTAATCTCACATCTTGACACATTTGATTCCATTCTTATGGATTTGACTAATATAGATGTTAAGATTGATGAAGAAGATCAAGCTGTTTTGTTAATATGTTCCCTACCCCACTCGTTTAAACACTTTCGAGACACAATTCTTTATGGGAAAGAAATTATTTCCTATAAGAAAATTAAGGCAATGCTGAAATCGAAAGAGCAGATCGATAGGGATATCACTGGAGAAAGTAGTGGAACCCAAGGGGAAGGCTTGTTTGCGAGAGGTAGATCTGATAAGAAAAATTCGAGTAGTAGAAAGTCTAAATCAAGGTCAAAATCCAGATACAAAAATGTAGAGTGCAATTATTGTCATAAAATGGGCCACATTAAGTCTGAGTGCTATAAGTTGAAAAATAAAGAAAAATATAAGAAAAATCTGCATGAGAACACTGACACCGCCGAAGCAAGTGTAGCCACTGATGAGGCTGATGGAGCTATATTTGTAGCTATTGATAATAGCTCAAGAACTAACAATGAATGGATTTTAGATTCTGGTTGTTCGTATCATATGTGTCCCAATAGGGACTGGTTTTCAACATATGACTCAGCTGCAGGTAGAGTTGTCTTAATGGGCAACAATGCCATTTGTAAAGTTATTGGCAAAGGAACAATCAGGATCAAAATGCATGATGGAGTGGTGAGAACACTCACTGATGTTAGACATGTTCCAGACTTGAAGAAAAATCTCATCTCTTTGGGCACCCTAGAATCTCTTGGGTGTAAATACACAGGTGAAGGTGGAGTTCTGAAAGTTTCTCATGGTGCTCTTGTGGTCATGAAAGCACGCAGATCTGGTACGTTGTATACCTTGTTAGGTTCTACTGTTACAGGTGCCGCTGCAGTTTCTACATCAAGTCAGTCTGATTCTGACATCACCAAATTGTGGCATATGCGATTGGGGCATATGCGTGAAAAAGGTCTTTCTATCTTGAGCAAGAGAGGCCTTCTTTGTGGGCAAAGTACCGGAAAGATGGAGTTTTGTGAACACTGTGTGTTCGGGAAGAAGAAAAGAGTCAGCTTCAAATCTCCAGCTATCCATCGAACAAAAGGTACTTTAGATTACATTCATTCAGATCTTTGGGGTCCCTCACGTACCCCGTCTAAAGGTGGTGCCAGGTACATGTTAACTTTCATTGATGATTATTCAAGGAAAGTTTGGGTTTATTTTCTGAAAAATAAAAGTGATGTTTTCCTTACTTTCAAACAATGGAAAGTTTTAGTTGAAAAGCAAACAGGAAAACAAATTAAGCGGCTTAGAACTGATAATGGCTTGGAATTTTGTAATGATAAGTTTAATGAGTTCTGCAAGAATGAAGGGATTGTTCGACACCGTACAGTGAGGATGACTCCTCAACAAAATGGTGTTGCTGAAAGAATGAACAAAACTTTTCTGGAAAGGGCTCGTAGCATGATTTCAAATGCCGGTTTGACAAACGGCTTTTGGGCAGAGGCTATCTCTACAGCTTGTTATATTGTCAATCGGGCTCCTTCTGCACCTTTGAACTTTAAGACTGTGAATGAAGGAAAATTGGAACCAAGAGCTAAAAAGTGCATTTTCCTTGGATATGCATCTGGGGTGAAAGGATACCGACTCTGGTATCCTGATCCCAAGTCACCAAAATTTATAATTAGCATAGATGTAACCTTTGATGAATCTTCGATGTTACATTCAAGAAAAGAGTCTTCTAGTTCTTGCAATACAGATAAAGAGAATGATACAGATAATCAGGTGGAGCTTGAGATTGGCACGCTTTCCGAGCCTAACTCATCAACTATGGAACAAACTACTGCTGAAACTCCTGAAGTTGTTCCAGAAATTGGAGTTCCTGAAGTTGAGACAGAAATTGAGGCTCCTGAAGTCGAACCAAATGATGAGGAGTATTGCATAGCCAAAAATAGACCAAGGAGACAGGTTAAGCAACCAGAGAGATTTGGAGATTTTTTTGGATTTGCTTTTTCAATTGCACAGGAAACTGAAGAAATTGGAGAACCATCAAAGTACTCAGAAGCAGTTTCAGGTGTTGATTCAGCCAACTGGTTGATTGCAATGAATGAAGAAATTGAGTCTCTCCACAAAAATTCTACTTGGTCTCTTGTAAAGCCGCCATCAAAAAAGAGAATTGTTGGATGCAAATGGATCTTCAAGAAAAAGGAAGGCATTCCGGGGGTTGAAGATGCAAGGTATAAAGCACGGTTAGTTGCAAAGGGCTATAGTCAGGTACAAAGAATCGACTTTAATGATGTTTTCTCACCTGTTGTTAAACATAGCTCTATCCGTGTCTTGCTTGCTTTAGTTGCCATGTATAACTTGGAATTAGAACAACTTGATGTTAAGACAGCTTTCTTACATGGCGAACTTGAGGAGCAAATATACATGAAACAACCCGAAGGATTTGAGATTGAGGGAAAAGAAGATCATGTTTGCTTGTTAAAGAAATCTCTGTACGGATTAAAGCAGTCTCCAAGACAATGGTACAAGAGGTTTGATTCTTTTATGTTGGGTCATGGTTATTCCAGGAGCATGTATGATAGTTGTGTTTATTTCCAGAAATTGAATGATGGGTCATTTATCTATCTGTTATTATATGTTGATGACATGCTCATTGCTGCCAAGGATTTAACAGAAATTCACAATTTGAAAAGTCAGCTGAATAGTGAATTTGAGATGAAGGATTTGGGAGCAGCTAAGAAAATCCTTGGCATGGAGATCAAAAGAGATCGTGGAGCCAACAGGTTATTCTTAACCCAGAAGAATTATTTGGAGAAGGTCTTGGAGAGGTTTGGCATGAGAAATGCTAAACCAGTTAGTACCCCTCTGGCTGCTCATTTTAAGTTGTCAGCTGCTCAATCACCGCAGTCAGAGGAAGAAGAGAGGTATATGGCACGTGTTCCTTATTCTAGTGCCGTCGGCAGTTTAATGTATGCAATGGTTTGCACACGTCCTGATATTTCACAAGCAGTCAATGTTGTTAGTCGTTATATGGCTAATCCTGGTAAAGAACATTGGCAGGCTGTGAAATGGATTCTCAGATATCTACGAGGTACTTCAAACGCTTGTTTAGAGTTCGGAAGAAATGCTAACACTTTGGTTGGTTTTGTAGACTCAGATTATGCAGGTGATCTTGACAAAAGAAGATCATTAACAGGCTATGTATTTTGCATTGGTGGATGTGCTATCAGTTGGAAAGCTACATTACAACAAGTAGTAGCTTTATCTACCACCGAAGCAGAATATATGGCTCTGACAGAGGTTGTCAAAGAAGCTCTGTGGCTGAAGGGTCTATTTGCTGAACTCAGTTTACACCAAGGTGGCATTACCATTTTCTGTGATAGTCAAAGTGCCATTCACTTGACTAAAGATCAGATGTATCATGAGAGGACGAAGCATATTGATATAAAGTATCACTTTATCCGAGAAGCTGTTGCCGAAAGAAAAGTCTCTGTTAAGAAGATCAATACTAGAGACAATCCTGCTGATATGTTCACAAAGCCTCTTCCACTTACCAAGTTCAAGCTTTGCTTGAGCCTGATAGGTATTTGTGACAAATGATTTAGCCCGTTGGGGCTATTGCGGAGAAGATGGAGCAAGTTTGTTATATCAACAAAACAAGTCCAAGGTGGAGATTTGTAATATGGCCTTGTTTGTCTGCTTAAGCAAAGTTGTGGGTCCAACCCATTAATAAAGAAATAGAAAAAGAAAATAAAAGATGATGAATAGGCATATGCCTATGAGAGCTATGGAGAGAGAGCCTTAGAGACAAAGTATTGCTTTGTGTGGAGGAGATTAAAATTGGCACTGTAGCACACTTGTTGCTCACGACTTGTTTGGCCTATAAATTGAGTAGCAAATCTCCTCATTCAACACACCAAAATATTGAGAGCTTTTCTTTAGTTTTTCCTCCATTTCCTTTTAGAGAGTATTTATTTTGAGAGATTTGTTTTGGGAAACACTTGTGAGAATTTCTTTGTGAGTGTTTTTAGTGAGGTTATTCTCTTGGGATATTTGGGATAAATTAGAGTATATACTCTAATTTTGTACTCTCTACTTGTATACGTTGGTATAGTGAATTTGCTCCGCTCCGCCGTGGATTAGGTCACACTGACTGAACCACGTAATTCTTGTGCCTAATTTATTTACTTTAATTGTCGTATTTTCAACTTGCATAATATTTGTTATTGTCATTATAACGCTACTTTGTCTTATTCCGCACTATACCCGGGTCTCGATCCTAACAATGTTTAAAGAAATAAAAGAAGAGTTTCAGGTAAAAGAAAAGTAAAGGAATGAGCTAGTATTGAGTTCGTAGGCATCCCATTCACCATTAGCAAAATGATATCACTATGTCCATATTATTCGAAATGTAAGAATGCAAACAAGTTCTTCTCCTCCACATCAAATTCTTTTTATAATATTGTAGTTTACTTTCTTGTTGAAAGATGTCGCATCTCCTTCGAGTATAAGATTTGTTTATATGTTTCTTTCGAGTCGTAGTTAATTATTAATTATTCATGTAATACTCTAACCCTAGAACGTAATATTTAGCCACGCACATTCATAATCACAAGGCAAAGATTTGATGAAATAATTATGTAAATGATGTAATAGATGAAAGATTAGGAATAAACCCTTGTTCAATGAAGTATGGTGCTCTCAAATTGCTCCAAAGTATGAACTCCCCTAAAAAACTAAGTAAAATAGTATTTATAAGGTTTACAAAGGCCTGGTAATAAGTTAGACCTAAGCCTAGACGAAATAGGAAGTAAAAATCCGCTCCAGAGGCGCTATAACGGGCGCACCGTGCCCACGATCGCGCTAAAACAACCAGAAGATGTCGAAACTTGCATGCCTTTGGGGCGCGCCACGTGGGAAACCGCGCCAGGCACTGGGCGCTATAAGTGGCGCGCCACGTGCCCCAAAGCGCCAGGCCAAAATCCGCTCTTCCTTGCTCCGCAACTCGCCTCGTGTCGTGCCTTCGTGTGCTCAATCCAATCCTGAATCAATTTCCAATCATTCCTTGCTCAATCACGCTCCTAAAAGCTCCAAATGCACTGCGTAATAACCTACACACGCACGACATCAAATTAGTGCAAAACCACATTCATAAACTATAAAACGAGCGAATAACAAGCTCAAACATGCGGAAATATTAAGAAAACATTGGCATAAAATGTCAAACATCACCACCCCACACTTGAACCTTTGCTCGCCCTCGAGCAAGTCACAACTAACTTCCCAACCTAGGTAAAACAGGTCTGCCTATGACTATGGTTGATACCGATCATTGAACAAATGCACACATGACTACTATGGATCCCCAAACATGCCAACAATTTAACAAGCTCAAAAATATGAGAGCAACCACCCCAAAATAGCTCAAATGCACAAACTCAACTTATTGCAACCATGCTCCCACAAAATCACACCTATCTACTCAACCAAGAAACCATCAACTTCACCTATTTCATGCAAACCATGTGCCCTCACCAATATGAAGCAAAAGAGTGCCCCCAAAGATCACACACAACAATAAATATCATGAATAGAACGGGGGCAATAACAAACGAAATCACTCACTCTCATGAAAGTCTCACATGTTACACACAATGTACCATAGGCTTGCCCGTAGTGTAGGACTCCACTAATGTAAACTCATTCCAATCGGGATTAACTAGGACTTTAAAAAGGTCGTAATGTAGGCTAAGGGGCGGGTAGGATACATATGGTAATAGTGACTACCTCCCTAAGCACTTTAATACATCACAATTATTTCAAACACAATTCTCATCAAAGCCACCCAATCAACACTTCCACACACACCTTCTCAAATTATAACAAGGTACCTATTATTATAGCAAGGTGTTTTTACAATACACACACCGCACCGGCTCAATAGAGAGGCAACGAAAGTTTTTCTTTTTTATTGGATTAAAAACAGCAAAAATGTTTTACAGTGACATGCTCATTTACTTGTTTCAGAATTATTGTGTTTGTCAACTCATAAAACAACCTATGTTTTATATGTAAACATGTAATTATATGAAAATGAAAAATTTGATGATGACTTTAATAATTAAATAAATGAAGTTTCTTGTAGTAGGAGTATATTTTAGAGTTAATTATTTCTAATAAAGAGTGGATTAAGTCATTTTTCACTTCAAAATTAACTTAATATATATTCCAAATATATCAAAATTAGTTTGAAATATACTTACTGGTACAAATTGAGATAATTAGATTATGAGAATTTGTACAAACATTATCTAAACCGTCAATATATATTTCTCAAAAAATATTATCTGATCTTTAGTGAGCAGAGTTACAAAGTATCTCCAGCAATGGGAGCTAGCTAGTAACCCAGTGAATGATCAAGAAATACATAACATGATCTGCACAAAGTCGCTACAATATATAGAATTATATAGAAAGAAAAAGACAGAAAAAGGAATCAAATAAAAATATAAAATATTTAAGGAGTCTTATGAGGTTCCGCTTTATGAGGTTTTGCTTGAGACCACCAATTTTTTGCAACAAATTATATAATATTATGTAATAACAAAGTGTTATACCAAAAATCAATTTTAGAAAAACATGGTTGTTATAGTAAATTCTAGCTGAAATCGTAGCTCTAACATGGCTACGAGCAGCGTTAAGGACGATAAAGGTGGTCACCCTTTCCCTGAAGATTTAGCAATAGATATTCTACAGAGGTTGCCTGCGGTGTCGTTGTTGCGATTCGAATGCGTCTCCAAGAACTGGTACACTCTTATCAAGAGCCCTTTCTTTGCAAGAAAACACATTAATTATAATAAGAAAGACAAACGCCGCCCCAAAATCCTTATTTATGACCGCACTAGTTACGATGCTTATTTGTTCGATCCCCTCGATAATTCAATTCCGCCAATCACCTTCATTTCATTTCCGGATGATAATTATAAAGCAAAACGTTTGCTTGAAAGACCTGATTATCTCCAGAAGTTCAAAAGTTTATCAGATGTGATGGGTCCTGTGGATGGTTTGTTTTTGTTAAGGAAAGACATTTATCCATATGAGGATGTTAGTTTGGCTATGTGGAATCCTGCAACTAGGGAGGTGATCCCTCTCCCTGAATTCCAGTTCCAGGATCAACCACCTCATTACTCTAAAGATGTGCAGTTTGGATTCGGATTAGATCCCGTTACAAATGACTACAAGGTGGTTTGGTTTTGTATGTATCAGGATGAAGGTCCTGTTGGGTTTGAGTATGTTGGTCGTTGGGACCCTCGAGTATATGCTGCGGTTTATTCATGTTTTAGTGACTCGTGGAGAGTTCTTGAAAAAAAGCACGAAATGGTCAACAGTGACCCTTATTATATTGGCAACAATGACACTGCTTATCTGGATGGAACTTATTTCTGGCTGCAACGGGGGAATGGAGAAGGTGATAAGGCCGTCGTTTTTTCATTTGACTTTAGTAATGAGGTGTTTACGGAGATTCCATGCCCAGATGTTCCTATTAATGCCGTTAAGAGTCTTATATTGCTTGATGACACACTTACTATCTGCACCATAGATGCCGAAACGAACACTTTTCATTTATGGATTATGATCCAACCTAGAGTTTGGAATATAGTTTTTACCTTTCGCGGCCTTTCACATGGAAACAACAACCCTTGGCCTAGGTGCTGTGGCTTCTGGGATTCCAGCACTGTCATTTTCTGGATCAAAAAACGTTGGCTGGTCTCCTATGATATTAGGACCGAGGAGACGAGGCATCTTGGGTATGGTCATAGGGATTATATGTTTGCAGTTATGTATTATAAGGAGAGCTTAGTAAGAATTAAACGAGGAAACGGAGAGCTGGGTCATAGCAGCTTACCTGACTTTTTCGACTCGCCATTGCATCTGCCCTCTGAGGTTTGCGACCTTGATGACTTGCTTGATACAAGCTGGTTATATCAATGAGCTAGGTTAATATCTTCATGGCTTTAGTGTTCATTCCCAATTAGCTAGTAAAATTTAATGGTTTGCTTGTTTGGGCACTTTGACTAGCAGCTTCAACTTGTAGTAGTTACTTATATTCGGATTCTTACAACTTGTGTAAGACATTGTGATGTTGAGCTAGAAACGGTTCTCATACTAGTAAACAGAGTGTGTAATTTCAGCTCAACATTTGGTCCATCTCTAATCAGCCATAAAAATGGCCTTTTACACAATATTAATCTTTCAGCAATCTCTTCCATAAGTTGATTTGGTATCATAGAATAACTACCAAATGCAATGTATACAACAGATTCTTTAGCCTTAGAATCCAACCAGTCTAAGTAATTATCCCCTGAAACTTGTCTCATATCAGAAGGATCATTTCCATCAAGAAAAGCTGAAGGAATCAAAGGGCCAATTCCAACCATAGTCACATTCTTTATAGCCCTCAAAGCATCAGGTTCTAAAGCATCAAAAGTATTCACAAGCACTCTTTGACTTATCTCGCTATCCATCATCTCAACATTTTCTTTCATCGATTGTAATGTCCATTCATTCGAATCAGCAAACACAGAATGAAGGGAAATCGCAGCGAGTAAACAAAGGCAGCTCATGTAGCCCCAGTATTTTGTTATGGGACCGGAATGAAGGGAAATCGCAGCGAGTAAACAAAGGCAGCTCATGTAGCCCCAGTATTTTGTTATGGGACCGAAATTTTATATATAAAGTCTCATAACAAAATAATGGGATTTATCCCATATAAATCTCATTATTATAAATCCCATTATTTTGTTATGGGATAAAGTCTCATAACAAAATAATGGGACCTTTGAACATGTTAGTTCAAGGTCCCATTATTTTGTTATGAGATTATTTTGTTATGGGACTTCTTACTGGGGCTTTGGGGGCTTTGATTGTTTAAAGCCCCAGTATTTTGTTATGGAACTAGTCTGGGGTGTTTTTCTAACGCTAATGAAGCGTAAGTGTGCGCACGAATTTTTGACTATTTCTCAATGAATTTTGAAGTGGTGGATAAAACTCTTTGAGTGCGTCCAAAAATGGCTACGCATCAAAATTTCCCAAACAAATCAACTCCAATTTTTACCATTGTACCTTAATAAGATGATTTACAGCCACAGAAGTAGCCATGATTTATTCTAGACCACAAATTTTAAAAGTCTTCATTTTATATTAAATATTATGTCAAGTTAAACAAGATCACATAAATTAAAACTAATGGAGTATATTATAGTATAGGTACATGTAAACATCATTTGCTAAAGAATTAATGTATATTTCTCCAAATTATCCCTATTGAGAATTGAGCAATACTAAAAACAACTAGTACTTCTTTAATGATTAAGGCTACAATTGAAAACAACTAACAAATTTAGTCTTGGATTGTCACAGGACAACTATTTTGGTATAATTTTTTTAGCTAAAATGTCATGGGATGGATGGAGTATATGTTTTAACACCAAATTGAATTCATCCACACCAACTTTCTTCCTATATTTGATTAAGGATAAGTAATTAAGATCTTACTAAAATTTTATATTTTCACATCAAATAGATTACATTCACACCTAGTTTATTTTCTATATTTGAATAAGGAGAAGTAATTACGATCTTGCTAAAATTGAATGTTTTCACACCAAACTTAAAAATCAATCCCTCATTTACATTTTCCCTTTTTACACCTACATTTCTATTGTTCTTAACCTCTCTATGAAGGGGTGAAGAGCTAACACGGGTTCGACTGAATCCATTACTTAAAGTCGTTAAAGAAGCCATAAAGTTGAAATCCTGACTCTAACATGGCTGCGAGCGGCAACATAAAGGATGAAGAACATGGTCACCCTTTCCCTGAAGATTTAACAATGGATATTCTACAGAGGTTGCCAGTGGTGTCTTTGTTGCGATTCGAATGCGTCTCTAAGAACTGGTACTCTCTTATAAAGAACCCTTTCTTTGCAAGATTACACATAAATTATAATAAGAAAGACAAACGCCGCCCAAAAATCCTTATTTATGACGGCAGTAGTAACCTTAATTATATGAACGATCCCCTTGATAATTCAATTCCACCAATAACCTTCATTTCATTTCCAAATGATAATTATAATGCAAAACGTTTGCTCGAAATACCTGAATATCTCCAGAAGTGCAGTAGACTATCGAATGTGATAGGTTCTGTGGATGGTTTGTTTTTGTTACAAAAAGGCAATTTTTACAGAAATGAGGATGTTAGGTTGGCTCTGTGGAATCCTGCAACTAGGGAGGTGGCCCCTCTCCCTCAATTCCAGTTCCAAGATCAACCACCTCATTCCTTTAAAAATATGCAGTTTGGGTTTGGATTAGATCCAGTTACGAATGACTACAAGGTGGTTTGGTTTTGTACCTTTTGGGATCAGAACGAATGTCGTTGGGATCCTCGACTATATGCTGCGGTTTATTCATGTTCTAGTGACTCATGGAGGGTCCTTGAACATCACAAAATGATCAACAGTGTCCCCGATTTTATTCGTGCCTATGCCGGTACTTATCTGAATGGAGCTTATTATTGGTACGGAAAAGGGGATAAGTAATGCAGATAATGAAGAAAGAGTAGTCGATTAGTAGTTAGCTCAGTAGCTGTTAGTGTATAGCCAGTCAGTTAGTTAGTTAGCCAATTAATTATTGTGGTTAGTTAGGCGGTTAAAGTAGTTAGAGTAGTTAGTTGAGCTAGCATAAATACCAGCTCATTGTACACATTTTAGTTAGTGGATTCAATTCAATTAGATTCCCTCTTCCAACATTTTCTCTCTCTAAAACTCAATATGGTATCAGAGCTTGTGAGTCAATAACTGACTCGTCCTCATTGATCCTCGCAGAACATTCTGGAACTTTCTGGAAACATCATCATCTAAGCTCGAGCTGTAGCAATGGCGGAAATGCCTGCACAGGAGAAGCAATTTCATGAAAACTTAACCCTAGGGAACAATCATCCACTTTACCTTCATCCATCAGACACACCAGGGTCGATTTTGACATCAGTGCAACTCACTGGTACAGAGAACTATTCTATTTGGAGCAGATCAATGCTGATCAATCTGCGAGCTAAGAGGAAACTAGGTTTTGTTCTAGGTACTCACAAGAGGAGTGATTTCGAAGCAGATCTAGGAGAGCAATGGGAGAAATGCAATGCCTTTGTACTAGCCTGGATCATGAACACAGTATCTAAGGAGTTGCTCAGTGGAATAGTTTATGCTGAGAATGCAGCAGTTGTTTGGGAAGATCTCAAGGAGAGATTTGATAAAGTTGATGGAGCAAGGATCTATCAGATTCATAGGGAAATCTGTAATACTCATCAAGGTACCTCATCTATTTCTTCATATTACTCAAGGTTGAGAGTGTTGTGGGATGAGTTTGATGCCCTAGTCCCATCCCCTTCCTGTGACTGTGAAAAATCCAAGCTATATGTCAATAACATGCAATATCAGAGGTTGTTTGCTTTTTTAATGGGACTTAATGAATCATACGGGCAAGCTAGGGGTCAGATATTGATGATGAACCCACTACCTACTGTTAATAAGGCCTACTCCATGGTGTTATCTGATGAAAGCCAGAAGGTAACAGCAGGATCTTACTTAGCTAGTACCACTGCTGATAGTGTAGAGGCTGCCCTGTATGCTAATCGTGGTAACTTTAGAGGTGGATCTAACCCTAGACAACAGAGAAGGAATAATTTGTGGTGTGACAACTGCCAAATGAAAGGGCACAGCAAAGAAGGATGCTGGAAAATAATAGGATATCCTCCTAATCATCCTATGCATAACAAAGGGAAGAACAAGGGAGGTGGCCACTATGCAGGTGGTCACAATGCAAATCAGGCTGTTGGTGAAGATATGTTTGCTCCTGTTGTACACAGAGATGTAGCTCAGAACAATACACAGCAGGATACCTATCACATAGCTAGTCAGGCTCAGTCACAGCCTGTCTTTACTCCAGAACAATATGGGCAAATCCTTAGAATGCTCAGCAAAGAGAAATCACATGAGATGACAGCTAATATGGCAGGTATTGCTGAAGTAGCTAACTGTTTTTCTGTTCATAATGCAAGCCACCAATGGATAATAGACTCAGGAGCATCTACACATATGACCTCTCATTTAGAGTTACTTGAAGATGTTGAACACATAAGTGCAAGTGAAAAAAGAGTAAACCTGCCAAATGGAAATAGTATTAAAGTCACACATATTGGGAGTTGCCCTATCACTGATAAAAACAAGATGTCAAATGTATTAGTGGTCCCTGATTTCAAATTTGACCTACTATCAGTATCACAAATTACAAGACAACTACAGTGCTCAGTGACTTTTTTCCCTGAGTTTTGTCTCTTCCAGGATCTGTCCACTGGGCAGGTGAAGATGATTGGTAAGGAGAGAGGAGGACTCTACTATATGCCCCAACAAGTGTGTGAAAGAAAGGTCAGCAGCATTGCAGGTTTGATGACAGCTCAGGTGAAAGAAATTAGTGAACAGATATGGCATAGAAGACTGGGGCACCCTTCAATAAAAATCATGAAGCAGCTTGGTTTGACTGAGAAAAATCATGTAAACAGTAATGTAGTAGAGCAACAATACTTGAATAAATGTCCTGTATGTCCATTAGCCAAGCAGGTTAGATTGCCATTCCCTACAAGTACTAGCAGAAGCTCAGGAGTATTTGATCTTGTGCATATGGATGTGTGGGGTCCATACAAGTATGCCACTTACAATGGTTTTAGATTCTTCTTGACTCTTGTTGATGATCACTCAAGAATGACTTGGGTGTACTTGCTGAAATTAAAAAGTGATGTATGCACTGTCTTGAAGAATTTCTTTGTCATGATAAAGACTCAGTTTCACCAATGTATCAAAATTCTCAGGTCAGACAATGGAGGAGAATTTTTTAACAGAGAGTGTAAATGCTTGTTTGATTCATTAGGGATTGTACACCAAAGTAGTTGTCCACACACTCCACAACAAAATGGAGTGGTGGAAAGGAAACATAGACACATTCTAGAGGTAGCAAGGGCTCTCAGATTTCAAGGCAATATTCCTCTTAGATTTTGGGGTGAGTGCATCTTGACAGCTGTGTACTTGATTAACAGGCTTCCTACAGTGACTCTAAGAGGCAAATCACCATATCAAATGTTCCATAAGCACAAGCCCAAGCTTGATCACCTGAGGACAGTAGGTTGTTTGTGTTATGCCACCAAAGTGGTTAAGCATGACAAGTTTTCTAGCCGGGCTAGTCCATGTGTGTTACTGGGATACTCAGCAAGCCAGAAAGGATATCTCCTGTATGACTTGACTGAGAGAAGAATCATAGTCAGTAGAGATGTGATCTTCAAAGAGTTAGTGTTCCCTTTCAAGGTTGCCAAGAAGGAGAACAATATGCCATTGTTTATAGATCAGTGTATTGCAGATGCTGAGGAGTGTGTACTAGGTGATCCCATTAACCTTGATCTCTATGATGATCCATGTCTTGAGTCAGTACTGAACTCAACACCAATACCAGAAGAAGGGATGTTACCACCAGAACATGAGTGGAATAACACAGACATTCCAGAAGGGGATGAGCACATTGGTGACCACACTTCACACACTTCAGCTAACAACAATGCAGAAACACCTGCAGTACCTGCTGCTGATAATGAAGAATTCACAATGCCTATACAGGATGCTGTGCCTATACAGGATGCCCCTGTGATACCATCAGCTGTTACTGCCTCCCAAAGACCTTCAAGGTCTAATAATCCACCTATCTGGTTAAAGGACTATGTAGTCACATTACCAAAGGGGAAGCAGTCAGCACCTTATTCAGTAGCAAACTATGTATCATATCAGCATTTATCATCCAGTTATCAAGCCTATCTTGGAAAGTTTGCAGCAGAGACTGAACCCAGAAGTTATGATGAAGCCAAGAAGGATCCAAGGTGGGTTGAAGCTATGAACCAGGAAATAAAGGCACTAGAAGATAACAAGACATGGCAACTAGTTGAACTGCCCAAAGGGAAGAAGGCAATAGGTTGCAAATGGGTTTTTAAGATCAAATACAAGGCTGATGGTGAAGTGGAGAGATTGAAGGCAAGGCTTGTAGCAAAAGGTTACAATCAAACTGAAGGAATTGATTACCAAGAGACATTTTCACCAGTGGTGAAGATGGTCACTGTCAGAACTGTTATTGCCTTAGCAGCATCAGAAAACTGGAATATTTTCCAAATGGATGTATTCAATGCCTTCTTGCAAGGTGATTTGATAGAAGAAGTGTATATGGAGTTGCCTCAGGGAGTTGTGAGTAAGGGGGAGCACACTGTTTGTAAGCTTGTTAAGTCCCTTTATGGGCTCAAACAGGCTTCAAGACAGTGGAACTCCAAGTTGACTGAGGCATTACTGCACTCTGGGTATAATCAGAGTCATCTGGATTACTCATTGTTCACCAAAAGGAGAGGTGATGCCTTAGTAATTGTGTTGGTGTATGTGGATGATCTTCTTATTACTGGGAATAGCATGGAGCTGATTGAGGCAACAAAGGGAGTGTTACATCACAACTTCAAGATTAAGGATCTTGGAGAACTTAGATATTTTTTGGGAATTGAGTTCAGTAGAACTAAGTCAGGAATCTTGATGAATCAAAGAAAGTATGCAATGGAGCTAATCTCTGAGGCAGGGTTGGCAGGTGCAAGGCCTGCAATGACACCATTAGAGTGTAATACAAAGTTGACTACTGCTGAGTATGACAAGTATGGGGGAAAGACTGGACAAGAAGATGTAAAATTGAGAGATGTCACTAAGTATCAAAGGCTGATTGGAAAGTTGCTGTACCTGACAATCACTAGACCTGATATAGCTTTCACAGTACAAACTCTTAGCCAGTTTCTTCAAACACCAAAGATGTCTCACTGGAATGCAGCACTTAGAGTAGTCAAATACATTAAGAAGGAACCAGGACTGGGAGTATTCATGTCATCAGATGGAAATAAGAAGCTCATAGGGTATTGTGATGCAGACTGGGCTGCCTGTCCAAATACCAGGAGGTCTGTCACTGGATACTTGTTGAAGATGGGAAACTCTTTGATTTCTTGGAAATCCAAGAAGCAGGATACAGTTTCAAGGAGCTCAGCTGAAGCTGAGTATAGGAGTTTAGCATCCATAACCTGTGAGGTGATCTGGCTCATGAATTTACTTGGAGAGTTGGGTGTAAGGCAAGGAGAAGCTGTAGTGGTCCATTGTGATAGCAAGGCAGCTATCCAGATTGCTGCTAATCCAGTTTATCATGAAAGGACCAAGCATATCGAGATAGACTGCCACTTCATCCGAGAAAAGGTGCAAAAGGGTCTGATCAAGACTGTCTACATCAACACTAAGGATCAGCTAGCAGACATGCTAACCAAAGCTCTGGGAAGAACACAACATGAGTTCTTGCTGTCCAAGCTTGGAGTATTGAATGTTTTCAATGCGTCCAGCTTGAGGGGGAGTTATGCAGATAATGAAGAAAGAGTAGTCGATTAGTAGTTAGCTCAGTAGCTGTTAGTGTATAGCCAGTCAGTTAGTTAGTTAGCCAATTAATTATTGTGGTTAGTTAGGCGGTTAAAGTAGTTAGAGTAGTTAGTTGAGCTAGCATAAATACCAGCTCATTGTACACATTTTAGTTAGTGGATTCAATTCAATTAGATTCCCTCTTCCAACATTTTCTCTCTCTAAAACTCAATAATAAGAACATTGTTTTTTCATTTAACTTTAGTAGTGAGGTGTTTATGGAGATTCCAGGCCCAGATATTCCCAATAGTATCGTTTGCAGTCTTATGTTGCTTGATGACTCGCTTACTATCTGCACCATAGATGGCGAAACTTTATATTATGATTTATGGATTATGATCCAACCTGGAGTTTGGAATAAAGTTTTTACCATTCAAGGCCTTTCAGCTTTAAAATACCAGTATTGTGGCTACTGGTCTCCTATGATGTTAGGACCGAGGAGATGAGGCATCTTGGGTATGGTCAAAGTTATAATATGTTTTTGGTTATTGTTATGTATTATAAGGATAGCTTAGTAACAATTAGGCGATGAAACAAAGAAATGAACCATTGTATAAAACTTACCAGACTTTTTCGACTCTTTATTGCATCTACCATCTGAGTTTTGTGATCCTGATGACTTGCTTGATACAAGCTGGTTATATCAATGAGGTTAATTTCGTCATGGATTTAGTATCATTTCTAATAGGATTTCATTATATGATAATACAATGAAGTATTGTTGGCGAGCTAGCTTGAAGTAAATTTTATTGGCTTTCTTATTTTGTTCCTTGACTCTAGTAGTAGCCTCAACATGCAGTAGTTTCAGGGACTTTTATTCTGGCGTAACAGCGGTAGAACGTAACAAAATCTTACGGCCGCCTAACATAGGGGACGGAGGTACGGTAAACTCGGCCAAAATATGAGACCCGAAGGGCCCGGCGCGCACAATCCTATCCTATCGGAGGCCGAGTTTACCCCTTGCACTTAGAAACTAAGGAGAAGGACAGGGGTCGCGCTAGGTCAGAAAAGCGATAACTCAAAAATCTCCCCAAGTAGGATTCGAACCTACGACCAATCGGTTAACAGCCGACCGCTCTACCACTGAGCTACTGAGGAACAACGGACTTAATTAAGGAAGCCGACTGGGGTTTCGAGTTTATATTAAATTATAACTTATTTTTCTAAATAAGTGCTTTCATTATTTGGTTGACCACCAAAAACTTGCAAGAGAGTAGGCTTGGCATTCTGTGGACATCACTGTAGGCTACTGTTTTCTCGTAAAGGCAACTCTTTCTTATTTTTAAGGGTGGGCTTTAAGAACAACCACTAAATAAATTTTAACTAGGTTCATTTCATAGCTGAGATGGTATGCGGTCTTTCTCGGATCTTGCGTGAATGTTGGATCCTTTGTGCATCAGACTGTGTGACTTACATTGTAATGTTGAGTTAGAAACATCACACGATATCTTAAACTTGTGGATGGAACATTTCACTATTTTATTTATTGGGAAAATTCAAACCTATCATCGATTGATGATGGTGTTCTTCTACACGTCACTTGGATTAGCAAATCAAATTATTCCTTTGGATTCCATCTAAAACTAATTGGTCCAATTAGTTTTAACATTGGAAGACTTAATTATTAACTAGTTTAAATATAGAGAATTAGTAAATAAAGTCTGTAACAGGAATGAATTGCGTACCTACTAACGTATTCACATAGCAAAAGATCTTGATATCGCCACCAAACGTTTTGCCCCAAAAATTCACTAGGAAATGATGTATAACTTCACAAACTAGATGTCTTCTATGTGTATGTTTTCTTATGTGGAAAAGTTTGAGAATTTTGTTTCTCCCTTTAGAAGAAGAAGAATAGAAAAAGGTACGCTGCTTTTTTCTATATTCTGTAGAGGAGTTATTCTGCAGGTTTTTTTATTCTTTTATCCCTACACACCAAGTTCAAATAAACTAGGTAGTTTATTTAATGTGGGTAACCTCCCCATAACTTCTTTTTCTTATCCTTTCAAACCGAGTCGGGTTATGGGCAACCTATGACCCAAATTCAAAATTACCTGCATTTCTCACTTCGCACATAATGGACTGGATCCGAACCAGTTGCATGTCAATTAAAAACATAATTCATACAGACAAATAGTTTGTGTGATCTGCGTGCATCATCCAGAGCCATACCTTTTAAGGTTTTACGAAAGCTCCATGTAAAAATCCAATCACATACGGAAAGGACATAATACTAACATGAGGATCTTACTAATTGCAATACCGCACACATCATTCGCTACTCTACTAGCTGCGTATCTGATCCTTCAACCTCGATTGAGGCGAACTCGAGTCTTATTTAACTGTGTATCACAATTACACTTGAAACCCTCATGGTAACAAATAAATACCCGTCTCGTGCTTGACTCTATCTGTAAGACAGGTGTGTGCAGCCAATGTAATTGTCAACCTGTGAATACAAGTAAAGTTATAAACTATTTTAATTTTTTTCTCTTTCTACTCGAATCTATTCATTCCAAATAAGTTTCTTTCGTAGACATGCCCCGCATTGCCGAATCACTCATAGCTATTAGTGACCTACTAAAATAGCAACACGGGTTGGTACTTCAAGAGACAGTAAAAGGTCAAAGGGTATTCCAAAGTAAAAATTGCATTGGTTTTTCTCAGGGTCTCACACAATGAAAAAGCAGGAATCGATTCTTCTATAACCTATTGGTCGATTAGTACACGCGGTATGAAACATGTGTTACAGTGTTCTTGCCTAATATGACACATCTATCTTATTCTTGAATATATAAACACCATACAGATCTTGGTCTAAACATTTCTAAATCTCTAATCCGAGTTTTTCCACTAGCAAAAACTCGAGTCCAATATTCTGAAAAACTCACATCTGGATTACGAAACAAGTCATGTAGGATGTAATAATGCACAAGTATGAACTTTAATCAAGAGTGACCATTTTAGATAAAAAGCACACATGACAAAAGCATGGTTCCAATGCGATAACTCGTGTGAGAGAGCCGATCATAAATAAATTTTATCACACGCATATAACACAAATAATATTATATTGATGAGCATAATATTCAAACCTTTTTACAATATATAAACATGGTAATATTCTATGCAAACCTAGAGCCATAACATATTTCTCAAACTGGTCTATAGGTATCGCCTTTGTAAAAGGGTCAGCTACCATTTTTAGCATAGGCATGTTTTGTATTGGAATTTCGCCACTTGCAACGATGTTTCTCAAGTACTTATACTTAGTGTCAATGTATTTGGTCTTTTGATGATGTTTAGAATCTTTTATAAAATCAATAGCCGCCTGATTATCACAATATAATGTTATCGATCTTTGAGGATTCTTTACAATATCTAGATGCTCAAAGAATCTCTTCAACTAAAAAGCTTCTTGTACTGCATATGTATAAGCTATGAACTCAGCTTCTATCGTCAAAAGAACAATACAATTGTGTTTCTTACTTTTCCACGAAATGGCCCCACCATTGAGTATGAAAGCTTATCAAGTCGACTTTCTCTCATCCAAGTCACCAACCAAATCGGCATCTGTATAACGTCTCAACATCAAATTAGATCCACCATATCATAGTGAATAGTCTGCAATCCCTTTCAGGTATCAAAAAATCCTTTTCACTACTTTTTAATGTTCTCTTCTAGGATTGGATTGATACCTACTAACTATACCTATGTCATACCAAATATCAATGCGAGTATACAACATAGCGTACAACAAGCTCTCGATAGCACTTGAGTATAGAACTCGAGATATTTCTTTCTTTTCTCTTTGAGTCCGTGGACACATTTCAAGATATAAAGTTTCAGCTTACGACAAGAGCATCCATGGGTTTGCAATCATTCATTCGAAAGCGCTCCAAAATTTTCTTTATAGACGTTTCTTGAGATAGACTCAATAAGTTTTTGGAATACTTTCTTTGGATCTAAACTCAAAGGATATAGTCTGATTCACCCAGGGCTGACAATTTCCACCCATATTTTGTTAATCCACTCATTTGATCCATATTTCAAAGGATTGGATGACTAATATTTCATTTGGATAAAATTTGGGTTTCTTCCTCTATTTAACCCAAGAAAATATGGGTATTGATGGGTAAAAAGTGGGTCTCTAAATACAACCCATATTGATTTGGAATCAAGGAAGGTGCTTATTTTGTGGGCCCCATCTTTATCAATTGCTAATTTACAAATGCTTAGATGGTTTTTTGTTTCTTATTTGTTCTTTTTAAATACTAGTACTAATATATTTGACTTTTTTCTTTTTTAATTTTAGATTCTATGTTTTTTTACCCATATTTACCCAACCCATTTTTACCCAACCCATATTTTACCCAACTCATTTTTACCCAACTCATATCTTACCCATATTAATATGGGTGGGTTACAACCCAACCCATTTTTCTCAATCCATTTTTAACCCATCCAAATCCGATCCAACTCACCCATTTGCCACCCATATCTTTCATATCAAATGACCTCGAAAGCCATGACTTGTTAATATCTAGATACTCTAAATTATTTTCAGGCATCAATATATCGTCCACGTAAAGGGAAAGAATTGCAAACATATCATTAGACTTTTTAACATAAATGGAATGTTCTTCATCAAATATAGTAAAATCGTACGAGATCATTTCTTTGTGAAATCTCAAGTACTATTGCCTTAAAGACTGCTTTAGACCATAGATAGATCTTTTCAATTTACAGACCTTCTTTTCCTGGCCTTTAATGATGAAACCTACATGTTATTCCATGTAGATCTCCTCATTAAGTTCTCCATTGAGAAAATCTGTCTTTACATCCATTTGGTGTAATTCTAGATCCAAACATACAACAAAAGCTAAAAGTAAGTAAATTAAGGTAAATTTCACAATTGGCCAAAAGGTATCCTCATAATCAATTCCTACGTGTTGTGTAAAGCCTTTTGGTACCAATCGTACCATGTATCTATATATTGACCATCTGCTTTGCGTTTAATTTTCAGAACCCACTTATTCCTAATTGCTTTACAGCCGTACGGAGATCAATTAAATTCCAAACTTTATTGGTTATAATAGACTCTAACTCCTCTTTCATTGCTATCATCCACTTATCTTTTTTAGGGCTCGATAAAGCCTCGGCCACAAAATTTGGTTCATTCACTTTTATTGCCGATACTAGAAAAGTGTAATCCTCAATGTCATAAGTACGTTTAGGTACATCTTTCCTAGTATTCTTTCTTAGTTGAGATCCAGATTCTTCAGTAGGATTTAACAGTTGATATCTCCCACTCAGATCAGCACAACATTCTTGATCCAACAGATAATCAAACATGTCTGAATACACTTGTTGATCATCTAAGCTTAACATTTCATAAAGAGGCTCTACATCATTTACTTCACCCTTTTTTGGAAAATAATTTTCTAAAAATGCGACATCTAGGGTTTTAACACAATTTAATTCCATATTGCACACACTACTTAATTAAGGCGATTTTGAGAGCTAAGTAGGAGTCTTAACATCAATTTGTAAGCTTCTTAACTTGTATCTTCGAATCTTGATTCATATGTCAATTCAAGATCTATGTTTGAAATCATTTCAACATTTCATTACATTTTGATTGCTTTGATTCAAACCCCTATTATGAGTAGCTAAACTCATAACTAGAGGTGTAGTATGCTATAGTGATAGAAAATCAATGGGTGTTGTTCCATCTCACTAACTATAACATAAGTAACAATCATCCAACTCCCCATTACAATAACATCAAAATTTCAAAATTCATGATATTTGAGATTTCTTGTCTACTTTGCTAGTTAAAGACTCGGAAGAGATTAGCTAGTGTAGCATAATAGAGTTGGCGAGGATTTGGGTTGATAGGCTATTTGTATAGACTAATCCATCTAAAAGGAGTTACGCTCGAAAGAGATCTCCTTTTCTTGGGACTTTGAGTAGTGCTTAAGTATTCAACTAAGACTTTGACGAGCGAGCTGTGAAAGATCTCTTCTAGGCTGGAAAGATTCTAGATATCACAATCGGAAGACTCGATCGTAATTATACTTATGTTGGGAAAGTGAAGTGAAGACACCCGTTCGTTGGAAATCACTATTAGTCATTTACACTTCTAGTCTCGTAATATCGAATCGACTTATTTGCTTCAATTTGTATACTTTGTAGTTAATTGTAGTGTTACATAAATCAAACCCCACTTCTAGGACTCAACACTAACTTCTACTTGAATTTCTATTTACAACTCTCTTACTTGTCGAGCTAATTCCCTTCGGATATCGACCCCAACTCATATCGGGTAATATTCTTTGACGGTCACGTTCCCTTCCAAACCTCTGACCCTTCTTCCTCCCAATTGACTTCTCTTTACCGCTGTTGTTTGTATGGACAATTTTGATTGTTATGGAGAGGTGGTGTTGTAAACAACACATAATATGATATATAGCATGAAAATTTGGTTTCAAATAAAAATAGTTGTTATAATAAAGTGTTACTAATGATGACTGTTATAATATGTTCACAGGCTTATTAATATCAAGTTACTAGTTCACTAAACACTTCTATGGAATGAGTGATTCTGCTATTGAGTTACCTAGATACTTTCCCTTTGCTATGATGAATGTCCTCTAAATTTCTCTGATTAAAAAGACAGAACTTTGCTTCATTTGCAGGTAGAAAGATGTAAGAAGATGCTACATAACTTCAAAACTTGAAGCAAAGAATTGAACCTAAGGAAGAAATTCCCCTGTATTTAGATGTATTCATTATTGTACTTGGTATTGATAATTGACTATTTACTGGATAAAAAGTAATGTTTTTCTTTATTTTTATCTTTTGGTTGAATTATTCAACCAGTCATTGTGTCAAATTCTACCAACTCATTAGCAACTTGTGTTGGGACATTTGAACATAATGAAAAGCCTGCGGCCAGTAATGCACTATATGGAAAGTGATTGATGTGTTTCCAAAGCCATACTCATGTTTCATTTGATGTGCCTTTGTTTGCTCAAGTATAATTTTATAGCCTTGAGATCATAACATTAGCAAATTAAGTGCCTGTGATGGAGTATCTTCAATTTCTTCATAATCTGAATTTTTTGTTCGGAGGACCGTTGGGTGATTTTTTGCGTCTGAACAATGGAAGACTAGCTAGTTATAAATGTGCTTAACTTATACAATTAGATAGCCGTTCACTGTTCAGACGGAAAATATTGATAGAATTACGGTTTAGCTGCTTCTATGTACACTTAGATGGCATTTAACAAGAAACACAGCGTTGCTATTTTTGTATAGTTATGGCTTACTTGAGCAGCCTTCTATAGTGCTGCTTCTTAACAGCATCTAGCTAAGCTTAATAGTTCAGCTTTCAGCGTTTGCTCTAACCTCTACTTCACAGTTCCTCTATAGTGAACTTCTTGGACAATCACCCTGATGAACTTCTGGGACAATAAGCCTGACTGGTAAAATTCTGCGTTCCTTCTCTTCTACTAAAATTGGTAGACAGAAATTGCATAATTGTACAATATAATGTGGTGGAATATGTTACTCTCAATTCTCGAAGTCTCAAATGTCATATTATGCCTCTCCAGAAATAACATAAGGATCAACTAACTTGGAAGACGAAGCTGTGGTAGCATTTAAAGGTGCAGTTGAATTATAATTGAAATTACAGAATTGCTTGTTGGAATATTCTCGAACAAACTATGAATCAAGAAGGAAGCTGCTAGATAATGTTGGTCCTGATGAGGCATTTTGGATATTATTGCAGTGTGGCCAGGACTATGTTCCTATGAGTACTCTCAAGTGATAACTCTCTAAAAGTTGCTGGATGAAAGCTATGTTCATATTTCTTTACAGTGTTGAAACTCAAAATATTGATGAGTTGTCTTTGTTTGGTGGGATTTAATGAAATATTGTGCATTTCGGCTTGAACATTAGTGCCTATGTTTTATTTGATATGTTATTTGATATGTTAGTATGTTTGAATGAATAAGAAGGTATGCTTTGGTAATTAATTTAAGCCACAACCGCTAAAATGTTCAATTTTATCGGCAATAATACTAAGAGAATAACTAATGTATCGGTAGATTTAACTGCCATATTAATTGTTGCTAAAAGGTGTCACATTTATCGGCAATTAAATTTATTTTTACGGGCAATAATAATTGCCAATATATGTATAAATCAAGCCAAGATTTGACTAGATTTAGTGGCAATTTAATTGGCTGGCAAATAAATGCCGTTATATCTATGGTCTTTTAGCGGCAATAAGATGAGCCTTTACTAGCATTTCAATTAATTGCTGGGAAAGCTTTTAGCGACAGCAACATTGCCAGCAAACATATTATTACTGGTAAAACTATTAGCGGCAATTGTTTATGCTACTAAAGGTCATATCAATTGGCGCTATATGTGCCTTTTGTTGTAGTGTGTTTACACACCAAATTTTGTTCCTATATTTGAATAAGGATAAGTAATTAAGATCTTATTAAAATTGAATGTTTTCACTCCAAATTGAGTACATCCACACCTAATTTACTTCCTATATTTGACAAAGGAAAACTAATTAAGATTTTACTAAAATTGAATGTTTTCACACCAAACTTAAAAATTCAATCCCTCCTTTATATTTTCCTCTTTCAAATGTAAATTTGCATCGTCCTTGTCCTCTCTATGTAAAGTTAAAATCCTGACTGTAAGATGGCTACGAGTGGCAGCATTAAGGATGAAGAAGATGGTCGCCCTTTCCCTGAAGATTTAGCAATGGATATTCTACAGAGGTTGCCTGTGGTGTCGTTGTTGCGATTCGAATGCATCTCCAAGAACTGGTACACTCTTATCAAGAGCCCTGTTTTTGCAAGAATACACATTAATTATAACAATAAGAAGAACAAAAGCCGCCCTCGAATCCTTATTTATGACCGCACTAGTAACGGTGCTTATTTCTTCGATCCCCTCGATAATTCAATTCCACCAATCACCTTCATTTCATTTCCGGATGATAATTATAAAGCAAAACGTTTGCTTGAAATACCTGATTATCTCCAGAAGTTCAAAAGTTTATCAGATGTGATGGGTCCTGTTGATGGTTTGTTTTTGTTAAAGAAAGACAATTATCCATATGAGGATGTTAGGTTGGCTATGTGGAATCCTGCAACTAGGGAGGTGATCCCCCTCCCTGAATTCCAGTTCTAGGATCAACCACCTCATTACTCTAAAGATGTGCAGTTTGGATTCGGATTAGATCCCGTTATAAATGACTACAAGGTGGTTTGGTTTTGTATGTATCAGGATGAAGGTACTGTTGGGTTTAAGCATGATGGTCGTTGGGACCCTCGAGTATATGCTGCGGTTTATTCATGTTTTAGTGACTCGTGGAGAGTTCTTGAAAAAAAGCACGAAATGGTCAACAGTGACCCTTATTATATGGGCGACAATGACACTGCTTATCTGGATGGAACTTATTTCTGGCTGCAACGGGGGAATGGAGAAGGTGATAAGGCCGTCGTTTTTTCATTTGACTTTAGTAATGAGGTGTTTACGGAGATTCCATGCCCAGATGTTCCTATTAATGCCGTTAAGAGTCTTATATTGCTTGATGACACACTTACTATCTGCACCATAGATGCCGAAACGAACACTTTTCATTTATGGATTATGATCCAACCTAGAGTTTGGAATAAAGTTTTTACCTTTCGCGGCCTTTCACATGGAAACAACAACCCTTGGCCTAGGTGCTGTGGCTTCTGGGATTCCAGCACTGTCATTTTCTGGATCAAAAAACGTTGGCTGGTCTCCTATGATATTAGGACCGAGGAGACGAGGCATCTTGGGTATGGTCATAGGGATTATATGTTTGTAGTTATGTATTATAAGGAGAGCTTAGTAACAATTAAACGAGGAAACGGAGAGCTGGGTCATAGCAGCTTACCTGACTTTTTCGACTCGCCATTGCATCTGCCCTCTGAGGTTTGCGACCTTGATGACTTGCTTGATACAAGCTGGTTATATCAATGAGCTAGGTTAATATCTTCATGGCTTTAGTGTTCATTCCCAATTAGCTAGTAAAATTTAATGGTTTGCTTGTTTGGGCACTTTGACTAGTAGCTTCAACTTGTAGTAGTTACTTATATTCGGATTCTTACAACTTGTGTAAGACATTGTGATGTTGAGCTAGAAACGGTTCTCATACTAGTAAACAGAGTGTGTAATTTCAGCTCAACATTTGGTCCATCTCTAATCAGCCATAAAAATGGCCTTTTACACAATATTAATCTTTCAGCAATCTCTTCCATAAGTTGATTTGGTATCATAGAATAACTACCAAATGCAATGTATACAACAGATTCTTTAGCCTTAGAATCCAACCAGTCTAAGTAATTATCCCCTGAAACTTGTCTCATATCAGAAGGATCATTTCCATCAAGAAAAGCTGAAGGAATCAAAGGGCCAATTCCAACCATAGTCACATTCTTTATAGCCCTCAAAGCATCAGGTTCTAAAGCATCAAAAGTATTCACAAGCACTCTTTGACTTATCTCGCTATCCATCATCTCAACATTTTCTTTCATCGATTGTAATGTCCATTCATTCGAATCAGCAAACACAGAATGAAGGGAAATCGCAGCGAGTAAACAAAGGCAGCTCATGTAGCCCCAGTATTTTGTTATGGGACCGAAATTTTATATATAAAGTCTCATAACAAAATAATGGGATTTATCCCATATAAATCTCATTATTATAAATCCCATTATTTTGTTATGGGATAAAGTCTCATAACAAAATAATGGGACCTTTGAACATGTTAGTTCAAGGTCCCATTATTTTGTTATGAGATTATTTTGTTATGGGACTTCTTACTGGGGCTTTGGGGGCTTTGATTGTTTAAAGCCCCAGTATTTTGTTATGGAACTAGTCTGGGGTGTTTTTCTAACGCTAATGAAGCGTAAGTGTGCGCACGAATTTTTGACTATTTCTCAATGAATTTTGAAGTGGTGGATAAAACTCTTTGAGTGCGTCCAAAAATGGCTACGCATCAAAATTTCCCAAACAAATCAACTCCAATTTTTACCATTGTACCTTAATAAGATGATTTACAGCCACAGAAGTAGCCATGATTTATTCTAGACCACAAATTTTAAAAGTCTTCATTTTATATTAAATATTATGTCAAGTTAAACAAGATCACATAAATTAAAACTAATGGAGTATATTATAGTATAGGTACATGTAAACATCATTTGCTAAAGAATTAATGTATATTTCTCCAAATTATCCCTATTGAGAATTGAGCAATACTAAAAACAACTAGTACTTCTTTAATGATTAAGGCTACAATTGAAAACAACTAACAAATTTAGTCTTGGATTGTCACAGGACAACTATTTTGGTATAATTTTTTTAGCTAAAATGTCATGGGATGGATGGAGTATATGTTTTAACACCAAATTGAATTCATCCACACCAACTTTCTTCCTATATTTGATTAAGGATAAGTAATTAAGATCTTACTAAAATTTTATATTTTCACATCAAATAGATTACATTCACACCTAGTTTATTTTCTATATTTGAATAAGGAGAAGTAATTACGATCTTGCTAAAATTGAATGTTTTCACACCAAACTTAAAAATCAATCCCTCATTTACATTTTCCCTTTTTACACCTACATTTCTATTGTTCTTAACCTCTCTATGAAGGGGTGAAGAGCTAACACGGGTTCGACTGAATCCATTACTTAAAGTCGTTAAAGAAGCCATAAAGTTGAAATCCTGACTCTAACATGGCTGCGAGCGGCAACATAAAGGATGAAGAACATGGTCACCCTTTCCCTGAAGATTTAACAATGGATATTCTACAGAGGTTGCCAGTAGTGTCTTTGTTGCGATTCGAATGCGTCTCTAAGAACTGGTACTCTCTTATAAAGAACCCTTTCTTTGCAAGATTACACATAAATTATAATAAGAAAGACAAACGCCGCCCAAAAATCCTTATTTATGACGGCAGTAGTAACCTTAATTATATGAACGATTCCCTTGATAATTCAATTCCACCAATCACCTTCATTTCATTTCCGAATGATAATTATAATGCAAAACGTATTCTTGAAATACCTGAATATCTCCAGAAGTGCAGTAGACTATCGAATGTGATAGGTTCTGTGGATGGTTTGTTTTTGTTACAAAAAGGCAATTTTTACAGAAATGAGGATGTTAGGTTGGCTCTGTGGAATCCTGCAACTAGGGAGGTGGCTCCCCTCCCTCAATTCCAGTTCCAAGATCAACCACCTCATTCCTTTAAAAATATGCAGTTTGGGTTTGGATTAGATCCAGTTACGAATGACTACAAGGTGGTTTGGTTTTGTACCTTTTGGGATCAGAACGAATGTCGTTGGGATCCTCGACTATATGCTGCGGTTTATTCATGTTCTAGTGACTCATGGAGGGTCCTTGAACATCACAAAATGATCAACAGTGTCCCCGATTTTATTCGTGCCTATGCCGGTACTTATCTGAATGGAGCTTATTATTGGTACGGAAAAGGGGATAAGAACATTGTTTTTTCATTTAACCTTAGTAGTGAGGTGTTTATGGAGATTCCAGGCCCAGATATTCCCAATAGTATCGTTTGCAGTCTTATGTTGCTTGATGACTCGCTTACTATCTGCACCATAGATGGCGAAATGTTATATTATGATTTATGGATTATGATCCAACCTGGAGTTTGGAATAAAGTTTTTACCATTCAAGGCCTTTCAGCTTTAAAATACCAGTATTGTGGCTACTGGGATTCCAGCACCGTCATTTTCCAAACTAAAAAAGGTTGGCTAGTCTCTTATGATGTTAGGACCGAGGAGATGAGGCATCTTGGGTATGGTCAAAGGTATAATATGTTTTTGGTTATTGTTATGTATTATAAGGAGAGCTTAGTAACAATTAGACGAGGAAACAAAGAAATGAACCATTGTAGCTTACCAGACTTTTTCGACTCTTCATTGCATCTACCATCTGAGTTTTGTGATCCTGATGACTTGCTTGATACAAGCTGGTTATATCAATGAGGTTAATTTTGTCATGGATTTAGTATCATTCCTAATAGGATTTCATTATATGATAATACAATGAAGTATTGTTGGCTAGGTAGCTTGTAGTAAATTTTATTGGCTTTCTTATTTTGTTCCTTGACTCTAGTAGTAGCCTCAACTTGCAGTAGTTTCAAGGATTTGTATTGGGGTTTTGAGTTTATATTAAATTATAACTTATTTTTCTAAATAAGTGCTTTCATTATTTGGTTGACCACAAAAACTTGCAAGAGAGTAGGCTTGGCATTCCGTGCATTACGTGGACATCACTGTAGGCTACTGTTTTCTCGTAAAGGCAACTCTTTCTTATTTTAAGGGAGAGCTTTAAGAACAACTGCTAAATAAATTTTAACTACGTTTATTTCATAACTGAGATGGTATGCGGTCTTTCCCGAACCTTGCGTGAATATTGGATCTTTTGTGCATCAGACTACCCTTTTTTTAGATGGTGTGAAATACATTGTGATGTTGAGTAAGAAACATCACACAATATCTTAAACTTGTGAACGGAACATTTCACTATTTTATTTATTGGGAAATTTCAAACTTATTATCGATTGATGATGGTGTTCTTCTACACATCACTTGGAATTGAAAATCTAATTAGTCCTTTGGATTCCATCTAAAACTACTTGGTCCAATTAGTTTTAACATTGGCAGACTTAATTATTGACTAGCTTAAATATAGAGTATTAGTAAATAAAGTCTGTAACAGGAATGAATTGCATGCGTACCTACTGACGTATTCACTTAGCAGAAGATCTTGATATCGCCACCAAATATTTTTCCCCAAAAAATCACTAGATGTCTTCTATGTGTGTGTTTTAAATGTGGAAAAGTTAGAGAATTGTGTTTCTCCCTTTAGAAGAAGAAGAATAGAAAAAGGTACGCTGCTTTTTCTAATGTTATGCAGAGGAGGAGTTATTCGGTAGGTTTTCTTATTCTTTTATCCCTACACACCAAGTTCAAATAACTTCTTTTTCTTATCCTTTCAAACCGGGTCGGGTTATGGGCAACCTATGACCCAAATTCAAAATTACCAGCATCTCCCACTTCGCATGTAATGGACTGGATCTGAACTAGTTGCAGTCAATTACAAACACAATTCATACAGACAAATAGTTTGTGTGATCTGCGTAGAGCCATACCTATTAAGGTTGTACAAAAGCTCCATGTAAAAATCCAATCACATATGGAAAGGACATACTATTAACATGAGGATCTTACTAATTGCAATACCCCCACACATCATTCGCTACTCTAGTAGTTGCGTATCTGATCCCTCAACCTCGATTGAGGCGAACTCAAGTCCTATTTAACTTTGTATCACAATTACACTTGAAACCCTCATGATAAATGTAATTGTCAACCTGTGGATACAATTTAAGTTATAAACTATTTAAATTTTCTTCCCTTTCTACTTGAATCTATTCATTCCAAATCAGTTTCTTTCCTAGACATGCACCGCATTGCCGAATCACTCATGGCTATTAGTGACATACTAAAGTAGCAACACGAGTTGGTATTTCAAGAGACAGTAAAAGGTCAAAGGGTATTCCAAAGTAAAATTACGTTTGTTTTTCTCAGGGTCTCACACAATGAAGAAGCAGGAATCGATTCTTCTATCACCCTATTGGTCGATTAGCACACGCGGTATGAAATATGTGTTACAATGTTCTTGCCCAATACGACACATCTGTCTTATTCTTAAATATATAAACACCGAAAATTTTTTTGTCTAAACACTTCTAAATCTCTAATCCGGGTTTTTCTTCAAGCAAAAACTCAAATCCAATATTTTGAAAAACTCACACCTGGCTTACAAAACAAGTCATATAGGATGTCATAATACACAAATATGAACTTTAATCAAGAACGACCGTTTTAGATAAAGTGCACACATGACAAAAGCATGGTTCCAATTGTCCTCATCTCTGTATATTCCTCGACGTCAGAGGCGACAACTCATGTGAGAGAGCCGATTTCACGACTTGTTCAACACACTTAACATAAATAAATTTTATCACACGCATTTAACATAAATAATATTATATTGATGAGCATAATATTCAAACCGTTTTACAATACATAAACATGATAATATTTTATAAATAAAGTATAGTAAATATACTTTACTAATTATAAAGATGAAATGAATTTGTCAAAGTAGTTACTTTAAGAAATCTAAACAAATTGATTTTATTCATCTCCTTTTGTAAATTAGGAGCTGCTTTGATAAAAATTCTGTGTTCAAAATTAAATGAAGCATTTCAAAATTATTGAAACATTTCATTAACAATAGGAATAATAGGCTAATATAAAAATCCTTTCATTTAAAAGTTATATGCGGATCTTTAAAATTTTATTAATATCTCTATTTCGAAGTGACACCGCTTGCAAAAAATTCTGTGTACGTCGGGGACCCAAAATGTCATATTGGAGGATTGAGAATGCCATGTCTAATTCCAACTGTCTTATTTAACTGTTCTCTGAATGACTGAATAACAGCTGGGCATTTCCAACTTAAACTCAAGCCTCCTTTTGTACTCAAGCAGCCACTCCATAGTTGTCCCCATGCTACTATGAGTGATGCATGATGATCACTAAAGCTTATGGGGATGATATGTGATATTAATAAGAAAAAGTACATAACTTACCAGCACCCTAAACTTGTCATGACTATTAATAGTCTATTATACAAAGCTGTAATGCCTCATTAGTTCTCAGCAATAATCAATTGTGTGTAACTAATGTGTAAAGTCCTGTTAAATGTAGTCAATCACATAGCGGGGATAGCTCAGTTGGGAGAGCGTCAGACTGAAGATCTGAAGGTCGCGTGTTCGATCCACGCTCACCGCAGACCTTTTGTTTAGCATTATTATTTTTTCTTTTCTAACCTTTTACTATGGGGTTAAAGTGCCATGTAGAACTTTCGACTATGCAAGTATCTTAAATCTGTCTGCACGCAGGTGCCTACTTCTAAATGTTACAAAGTTTTGAGCAATTCTTGTGGTTGATACTCTTGAGCCTAAACCGGCTAGGACCGACCACTCACGAGTTTGGATATAGTTTTCCGATAGAAGATCCACGAATCACAAATGAGATCTTCTTATGGCTTTTGGTCTCTAAAAGCGTCATTCTTTCTTAGTGTTCAGGTATCCATTCAATGAATTCTTTTCGACCTCTAGCCTATATGAGCTTGCTATGCATAGGCTACACAAGCTTGGTACTGAATACAAGCTCAATCTTGATGAATTAAAGGGAAAGCCAAGTACATTTTAGCTGAATCTAGCTCCACTTAATCAAGTTTAGTTTTAAATGAAAAGAATTAACTACATGCATATGACCTTCACAATTTGCATTATTATTGTTTATTAATATAATGTATATGCAGTATAATCACAAATAATGCACTAATGAATGTAAGTGATGAGACAATTTATAAGATGCCCTAGTAAATATTTTATTGCAGTGTTGCTAGCAGGCAGAAGCCCCTATAGCTCAGTGGTAGAGCGTCAGTCTTGTAAACTGAAGGTCTGTAGTTCGATCCTGCATGGGGGCATCTTTTTATTTTGTTCCTTTCTGTTTTGCGGTTTATATAAAACAAACCAACCATTTTCCCCAACCCAACAAAATTATTCATAATATAAGCCCCGTTCTAGTTTATGTGACATGTTACTTTTTTTGAGAGTCAGTTTGATCAATTTTTGAAATTAAATTAGATTAGATAATTCAATATTTTAAAATTAAAATTTTGTTATTAAAAATCTATACGAAAAGTATTATAAGTTCAAACTCTTTTTACATCGAACGCTAAAATAATAGTATATCTTTAAAAATATAGATAAAAATTTATAATTTGACTCTGGAAAAGCAAAAATAACCTATAACAAAAATATACTACTAATAACTTGAGTGTTATTTTCTCCCTTTCAAAAAGAATAAATCTATTACTACTTGAAAAGTCAAACAAAATTATGTTTGACCACATGTCTTATAAATATTTTCTAATTATGTTGAATTGTTAACTATTGTGACTTATATTATTTTTTTTCATGTAGTTTTTAAATATGTAAAGTTCATCTAAAAAGTTTTAAAAATTCAATGTGCAAATTCCATTCATGGGTGTCCTTAATCAGCTCCAACATTCTCTTGTTTATGGTTAACGAATCACTTTTTTTTTTCCTTTCTTTTCTCTTTACCACTCAATAGGAATGGTCTAAATTGTTTGTTCCCTCATATAAAACCCACCTTTGCCACTCCATTATTCCTCAAGTTGTGCAGTTTTTCTCTAATCATCTTAGAGAAAAGTAACTGCAATTCTCAATAACAACAATACCTTTTTTCAAAATCAAGAAAACACAAAAGAAATCATAAAAAATAAATTTAAAAAAAATGGCACGTCAATTGATTGTTCTAGCTCTTCTCTTTGTTGCCCTTTCTGGGTTGGTCTCAGCTGCCACTTCACCAGCCAGCTCACCATCTTCATCCCCGTCATCATCCCCATCATCATCCCCGTCATCATCCCCGTCATCAACCCCTGCAGCTGCACCTAAGAAGAGTGAAAGTGCACCCACACAATCACCCAAGTCATCATCATCATCATCCCCTGCATCTTCCCCTAAGGCTGCCACCTCACCATCATCCTCTTCGGCTCCCGATTCGTCCAGCTCAGCAGAATCTCCTGATGACGAGGATGTCTCATCACCCCCTTCCCCTTCTGCTGACTCTCTTTCAACTAGTGACTCACCCAGCCCAGCTACCACATCAGCTGAACCACCTACTACTGCCAGCAGTGCAACTACATTGAAGGTTTCATCAGTTTTTGGTGTTGCAGCTGTTGTTGGATTCTTCTTCTAAGATGTCTAGGACATGTACGATGTCATCTCACGATTCATAATCAATTGAATTTTTTTTGTAACACATTGTTATCCATTATTAATCAGATGTCTCGTGAATTGAATTGTTTCATATGTGTCATTGATTCTACGTGCATACCAAAAGATGGAATATTCATATCAATAGTAGTAGTACATAATTATAGACGTGGTAACCTAATTAAAAGAATGACGTGGTTAAACATCAGTTCACACATTTTAATATGAGTTTAACTAATATACACTGACGCTGTAAGAAAAAATTTGCACAAGCAGATTATCCCTATATTAGTTAAATTCTTTTAATATATGCTGCCACTGAATAGGTCAAACATAAAATACAACCAAGAAAACGAATTCCCTTCTCTAATTTGGACAAGTTGGTGAAGACATTAATTATCACCATACTTGATTCAAGACTCATTTCTTAATAAGGGGTTAATTAGTTTTTGATGGAAGTAGTAATTAAATCAAAACACACTAATGACAATAGTAATATCCTAAAAAAAAAAGTTAATTGGCTAATTAGACACTAATGGTGCGATAAGGAGAACTAAGAAGCTTCCTCTCTTTGATAGCTGGATCTTCTAAGAGAAGCACCTTCTCATTGTCTTTTACTCCAACCATGTGCAAGTATTCATAATCTTCCCTTTCTTTCCCTTTGTATAATAGTCTTTGCTCTTTTGGTTCCAATCCAGTTACCATTGACAATGTCATCTTCAATTCCCCTAGATGCCAAACCATCAATTAGTTCGATATGAGATGTATTCTTGCACAATGTGAGCGAATAAAATATTTATACAATCAGATCACTTAAAAAGATTAAAAGGGTAACTTCTTCTTAATGGTAGGTTACTTCCTTTAACAAGTTGAACTACATAAAAAGTACTTATGAAATGTACATAACTTAAATTCAAAATAGCTGAAAGCTTACCAAAAGTTGAAGTAGCCTGAATAGAAACGTTATGCCATTGAGAAACAGTAGAGACTTTAAGTCTAATGACAGTTTCTCCAACATTTTCTGCACATTCTCTCTTTTGGACAAGCATACCACCAGGACGTAATTCCCATTTGATTTCACCAAATTTATTGTTGTTTCCAACTGTGTTGTCTGCTGTTAAGGTTTTGCCACTTCCAAGCTTTGAATTGCTTCTTGAAAACCTCTTTGACCTTAACTTGATCAACATTTTAAGCTTAATTTTCAGATGACTTGAGGGGGAGAAAGAGAGTAGGTGTACTCTTGGCTAGTTATATAATAGTCTAAGGGAACGTACAAGGACAAAATAGAAACCTAACAAAACATGAAAGCAGCCAAGAGTTTGCATGCTTAATTAAACTTGATTAATTAGTTGATAAGCATAGTTTATCATAACATAAAGAAATGGAAGCAAGGGGAGAAGGTAGGCCAAAGAAAGAGACGTGTTTATGTTTTCTTAAATTTGTATATATTTTCTTACACTAGGAAATATATATATTTGTTTCTTACACTAGGAACTACAATAATTTACCCACACATAATATGTATAAATAAAAATAAAAATAATAATAATGTATACAATATTCTTTAATTACCTTATTGGTGTGATATAAATTTACTTGAACGCTCATATATATTATCCAATAGTAATATAGATTAGCGTTATGTGTCCATCTACTTAACTAATGGTTTAAATCATTTTATTACTAAGCAATTAAATATAATAGTGTAAATTTAAACAAAAAATAAAAAAGAAAAAAATTATATCACCTAACGACTAACGGTAGCCTCTAAATTTCAAGATAAAAATCTATTTTGATCAATGTTCATTTTATTCTAGCATTGTACATGTTATTTAGTGGATTTCATTATTTAAGAGCTTTTGTGTCAATAAGAAACAAATAACTCTACTTTTATTTTTTTATTTGCCAAACCCTTATTAAAAAGAGTACTAAGGAAAGATTATACAGAAAAAATAAAAGACATAGGTATGATAAACTTGGAATTTCAAATGATAGAGGCGTTAATATTAGTGGTTCTCGTTAGCCATTAGGTGATGTAAACTTTTTTTTTTTTAATTTTTTGTTTAAAGTTACCCTATTATATTTAATTACTTAATAATAAAATGATATCAACCATTAATTAAGACTATAGACACATGGTGTCAATCTATACCACTGTTGAATAATATTGTATCAAATATTAATAGAAGAGATCCCGTTCCTTTTTTACGTCACATTATTAGTATAATTTAACTAGTCTTGGTAAGTTGTTCCTCTATTCTTCAAGGGATCATAAAAGGCATGACATAAAGATTTATTTTGTTGTTGTAAACTTTTCTCATAGTTTAAAAGTATTTTACACTATTAATAGAACGAATATAAACTAGAAAGGAATAGATGCAGAGTCGAGCTTCTTTATAACAATCATCTTTTATAATAATACTTCAATATAACAGTCAAATCATTTTTAGAATCGATTATTCATGTTATATGATATTTTATAATAGGGTGCAAATCATTTACATCCACCAACTTTGGTTGGTTTAACTATACACATGGAAGCTTACGGTATGGAGTTCCGTTTGCTGATTTTATCTATAGGGAAATAAGTCACATGAGTGGGTGGCAGCCTGTTAACACGCTTTGCTTGATTAGCGGGCCATTCTTAATTCATTAATTAATTGCATCTTTTATTTCAGTCGATTGTAATTAGGTACAAACTTTTTAAACTACTAAAAACTAACTATTGTACACTACTGGAATGGGGCTTTTCATGGCCAATGCTATTAAGCAACTCCTTAATTAACTTAGGTTTAATAATAGTTTGTTTGGAGAGCTACAAAAGCTATATGTAAAGGCAAAAGAACCAGGGGAATGCTGGCTTTTATTATAAAGGGCATTTTGACCCATACCTATTTTCCTTTTCTTCAATTTCACCCTCCCCAACCCATACTTTCCGCATACTTTAATTGTCTTGGAACGCACTTATATACAGTTTATTAATTAAGTTATATGTCCCGATAATATAAATTGTTATACAGCTAATGTGTTAACTCGTGATAGCAAGCTTGTTAGTTCATTTTTACCTCCAAATTATTATTATCGTTAAAATATACTACTTATATTTACCTTATAAATTATTTAATTTGGTTTTTGATTAATTTAATATGGGAGGAAAAGCAGGGTCGGGATAAAATAAACATAAGAATGTCCCTTATTTGGTTTTATATTTGGAATTCGGTGGTTAGCTAATCCTAAGGTATCTTCCCATGTGGGGAAGAAATTAAAGCTCACAAAGCTTTCAACTACCATGAATTGTTTTTAAGAGGGAAATGGAACAAGTCATGGGCCTAATACGAAAATTAAAATTTTAAAGTATACTTACATAAGAAAGTGATCTTATTGTTCTCATATAGTATGTGTATTGATGAGAGGCTGTCATGGATACTTACCTATTGGATGGGGCTTGGAACATGCGGAGAGTCTCACTATAAAGTCTTCGAAAACAAATATTGAAGCTATATTGTTCGAGGAAAATGAAGCGGGGAGTGACCGAGCCATATGAACCGGACTGTCTGTAGTTGAAACTGCCCCACGATCTCGCATTAAATGGGCGCAGATCGTCGGCCTCCCACGATCTGATCTTGGGAGGCGTGCCCTCGTAAATGGCGAGTGACCCGTTTTAGTTTGCTTGAATATAAGTTCTCCCTCTCCCATTGTAAAAGAGATCCACAAAAGGCATACCAAAATTCTGCCAAATTATACTTTCAAACACAAAGCAGTAATAGAATCTTATTTCTTGTTCTTATTACTTCATCTTTGCATTCAATAATCGCAATCTTGATACGATTAATTGCTTGTACCCTTTTACAAATTTAATTATAATCTAAATACCGAATTTAAGGCATACAATATGTAAGTTATTAAAACAACCCTAAATGTTTATTGGAACTTCAATTAAAGAATTAGTACGTACAGTCAAGCCTCTATATTGTTGAAACAAAAATAGTTAAGTAAAAAATTGTATTTGTTCTTTTTAACATTTTAAGTTTTTAAAATATGATGATCACATATTAATATATCGTATCGCGAAGTATGTAGATCCTGATTTCGAATCTTGCTCCATCCATTATCGAAAAGAATTCACACATGTCTGAATGCATGGTTTATATTAGCTAATAACAGTTGGAGTAGATAAGAGTGTCCCCAAGTGCGCGATTAACTGCTCCGAAAGCAAAATCCAAGACAATTGCATAACTTTAAAAGACGAGACTAATACCAATCCCCAATAAATGGGATTAAGAGAAGTTTTTGACAAGAGTTATTATTCTCCGACTAGTGGAAAACCCAACATGTTTGTGCTTTATAGCATGCATGAAATAAATTGAAGAATACTAAGAGTACCTCTTTAGTTGGAGAAACATTTGAATGGGGTATTAAGAAAAAAAAATTCGCAACTCCCATTGTCTCTTGTCCGTAAAAGAAGCATTGCTGTCAGATTAAGTTCATTTTTGTTTTGGAATATGCAAGACAAAGGATGCTGGACCCATAATCTTATGCATCCTTCAAGTTGTTCGTCCCCAACAAAGCCTCATGGCACGTCAGGTTCCCTAGCAGGCCGATACATGTCTTTTTTCATAACTGTGACGTTCTACTCAGTTAGTAATATTTTTATTAATTTGGTTTCTTTTTTCTTCTTTTTTTTTTTTCTTTTTGTAACGATGATATTTAGATCATCTTGTATGTATCTCAACCATTCAGTTGGCTACGTACCCGTTCGAGTTTTCAACCATTTTTGTTTTGGAATATGCAAGGCAAAACAAATGCCGATATGTGGATTTGTAAAAAATGGTAAGTCGGCAAAATTTGCTCCGTTACTTTCTTCAGCCACGCCATCTACTTAATTTTTGTAAGTCGGCACAAATTGTGCCGATATACCCATTTTTGTTACAATATATTTGAGCACCCCATTTCTGTTGCATTCTTAAATTTTTGACCCATTTTGGCGCCGGATTTTATAATTAGCTCAATGAACAAACTTCATGCAAATGGACAGTTGAAACTAGAAAGGTAGCATTTGGATCCAAAGAACTTTAAGTAATTGAAATTACAAGCCCAACTTCTTGCATGTTCAGTAGTTCAGAACCCAGAGTTACGAGTCCAAATGCAAATGACTCATTCCAGAGTTTAATTATTAGGAAGGGAGTAAAATTTTCGGAAGTGATTCTCAGAGTGTTTAGCTATTTTATAAGCTAATGTATATGATCTTAAGCTATCGAACGAGGTTTCTTGTAAATTTCCCAAAACTTTATGCTGTAGTCTCCATTAAAAAGTAAAGAATCACACATTGACAGCTGGTTGTGTACTAAACAAAATTGAAAGAATTTGTGCAACCATTGTCTATATATGGTTAATTACTCTCTCTAATCCAGTTTATGTGACATCATTTCCTTATTAGTTGGTTTCAAAAGGAATGAGAGTTTTCTAAACTTGAAAAATATTTAACTTTAAATTTCATACAACCACATAAATAAAGATTTTTTAGACCACAAGTCGCAAAAGTCTTCATTTCTTTCTTAAATTTTGTGTTGTTTGATGTTTGGCTAAAAAGATATATATTTTGGTGATTTTTACCTCGCATCTTAGTGATCTTTATGTGCTTAAATTGATTATGATAGTGCATTTAGCTTAATAATAGTATTTGAATATGTAGGTGTTGATTTTGATGAAAGTAGCAAGAGAATTGATGATTTTGAGTGTTACATGAATGAATTTTGAAGTTGGAGTTAAGTTGTGGCAAGGTCATGCCAACACAACTTGAGCACAGAAAATTAACTCTCAGGACATTGTGCTAAACTCGTATCAGCACAACTCCAACTTGCAAAAATATATTTAGCACCTTGTGCCAGCTTCATGCCAGTATATACCTAGCACACGAAGCAGAACCTGTGCCCAGCTTGTGCCAGCGAAGCCAACATGCGGCCAAGAGTCAACAAACTAGCGCTTAACTTAAGAAGTCCTAGTGTGAGCGGGAAAAGACTCTGTTTACCTAGGTTTTTCATAATACTATAAAAGCAATGTAAACTCAATTTTGAAGGGAGTTAATTAATTTTTGAGAGCTTGGAAGTAGCTAGAAACAATTGGAGTTTAGGGTTACATTCTTTCTTCTTCTAATTTATATGAATTCTTGTTTTGCCATCATGAATATATATAGCTAAACATATCGTTCTAGAGTTAGGGCAATTACATGAAAGTTGATTTCTACCTATTGATTTACAGTAACAGATTGTTTTTTCTTTTTTTTTTTTTTGCGCTTAATTGTTTGGTTATTAGGGCCTGATAATTGAGCAATATCTACGGTTCATAAGTTGAACTCGACAGAGGGAATATATGAAAGCACATAAGAAGAAATAGAGCTTGATTGCGAACCTGGACATCAGGGAACGATTTGCGGATACAGATAGACATCTACATATTCGTCTTGCTTAGCTAAATACAAATTTCTTTAATGCATGTCTGTTAGATCTAATTTCATAGAAATATAGACATTATGATAACTTGCATAAAGTCGTGAAGAATCGACATGTTTTCACGAATATATTAAACTTGTTAGTTAGCAATCTAGGAAATCAAGAAGTAGAATCAACTGGAGATCTCAACGGGATTCTTTGTTGCTCTGATAACAACTCAAAAATTTTCTCCAAAACAATTCTTGATTTCAATTACTTATTTTTAATTAGTGTTTGTTTTGGTTAGTAAAAATCACAACTATTAAAAAAGATTCCTGAGTAGTTTATAGAAAATTATTTGCTAGGTTTCAGTCGTTAAAAATAGTTCCCGTGGGAACGATACTCGATTCACTACTTTATTACTTGTCGACTACATATTTTGGAGCAACACTTCTTTAAACTACGACACATAAAGTGGAACGGATGGAGCACAATTTTTATTTATTCGCTCCTGTTTGGACATAAAACTTGGGAGTTTTTTTTTTCAAAAAAAAAAAGTTAAATCTTTGTTTGTTTATAAAATTTGTTTGGCAAATCTTCAAATTTCTAAAACTGATTGAGACTAGTTTTGGGGAAAAAAAATCCACTCACAAAATTTCAGTTTTTTTTAAAGGGAAATGTATGTGATCATACACATCTTCAAGTTTCAAAAATTATTTTTCCACTCAACTGCAAAAACTCATTTTTTTTAAGTTTCAACCAAATCTATATCCAAATGCTAGCGAAGTAATTTGAACGTGGAACTCTAATAGTTTTAAGACTTTACTATTCCAAATTAAGTACTAGTACAATATGTACATTCTAATATTTTCAAAACATCGATAGTTGATGATATATAGTGTCAACTTCTAAACGAAATTGGATCAAATAAACCCCTAACCTTTTGGAATAGGACAAATATATCCTCCATTTACCTACTGAGCTATAGATACCCAACCATTTTTTTTTGTTTCACAAATACACCTCAAACTAACGGACTTGCCACATTGGAGATGTGCGACTCACAAATTTCCATTTGGCATGCTTGTGAGCCCCACATGTCCAACTCGGCAAGTCCATTAGTTTTAGACTTTCAGGTGATTCTGATGTTAAAAAAATGGTGGGGATATTTATAGCTCAATAGGTAAATAGAAGATATATTTGCACTATTTCAAATAGGTTAGAGGTATATTTGGCCCTTTTCTGTTTTCTAAAACAATACTTTACAGTTTACACATAAGAAAGTTGAAGAGAAATGTTTAAAAGCATCAATGATTTGCTGTTTTGAGTAGATAAAAGTTGAAAGCTGTAAAGTACAATCAATTTCTTGCATAGCAGTCTTTAGCTGATAAGTGGTTACGTAATTTTTTATTGAAGAAAAAAGTGACTGCTGAAGGGTCCTCCAGCAGAATTATTTTGATAAAATGTAAAATATCCTTGTCTCTAATAAAGTTGTTTTTTTATATATTTTTTTTGGTACGAGAACCAAAAGACATGTCAGGGAAACAAATAATTATATTAACAATGATTGATGATGAACCTTTCCAAAAAGTTTGATGAGCCTCAAAAGTAACATCAACGTAAAAGTCTTCCTCATAAGATTATTACTCCCTTCGTCCCAATTTATGTGGTACTTTTTGCTTTTCGAGAGTCTATTTATTTAAACTTTGAAGGTAAATTGGATTAGTTAACTCAATATGTAACTTTAGCTAGCGTTTGGACATAGATTTGATTGAAACTTGAGAATTTGAGTTTTTGAAGTTGAATTGAAAAAGAATTTTTGGAACTTGAAATTGTATTTGGACATACATTTTACTTGAAAAAATATTTGATGTTTTGTGAGTGAAATATACAAAAATTTTCAAAAAATCCCAAAAAGTGGCCTTTTTGGGTTTTGAGACTTTTTGCTCTAAATTTTGGTCAAATACTATAAACAAACTGTTTTTTTCCCAAAAAGTCTCTCCAAAAAGTATAAGCAAACGGGAGCTTAAAATTTATATATTTGAAAATTACTTGAAATGTATTTAAGTTGCAACTTTTCTCATATCATTATGGTAAAAAAATACATTTTAAAAAATTGATCAAAATTCATACCGTTTGAATCTCGAAAATCGAAAAGTGCCATATAATTAGGACAGAGGGAGTACTTAACCATTAAAAAAGTCTCACTTGTTATTTATGACCTACTCGAAATCCTCAACATAATCATCAGTTGTAAATGTGCTTTTCTTTTCTCACTTTTCATTTATAACTAACTTGAATCTTTAACTTGCACGTTAGTACTAATAAAATAGAGATGCTCTTCTAACAAATTAAATGAAGTTTCACTTTTCATTTATGACGACTCTAATCTTACTACTTATTACTCAAATATTTAACTTATGGGTCAGTAATTGAAGTGTTTCTTCACAAAAAGAAGCTTCAATCGTCAATCTGTATTATAGGTTTATCTTCTCTTAATTATTCATCCGAAGATGCGTTTTGGACCACCAAAATAACCAATATTAGTATTAATTTCCAAATTGCATTATTCAAAAGAATACTCACTCACAAAATTCCAGCTGATACCTTATCTGGTCCACAAGTCCATTGCCTTTCACAAGGACAGGGTGGATGTCTACCATACACATTACACAATATGATAGGAGTACTATCTACTGCTCCATCCGTTTCATAATATATGATATGTTTCGGATTTCGAGAGTCAAACGAGTTTAATTTTGACCGTAATATTTTCATATGTCTTTTAAATATTTTAAATTATTAATTATTGCGACTTATAGTACTTTTATATAGTATCTAAATATATAAACGTCATTCCAAAAAAATTAAAGATTATATGTTTAAAATTCACGGTCAAAATGAACTGTTTAACTCTCGAAATTCGAAACATGCCATCTATTTTGAAACAGAGGGAGTAGTAATATTCACTTGCTACTAAAATCTACCGCTTCGTTTCAATTATGTGGACATATATTTCCCTTTAGTCTATGCAAAAAATAATGATATATTTGTTAATATGGAAACAATTTAATTTAAATTTACTGCAATTAATGAGATGATTTATAATTATACAAATATTAATGACCTATTTTAGACCACAAAACTGTCTTCATTATTTTATTAAACTTTGTGCCAAGACAAAGATTGACCTAATTTGAAACAAAGGAGTAATAAAATATCCAAACAAGAAGCTTCACATGCTGACAAAACTGAAGCAGAAAAAGGTGTCACTGAGGCACTGACTGAAGTACACAACTTTCTTACAGAAACTCTCTAACATACCTTTTTTTCCCAAATATGATGTCCCAAGTGTTACTTTGACCTTTTTTTTCTTTTCCCTTTTCTCCATTTAGCCTTTTCTTGAAAAAGATTCAGGCTTGTCAGTTAAGTGAATAGAGAATCCAAGAAGATCCACCAGTTGAATCTTTGCATCTTTCAAGATTTGAGCACAGTAAAGGATTTGTCAGAAGTTCAGATTTGAAACTGAGCAGTGTAATGGAACCCCCT